>LR750320.1:424323-556823 GCA_902729485.2 Mus minutoides | reverse complement strand
TATGTGTGTGTGTGTGTGTGTGTGTGTGTGTGTGTGTGTGTATCTCCTATAGGAAAGAAAGGTATAAGGAAATATTTAATGAGCATAATAAGACTGTGGAGATAACTCAGGGGTAAGAGCTTGCTGTGTTATCAGGGAACCAGAGCTTGGTCTTCTAATATCCACATAACTGTTGGAGTGCGTGGCGCTCACTGTAACACCAGCACACTGCAGCTCACAAATGGCATTCCTGAAGCAAGTTGTCCAGCTAGACTAATTGAGGTGGTAAGCCGGGGTGTTATGAAAGACCTTTCTCACATAGAAGGTGGAGGGAGAGCCACTGGGAACGACACACTCTGTCTACCTCAGCCTTCCTCAGGTATGAATCCACACCTGCATCCATAGGTACCAAAGGAGCGTGTTGAGTTTAAAGAACTTAAAAATGTAAGAAAACAAAACTGAGGTGCAAGAAACCCCCTAGTTCACTCAGCTACTACTGTGTCTATTCTTTTCCCAAACCCCATTCTGTTTAAAGAAAGGCTACCTGCCAGTGTCATCAAGAAGCTGCCAAGTGAAGACTAGGTGGAGAAGATGTTTCTTCTGAGCACCTGGTACTCAGATACAGTGTCCACCAGCAGGGATGTGTGTTGGGGAATGATTGTCTGAATCCATCAAAATTTATTTAACGTTTGGAAAACTTTGTGCAACGTGGCCCAGATGTCAACAAAGGAGGCACATGCTCCTTCGGGGACTTCATAGGTTCCCTTTATACAGAGTGCCTTCAGATGCTCTCTGTAGAGTATGCTGCCCATTAGAGAGGAAGACTGATGGCTTCCTCACTGAGAAAATGGGGTTGATGCCTCTGTCTGCCACATAAATTGTGAAGTTAGACATGTAAAGTGTGGGCTGAGCTTTGAGCTGCTCAGTGCTCTCAGACTAGTGAGTGAAGCATCGCTTTAATCTGTGTCTTTTCCTTTCTATCATGAAATGCTTGGTTTATATAGCTTCTACCCCAACTAGAATATATATAAATAGAGCAATGGTTTTAACGGGCATACAATATTTTGGTGCCTGAACTACATTTGGCTTGCTGTTTGAGAAGAGGTTTGCTATGTAGCTTAGGCTAGCCTGAAATTTAAGGTCATCCTCAGGCTACCTCCCACATGCCAGGATCACTGGTGCCAGAATCCACTCCTTGTTTGGCTTGAAATGAATATGAAATCCTATTTTCTCACTTCCAATATTAAAATGGACTTTTTGAAACGAAAGGGAAAAATAACATTTTATTCCAGTAGTATGAACATTCTGGATTCTAGAAACCCAGCTATTCATAACATTTCTATATCCATTTAAAGTGACGGATTAATAGTTTCATCCTCATCTGGTAATGTGAACTACAGAAGCGTAGCGTATACTCATGAAATATGTATGCGTCTGCAAAGCAGAGAGGCAGATTCCGGAAGACTGCCAGCCTCTGCACCTCCTGTATTAACACTGAGAACCCAGAGCATACATGGTGACTTTCAAAGTCACGTTTCTCTCTGAAAATGTATAGAGCAGGTCGTTCACGGAAATTCATTTTGAAAACTGAAAACACTGCTTTGTTATAAAGTGCTTTGTTAGCGGGTTCCTAAGAAACGACAACTTTGCTCAATTGTTTTTAAAAGTTATATTTACTTTGTTAACACCTCACAGCACATTGAATTATGAATTTTAGACACTTTGGGTTTTCTCTGCTTAGCTCCAGACAGCAAGGGGCTGCTATTGTGTAGAACTGTTATGTCGGGAAATCACTTAACCTACAGGCCAAGTGCTCTCCCTACCTCCTCAGCCCTTCCACCGCCTGCTGAGTCTACAGACTTAGGAAGGCTGTAAATTGCCTTTAACATTTTTACTTTTAGGATGAACAATCAGTTCCAGGCTACTACCAGAAATGTATAGCTAGAGTTATAAAATGAGCACCACCTTTGAGAGATTTTTGGAGAAACCTTCTTCATTGTTGGCTTTTCTGTAGTTCCCTGTGGTTTTTGAATTCATGAATGGTGCTTGACTAGTATAACTTCTCATGAGTTGAATTCTTTCTCTTCATCATGCTACAAATTGTTCAGATTTACTTGATTTTCATCTTAAAGAATTCCTGTTGCTTATGCCCTGTAAGGATGATAAGTGAAAATGATTTCATTTCATCTACCGGTGACTTTAAACTTCAGAATAGTATTGTTTTCAAAAACAGACCCATAGGAGGTTGTCTCTACAAACAGTCAGATTATAATTTTATAAATTGTTTTGTTTTGTTGCTTAATGACTGTTATTGTGATTTACTTCCCTGAAGGGATAGTCATTTCTAACAAAACATTTAGATTGAATTAAAATAGAAAACAAACCATTGTTCGTAAGATGTTATGACACTCATAAATATAATTTCTGGTCAGCCCTTATGAAAGCAGGGAATAGAAAACGAGCTTTCAAACTAGAGTCCTGTTCTCTGCCTGGCAGCCATTAGCCCCGTCTGCTGAGAGCCTTGGGAACACAGAACGCCCATGACAAAGGGAATAGAAGGGCCTGCTTGTGCCATATCTTTAGGGAACTTCATTTACTATTTCAAAAAGTTTTGCCTTATCTTTACTTCCTATTATTCTATTTACCAGGAGATAATAGCAATATGTGGGAAAATAATATTATTGAAGTAATCTGTCAAAGTAAATTGTATAAATCTTCATATTTTGGAATAATGTTTATAATCCAGAAAAGAAAGTACCGTTAATCCAGAAACATTTTCAGTCTGGCATATTTCCTATCTCACACAAGTATATAATTGCCTAAGAAAGAGGGCAGCGGGGTAAGTAAGGCAGGGGAGAGGTGATAGGACGGAATCCAGGGATGGGTGGAAGAGGACAGTATGGGAGGGGCAGGAAGAATGCAGGGGCCAACATGCCCACACTCTGGAAGTTCTTTTTCTAAGCAGGACCAGTAGCAATTGGAATTGCATTGATGGTGTTCAAGCATATTATTATTCAATGAAAGCTGATGGGCTATTTAATTCTCATGGGTGTCTTCTTCTATTTCATCCATTGCCATTTTTATTCTTTTTTATTGGTTAATTTATTTATTTACATTTCAAATGTTATCCCCCTTCCTGTTTTCTTCTCCACAACACCCCCTATTCCATCCTCCTTCCTCCTGCCTCTATGAGGGTACTACCCCACCCACTCACCCACTCCTGTCTCACAGCCCTAGGATTCCCCTAATCTGGGGCATCAAGTCTTCACAGGATGAAGGGCCTCCCCTCCTATTGATGCCAGATAAGGCAACTCTCTGCTACATATGCAGCTGGAGCCATGTGTCCCTCCATGTGTACTCTTTGGTTGGTGGTTTAGTCCCTGGGATCTCTCAGGGGTCTGGTTGGTTGATGCAAACCCCTTCAGCTTCTTTAGTCCTTCCCCTAACTCCTCCATTGGGGTCCCCATGCTCAGTCTGATAGTTGGTTGAGGTCAGTTTTATTCTTCAAGCTGAAGTTTCGATGCTCCCCGGCTTGCTGTAAAAACCTTTTACTGGAGCCTGTCTTCAGTCACAGTTTCTGAGATTAGTGAAACCTCTGGAAAGCAGAAGCTGTCCATCATTCTAGACTTCTGGCAGAACTGCTTTCAGAGATATTGGCTCTGAGATCATGCCAAGCCTTTGGCCTTAGGAAGGGTAGATCCCTCTCCCTCTCCCTCTCCCTCTCCCTCTCCCTCTCCACCTCCTCCACTCCTCCCTCCAAAGGCCACACCCAGGTCATCTACATTCATCTACTCATCACTTCTCAGTGTTTCCCCTTCTTCACACTTCACTCTGTTACCTGTCTTTCCACTGTCTGGGTGTCTCCTCACCCAGGCTGTGCTTAGCCACTTTGGAGAGTTCCTGACAGACTCATCTACATTCTTATTGGGCCAAGCACCCAGGTTCCCATCCATTCTTCTAGCTTACATGGTACTGTGATACGTTCCTGTTTCCCAGCTGAGGAATTTCCAAGAGACAGGACAGTCTATTTGAAGACAGGGACTCTCTCATTTAGCCTTGTTTTTGTGGCCCTGGCATATGTCTTAGAATGTGTGGACACTAGTATTCACATCTGCATGCATGGTTGGATGGCAGTGTCTGTTCTTGGTTCTGTTTATAATGACTCCATCATTGTTTCTCTGTCATTTTTCTTTGTTTCTTTTCACTCTACAGTTTTTACACATTTCTACAACTTTTCCCCAGAAGTCTACTTTCTGGCTATTTCTCAGTCACTTACTGGCTTCCACACGGTTAACTACTTTAGTCTCTGTACTCTTGCTAATATTTCTGAGTGCACATAGTCAAGTATGATTTTACATGGGCTTGTCCTGCTCTGTTTATTTTTTTAAAGTTATGTCAAATTCTGTGATGTTTCTTTTTGGAATGCTAGTTCTGTTTTCACTAAATTCTGTAAAGTGGTTCTTCACTTTGTTTTATGTAGATGTGTAAATTGCCTGAAGTTATATCTGTGTACTGTATGCATGTATTACCTGGCGGGGTCAGAAAAAGGAATTGGATCCCCTGTGACTGGAGTCACAACCCATTGTGTGGGGTGCTAGGAATCAAATCTGGGACCTCTGCAAGAGCAGCCAGTGCTCTTAAACACTTAGGTATCTGTCCAAGTCCATTTTCAATACAATCTTTAAACTTTTCTCTTAAGTGGTTAGTATGTACTATAGAGACACTCTGTCCTTCTTTTTGTTTTTGTTGTTGTTTGTTTGTTTGTTTTTTGTTTTTTGAGACAGGGTTTCTCTGTGTAGCCCTGGCTGTCCTGGAACTCACTCTGTAGACCAGGCTGGCCCGGAACTCAGATATCCACCTGCGTCTGCCTCCCGAGTGCTGGGATTAAAGGCGTGTGCCACCACACCCGGCTCATTCTTGAGCTCACACATGAGTATATGACACCACTTTCCTACCCTAGGTTCTCTTCCCTGACTGACACTCTTCAGTAACTTTTGTTCCTGGGACTCTTCCAGATGCATTAGCACTTTTAGATTCTCCTCTTTTCTCCAACTAGCTCCATCCCTTAAAAATATTACTTTTGCTGAGCCTCATAGCAGTGAGGAACCTGTGGAACCTGAAGAGGGAATCTCCTGTAGCCAGGCAATGCCCACAGTGGAGTGATAGAGACTCCAGCCTACCCAGAAAACTTTCAATGGGAAAAAATTACCCTATCTACAAGAAATGCAGGCCTAAGGATGGAGCAGAAATGGAGGGAATGGCCTGGACTGGGAGGTGCTGATTATTCCTAATTGGTTCTTAGTTGTGTCAATAAAGAAAGCTAGAGCTAATTGCTGGGTGAAGGGTAAAGATGGGACTTCTGGGTCCCAGGAGGAATAGAGGAGATGCAGGGAAGGAGGCTGCTTTTGGCAGCTATGCGTTGGAAGGAGCAGAAAGCCGGTCTTGTAAAGCCTTGGCGCACTTAGGGCTGCAGCCTGTGCAGCAGGAGGAGCCAAGGAGTTGGGTGCTAGCTAGCTGTTAGCTGATAACATTGGCGCAGGATATTCTTCACCCAGCAATTGTATTCTGCCAAGTTCTATTATTTAAAAAAAAAGATATTGTAAACTAAGGTATGAAATTCTCTTGAATCTCTTCAAGTTCTTCCCTTTCAGGACCCAACCCTCCCCTAACTTTTACAATCAGGTCTGATGATTTTGAATAAGCCCTTCCTGGCCTCCTGCATTTACTATTTTAATATTTTATTAAAAACTGTTTGGATAATTATCATCTTTTCAGTCAGTGTCTAAGCTTTATGAGCTCGGGTTCATTGCTTTGTGTGTGTGTGTATTTCAGCAGTGTGTGTACTGTGTGCTTTCATGAACACTGTGGATGTCATCTCAGAAGGATAGGGGGAGAAGAGGTGCATGGCCTCATAGTTCACACAAGACAGAGATGAAGACTCAGCTCCTCCCTGGGATGGGAGGAAAGTAGACTGGCCCTGAATGAGGCCCTGCTGCACATGCCCTACATTGCAGCCTTCCTCACTCTGTCACACTCCTTGGCCTCCCACTGGATCCCTGTCCTTTTGTCTAAAGTGCGTGTGCTTGTGAGACGGTGATATAATCTCTTGTCTGGTGCTGCTGTGGAAAGTCAACAAGATAAAAGCTGCCTATAAAGAGGGAAATTCTGTCTGGCTCATAATGGGCCAACTGTATTGTGAAGTAATTACGCAGTTTGGGTCTTTGATCTTACTCCAAATATCATCTATGTATTTGCTCATTCTAGAATTAATACAGTTAATCTTTGACTTTGATGGAACTTCCACACCTGGCAATGTAAGGCAAACCCAAAGGAATTAAAAATAAAAATTGAGTTGTCCTAAGATCATGTCTATCCCCATATAAAAGTGAGTTAAAGGTACATGATTTTGCTGACCCTGGGGAAAATGGCCTTTTTAGAGCTCAGTTATTACCTCTGCTTTTCATTTCCTGGGCAAGGGCTGTAGACTCTCTTTGGCTTCCTGTGTTCACTTTTCACTTTTAATAAGGAACAAGGAAAATTATTTCTTTTCCTCTCCATTCAGTAAGATATATGTTCTAGGCTGTTATTTAGTTCTTTTCCCCCAATTATGGAAAAGACAATCTAATTCTCTTTAATTAATAGAGAGTACACAGTTGAAACTGAGGATATTTATAGTGAAACTGTACAGAAGGTTCACTAGGAAAAAATAGCTAAGAAATGAAATAAGCTCAAAAGTAATCTTTTGAACCAGCTCCCATTTTTGTCTGTTAAGCAAATTATAGTATTTTATCTCAATAAAATAATGTAGCTTAAATAGAAATTGAAATTTTTTGCTATTGTTGGACTCATTATCTAAAATGCAAAAGTACAAAATTGTGACTTACTAATTATAAACATTCTTTTCTGTTTGGGAATGATAGAAAATAAAAAGGTGATAAATGTTTAAAGTTTGACATTAGGAAGTGCCTACCCAAAACCTGCATTGTATTCTTCATTACTAACTTATTACTAAGTACTTTTCCAGTACAGGATATTACTCAATTCATCTTTTTCCTATATTCATGTTTATATAAATTATCTATCTCCATTACTATACTAATGTATGTATTCACAATATGCATAAAACAAATAAAGTGATGCACTATACTATAACATTTTAAAACTATATACAGGGGCTGGAGTGATGGCTCAGAGGTTAACAGGTGTAGCTGCTCTTCCAGAGGTCCTGAGTTCAATTCCCAGCAACTGCATGGTGGTTCATAACCACATATAATGAAATTAATGAAATCTGGTGCCTTCTTCTGGCTGCAGGCATACATGCAAACAGACACTGCATACAAAACAAGTCATACACACACACACACACACACACACACACACACACAATGTAAGAATAATGTTGATATTTGCTTCATATACTGGCAAGCATGTGTGCATTCTTCTAGTGTCTGACTACCACTACAAATGCATTTCATGTAAATATAGAAAATGATAAGGTTCATATAACTCCTTTGTTCATGTCCTCTCTATATTTTGTTCATCTCCACTTCTCTAATCTCTCTTTGTTTCCCACCTCTCCTGCTACCCTTTCTGTCCCCAGCTCTCACCTCTGCACCTTCACACACACTCACTCTCATACATTCTCTCTCTCTCTCTCTCTCTCTCTCACACACACACACACACACACACTTTAGAAAGTAAAATATAAGACCAGGAGTGGAAACAAGGTGGAGCAGGGGCTGAAGGGAGAAGTGTATGATGTGGGCCATGGTAAAAGCTGCACTAATGGGCCCTGCTCCTTTGTGAGACAAAGGTTCTTGGGAAAGGGTTGCATCTGAGCTGCCCTCTGTCATTTATCTGGCTTTGCCTTCCCTCTTTCCTTGACCTCCCCCTCTCCTCCCTTTCCTTCCACTCCTGCCTCCTTATATCCCTCCATGTGTCCTCCCTCCCCACTCTCAACCCCAGCTTCCCTCCCTCTCTCTCTGCTTCCTGTATCTCCCTCCTCCTATCAGCCTCAGCATCCCTCCCCCTCTCCCTGACTCCTGTGTCCCCCTGAATCTTCCCCTCTTTTTTGTGTATGCACTGCTCAATGAGAAAACTACATTAATGGCATTCTTGAGGTCATTAATGATTTCTGAATGAGTTTTCAATATTAAGCTAATCACTTAAACTCAAAATGGTGTCTCTAAACTGTTTTTGAAGTATAGTTTAGAAAAAATCCTTGTGTAACCTCTGTTTAAAACAAAAACCCAAAAGAGAATGAGGAATTATGTAATTAAATTTTACTTTAGAAAATTTAAATAACCCAAATCACTCCTTCCTACAAAACCTCAAACTCCATAATTTTCTTTTCCAAAATTCTTGCCTACTAATTAGTTTGGAGTTAATTCATTAAAGAAAATGTTTATAATTGTGCATCTTCATTCTCAGAAATTCTTGTATGTTTTTACTTTTTGAACCATTAATCTTAACAAAACTTGAATGCTAATATTTTTAAAGGGTTTTCTATAATAGTTTATAACCTCATTATAATATTAAACATATTTCAAAACATTTGGAATAAATTACAATGTACTTAAAAAGAGACCTCATATAAAATTCTTCCAAGGAATGCTGTTTTTCTTTGAAGCAGAGATCCAGTTTGTTCTCAGAGATCCTGAGAACCTTTGTACTATTCTCCCTCTGTCCTGGATGTCTCCTCCCTGGCTGCAGGACTCGAGAAAGGTAGGGAAACTGGAGATTGGAAGGTTCACTCTCCTGCACTGATACCCCCCCCCCCACACACACACACACACTTAGACACACACACAATGATTAGATTGGTGTGTTTATTGCCCATTGGAAAAGATCTGTGTTCTTTAAGTTCCAGGTTCTACATCACAGACAATCACACAGTGCATGTGGTACCACTGGGCGTCCTCAGAGAGAGAATATGGACTCAGGGAACACAGGGAAGACATGGGTGATGCTCCTATCATGTCTTGCTGTGACTAATACACACCTTTTTTGCTAATCCATCTAAATGAAAACTAATTTTCTAGAAATTTGGAAGCTGGGTATGTATCCCACACTCTGCAACACCCTAGAATTACTTTCTGGTGGTAGGAAAGCTAATTGACTTAATAGCAAAGTAATTCTTTTTTTTTTTTTCCTACAGTCAACACATAGAAATGTGTTACTGGCTGCTAAATATTCATTACCGACTGCTGAATATTCATTTTGTGTTTTGAATGTTGATTCTCACTGTGAAGAACAGTAATGGTTTTCCCTCCTTAGTTCCTGTTCTGCTCTTACTCTTCAGTAATAAAATAGTGTTTCTGCAAAGCACTAAGCCTGGCCTGTGCCTCCAGCCTGTAAGTCCAGCTACTGGAGAGAGTGAGGCAGGAGGATTACAAACCGAAGGTGTGCCTGGGCTACACAGACAGCCCATGTCCAGCCTTGGCAACTTAATGAGATCTTCTCTGAAAATACAGAGTAAAAACAATATTGAGGACATAGCTCAGCATGTGACTGTCCCTGGGTTGGTAGAGAGGGAGTGAAGGAGGGAGGGAACATGAGGAGGGAGGGGAGAGGGAGGGAGAAAGTAGAGTTCATTGGTTACTGACTGTAGTAGAAGGACTTTTTTTGTAGACATAAATCTGTGCAATTTCTCCAGTCAGGGGCTTAGAATATGGCTGGATGCTTATTTCCTTTGGTTTTAGACTCAGACGTCTAATAAGCTTCACTCACTCTTACCTGACTTAATTGGGCAGTATTAAGAGATTCAAGAGGAAATTTGTTTTTATTACTGGCAGTGTGGGTGTGTGTTGTGTGTGTGCACACGTGTGCTTGCATACATGCATTTGTAACAGTGAGCTCTTATTTTTGAAAGGAAGATCATCTTAAAAGAAGGCCATCATTGGGAAGAGAGGCCCCTTGGTCATGCAAACTTTATATGCCCCATTACAGGGGAACGCCAGGGCCAATATGGGGGAGTGGGTGGGGTGGATAGGGGAGGAGGGTGGGGGGTGGGGGAGGGTTTAGGGGATTTTCGGGAGAACATGTGAAATGTAAATGAAGAAAATATCTAATAAAAATGGGAAAAAAGAAACATTTGTGGTATGATTTTCCACTTTTCATGTATACATTATTTTGATTTTACTTAATCTGATTGTAGCCTATCAAAGGCAGCTTGCTTTAAACATCAACAGTTGCATCCCAGGCACTGATGCCCCAGTGTAGGGAATACTAGTTAATGAACTTTCTGAGAAAACATAATGAAGACCAGTTGTACTTTAGGAAGATGTGAATAAATACTCAATGGGTTTAAGAACAGAGTCTGCTGGTTCATGACGATGACATGGAAAAACTACCACAGGAATTGTAATGCAATTTTATATGTGATGTATTTGCGGCTTCTCTGCCTATTCCTTTCTACCAGTAATCTATATTTTCAAAGTGAAAGAGTAAACATAAGTGTTGCAGTGGTGACTGGGGATACCCTTAGTGAGTTGTTACTCCCCAGTTTAATAAAAAAAAAATAAAGAACAGTTAAGAAACCGGACATGGAAACATGATGACCATTTTTGTAGAGCTTGAGAGAAATCCAGTAGGGCAGGCAAGCTGGAAATCTCAGTATGTGCCAGGAGGAGAGAACTGTAGACTAGGAAGGCAAAGACCCATGCCTTCACCCTCAGCAGCCAAGAAGACTGCAGTACAGATATGGAGGCCAGCAGGCAGCCCGTGGCAGAATGCAAAGGGGCAAGTGCATTCCAGAGAGAGTAAAAGTTGTCCATCAGGTCAGACAAAGATGTCTTATTGAGAGAGCGAAAAGAACAAGAGTGGATTAAAACGTGAGAGCAGAGTTATGTGGACATATCACAGTGTTGTTGTAAAATCAGTGACAACAGAGAGAAAACATTTCCTTATCTGTTCCTGCAAACATAAAATTCTCAATGTAGATCTCAGACTGGACATGAGATAATTGTCCAATCCATAGAGACAACCCCGATAATGCTATAAAGTGTCACAGCCTTCTTTTAACAGGAAAAAATGTGTATCACAAACGGTTTTGGTGGTTTTTTGTTGTTGTTTTAAGTTGAGACGTGGTTAGGTCTAGTTCTGAACATCTCTGGGCACCATGGTTGTTTCCTGTGAAATATGAGTAGTACTGTGGCATCTGTATGACCCCAGGGAATCTCCTTTGCTCCTTCTGCCCTGCTGCAAAACAATTGTTTTTCCCTCAGTGATGGAGCAGCGGATCAATGGCCGCCCGATAAGAATCTATTTTCATATCCGCCAAGAAATGCAGTCATTACAAAAAAAGATTGGATTTAAGTAATAACTATCTACAAAACTGTCAGCAGACGTAGGAATCAGAGTCTTAATAGTCTGCATCCATAATAAAAACAGAAAGTCAGCCTCTTCGGCCTCCTCTGAGCAGCCCAGTCCATTGCTGAGCAGAGCTAGCCTTCAGCTTGGAGGTACTGTCACAGAGTATCTGCTGGGTTAGGTGAATACGATGAAGAATTAAACACAGTATTTAAAATAAGGATAAGGTTAATACATAAGGATAGATTTTCTCTTCAAAGCTGAGATGACATTGCATATGAATGATCTAGAATCAATTTTTATCAAGTGCCACCACCACAGCAAAACTAACAAACCGAAAGTGTTGATTTGCTTAAGTTTTTTTATTAATTGTTTTATTCCTTTACATCACAAATGATATTCCTCTTTCTAATTAATCCTCTACAAAACTCCCATTCCATCCCCCCATCCCCTTTGCCTCTATGAGGTTGCTCTTCCACCCTCTCACCCACTCCTACCTCACCCCTCCAGCATCCCCCTACACTGGGGCATCAAACCTCCACAGGGCCAAGGGCAGCCCCTCCTATTGATGCCAGATAAGGTCATCTTCTACTACATATGCAGCTGGAGCCATGTGTCCCTCCATGTGTACTCTTTGGTTGGTAGTTTAGTCTCTGGGAGCTCTAGGTTGTCCCGTTAAGTAATATTGTTCTTCATATGGCATTGCAGTCCCCTTCAGCTCCTTCAATCCTCCTTCCATTGGGGTCTTCCATTGGGGTCCCGAGGCTCAGTCTGATGGTTGGCTGTGAGTATTTGCATCTGTATTGGTCAGGTGCTGGTAGAACCTCTCATGGAACAGCCATACCAGGGTCCTGTCAGCCCGTGCTTCTTGGCATCAGCAATAGTGCTCGGATATGATGTCTACAGATGGGATGGATCCCTAGGTGGGGCAGTCTCTGGATGGCCTTTCCTTCTGTCTCTGTTCCATTTTTTGTCCCTGTCTTTTCTTTGGACAGGAACATTTCTGGGTTAAAATTTTGAGATGAGTGGGTTGCCCCCATCCCTCAAATGGAAGCCTTATCTACTGGAGGTGGTCTCTACATGTTCTATTTCCTTTTTTGTGGGGTATTTCAGCTAAAGTCATCCCCACTAGACCATGGAGCCTCTTGCATCCCTGGCATCTGAGACTTTCTAGTGGCTGCCCCCAGTTCTCCATCTGCCTTGTCCCAAATTATTTTTTGATATTCAATAGTGATTTTAATGTAATATTTTAAGAGTTCAACATTTAATTTAAGCTTAATGTTCATGGATAAAAAGAAGCATAGATGGCATTATGTAATGAATTTTCAAGTTGAGGACATACAGATATCAATACATTCTGAATAAAGTATCAGAATATTAGTGGCCCCTCCTCTGAGAGCCCACACCTACAGCCAGACCCAAGTAGTCACCACCTGCCCACAGAAGTCTCACATCGGAGAATGTTGACGTCATTAAGAGTTAAACAGCTTCATAGCAGCCTTATTTATAATAGCCAGAAGCTGGAAAGAACCCAGATGTGCCTCAACAGAGGAATAGATACAGAAAATGTGGTACATTTACACAATGGAGTACTGCTCAGCTATTAAAAATAATAAATTTATGAAATTCTTGGGCAAATGGATGTATCTGGAGGATATCATCCTTAGTGAAGTAACCCAATCACAAAACAAGTCACTTGATATGCACTCACTGATAAGTGGAAACTTAGAATACCCAAGATACAATTTGAAAAACACAAGAAAATCAAGAAGAATGAAGAACAAAGTGTGGATACTTCATTCCTTCTTAGAATAGGGAACAAAACAGCCATGGAAGGAGTTACAGAGACAAAGTTTGGAGCTAAGACGAAAGGATGGACCATCCAGAGGCTACCCCACCCGGGGATCCATCCCATAATCAGCCACCAAACCCAGACACTATTGCATATGCCAGCAAGATTTTGCTGAAAGGACCCTCATATAGCTGTCTCTTCTGAGGTTATGCCAGTGCCTGGCAAATACAGAAGTGGATGCTCACAGTCAGCTGTTGGATGGAACACAGGGCCCCCAATGGAGGAGCTAGAGAAAGTACCCAAGGAGCTGAAGGGGTCTGCAACCCTATAGGTGGAACAACAATATGAACTAACCAGCACCCCCAGTTGTCTCTCGCTGCATATGTAGCAGAAGATGGCCTAGTCGGCCATCATTGGGAAGAGAGGCCCCTTGGTCTTACAAACTTTATATGCCCCAGTACAGGGGAACGCCAGGGCCAAGAAGTGGGAGCCGGTGGGTAGGGGAGCAGGGCGGTGCGGGGGGTTTATAGGGAACTTTCGGGATAGCATTTGAAATGTAAATAAAAAAAATATCTAATAAAAAAAAGAAGAAAAAGAGTTAAACAGCATGTCATAGGTTTCTTTTTAATGATATTGGTTCCTCTCTATGTTATGCTCACGAAAGCTCCCTATACCTGCTTGCAGCAGTGTTTAATTCATTTCTCTTGAGCCGTTGTGTAGATATTCGTTCTACTCTTTGTGATATCTTAATGACAGTCAATAGTGAACTGCTGTATATACCTTTTCAAAGTATTGTTGCAAAGTATTCAAAGGCCATCTTTAGTAGGCTCCTCAGAGGTTCCTGAGGTACTAGTAGTCACTTCCAGCATGCAGTGGTACACCTTGCTCCACGCCCCTCCCGCAATTTTTAAATCACTCAACTTTTTAATATTTTGGGGGAGAGTGAATTTCATCATATTCACATTTCCTTTTCTGTAATGACCAGTGAAGAGGAGCCTATCATAGTATGTGTGTTCAGCATCTTATTAATTTTGTTTATAGTATCTTCTCATAAACATACCCCTCCCCAACAACTCCTCATTTACTGTATGCCTTGAATATTGTGGGTCCTGTTTAAATTGTATGCCTATTCCAAATGTGTGCATATACCTTCCTGTGTCTCTTCTAAGAACACCTTGTTTCATACTTAGGTTTAAGATGGTACCTCAAGTTGCTGGAGTGTAGAGGTCAAGGATTCAGTTCCATCCCCTATTTGTGTCTGTCAGACCACCAGTATTTGTGGAAAACATCTTACTCTCACCACTTCTTACAAATAGTTGACCTTATACAGCAAGGCACTGTGGGGGGGGGGGTATTTTTGCTTCTGAAATGGCAGTTTTCCCACCTCTGCGTGTCCATGTCTTGTCACCACAGTGTTGGTTAATGTGAAGGATGTATGCTTGCTCCTGTTCTTCTAAAGATTTTTTATTTAATCTTGGTTATTGGTGTTTTGCCGTGAGGTTTAGAATCTGTTCCTACTGCAGCAATGCCTCCTGGGGTTTTGACTGAGGTTATATTAAATCTATAGATCAATTTAAGGAGAAGTGACAAGCTTCTAATACCGAGCCTGCCAGCCTCCTGAAAGGTTTTATCTCTTTAGGACTTTTCTATTTCTGACTCTGCATGTGTGCTGACTGTGTGTAACTTCTGGTAGCTCCCCACTCCCGTGTGGTTTTTTTTTTTTTTTTTTTTTTTACCCCACCCCTCCCGTGTGTTTTATATCTTCAGGTTACATTGTGTCATTCAGAAGTTTATAGTTTTATAATCTAGGTCTGGTTTCCAATGATCTTTCTAGTGTTATGAAGATGTTAAACATTGGACCCTTAATGGCAGTAATTAAACAAAAACTAGCTTATTTAATAATGTGCTATGAACACCTTTACCTGTTGCATATTGTTCTTTGCAATTCCAGTTGCAGTAATGCAGTCTTACATTCAGTCATGAAGAATTTATTTGATTTTGATTTGGGGTATTACATGCAGCACTGCTATAAAGAGGCAGGTAGGTAGGAGCATCTTTACATAATCAGATAGGTTTTGGACCAATGCTAGACTCTCCTGGTGCGTGGGCTATGAATCTTGTTACTAGTTTGGCCTCTAGAAATGCTGTGTAAATTCTCTTCTTTCTATAAGTGTTTACAAGCTCCTGATCCAGACGCCATCATTACGGTTCACAGTCACACCTTCACTGTGTTTTTTTCCCACAAGTGTTACACCTAAAACCCATAGCCATTAGTGAACTACACGTATCATAAAAATGCCTTTTCTTCCTTTTTTTCTCTGTACTGATGTCCTAACTCTTTTATTCATTCCTTTCCCTTATACTTGCAAGATTTCCACATGAACCTCATGCATGCTTTCTCTCACATAGGCGACAGCCTAGATGACGAAGCCATCTCTTGATTGCTGACCCACTGACCCAATTTATGTTTTGTTTGCTGGCATCTGATTGGTGTCCTTTTCTTATTTATCAAGGATATTTGTTTTTTTCTAGAAGGAATAAGGTATGGCACCTACTAACAGAATGATAGCATAGTCTTATTTACCATGGTGTTTTCTCTGGACATTATATGAAACAACTTTACCTTTTTGTGAATCCTTAAGATTTCTGTATTGTAGGTGAGCAGTGGTAAGCTGTGAAGGAATCACAGCTCTCATCTTTACTGAGGTTTTAAAAAGTCTGAGATCATACTATTGAAGCAATTGTCTGGATACCCACTGGTCTGTCTAACCTGTCTTGTATATTGAACATTATTTGTTTGGTCAGGTTAGATGGCCCTGCAGACAAGCTTAATCCCCATGAACAACATTATGGAAGGAGAGAATCAACTATGACAATTTGTCCTCAGAAGCCTCCCCACTCCCCAGATGCACACACTTGCATGCATATGCACAGAAATTAAATATATGTTATAAAATGAAATACTTTCTGAGTGTACTTTGATAGTATTCTGCCTGCAGCTAATGTGATTTACAATGACAGGAGGCAAATGGAAGGAAGTAAATTTTCTGGGATTGTGAGATACCAAAGCTCAAGTTGGCCGCTTTGTGCTTCTCTCTGCCTCTGCTTCTCTTCTCCCTCTTTGCCTTCGGTCACTGCCAAGACAAACAAGGTCACAGATACCTATGAAACATTTCACCATCAATATATTCTCCATCTGGCATCATCTTATGGCAATTGATATTCAACTTTGTGAAGTAGACCCAAGTTGCAGGAGTTCAAAAAATTCTGTAGTTTTTTTCTTTCTTTTAAAGATATCTTTGCATTTTTCTTCTGTTCTTTCCTCATGAAGCTAGTCTTCCCCCAGGCAGCCCCTACATTGGGAATCTGCTGAGTCCACAAAAGTGGAGGGATGATACAGTAATGATCCGGTGTAATAAACCAGCCAAATAGTGCTCTGGTTTCTCAGTCTTCTTGTCCAGCTTTAATTAAGGCCCTAATGAATATGTACTTGGGGCTTAAGGTTTATCACAAATGAACTATGATCAAATCTCATTACACAGCTAGTGTGGAAATGTGTCCTTTTATGTTGGAAATTATTGTTCTGCAGTTGTATGGTAGAGGAAAATTTTAGAAGTAGCTGAAATATATATTTTCCTCTGGAAAGTCAGAGATATTCAAAGTAGGTTATAATCTGCATGAATTTTAAATATTGGATATGTTAATTTTAGGGTAGTATTAAGATGTTTATTACAACCATTTTGTTTTGACTTTATACTTTACCCACACAAAAGAGTGAACTTTTCCACTTGGCCAGTTTCTTTAGTTTATGTTTTTTAAATAAAGCAATATTGTGCTTTTCTAGAATAAAGTGTTGTGTATGTCATTCTGAAATTAGTAGTTCTTTGGTCACCATTTTCCCTTCTGCATGTTATGACTTTACTTCTCTGTGTCTGCTAAGTATTGGAAACTGTAATTTGGGAAAGAAAGAAATATTTTCCTCTTAGGCAATGCTTTCATGGTCATGCAATGCAGCTGGCCTAACTACATATCTACATGTGTCTATTAATCAATAGCTGCCTAAAATTGCTAAATACTTTCCTTGTGCTTTTATGACATTACCTTTTGTAAACTTTAATCAGAGTCTGACGTGTGTTTCTCCTAAATGGCCTCTGATGTGGTGCCTCTCTTCAGTTCTCTGTGGTTTCCTGTTTTTTTCATACATAGATTAAGGTCTTTTGAGGTATTAAGCATCTTAACTTTCTTCTTTAATGGTGCATCACACCTAAGCTTTCGTGCAGGTCTGTCTTGCTCTTTTGTTTTCAGGCTACTTCCTATACTACTCTGTAATCCCTCTGGTTTGTGTTGGGTATTCCACCAATGCGGTTTTCTATTTTCCCTATTTGGATCATCGAGGGTTATCAGTCCTTCCTGCAAAGTGCATGCTCCTCAAAGCCAGAGGTGATGTTAGGCCTTTCTATAGTTATGGGCCTCCAGCAGCATTGCCAGGTGATAGATATGGCCCTTCAGCAGCTCTGATAGACCAGCAGAATCAACACCATTTTGAAACTCATTTAAATTGCTCATTCTCTGGCCCCTCCCCAGGCCCACAGATTAATTTAGGTTCCAAATTCTCTGTGACAATAAGCCCTTAAAATGACATAGTCTGTGCTAACGTTTGATTACTGTAGATAATGATAGTAATTCAGAATATTCAAGTTATAACGGTATGTGATCTTTAGTGAGAAAATGGGGATTGAGAGAGGCCAGGGAAACTTTAGTTCATTTCTGCTCAGTTTCTCTAGAGACAATGGTAAAGAAAAACCCAAAATTTAAACATGTGCTATCTTTCTCACACATGCATATAGCTCTTGTGTCCTGTTTTGAAGACTGAAATATAAATGTTTAAAGTAGGAATAGTTTCTTCCTTCCATCTATTCATGTGTAGGAACTTGGCATGGTGAAAGGAGGAAAGGTTGCTAAGAAACAAATGATGGGGGTTACAGATTCTCTTGGTGGGAAGGAGGGTGGGCAAGGGCTGGGAATGGCTGAGTACTAGCAGTGAGAGACAGATGTTCCTCTGAATCTGTTCACTGGTCCTCAAAAGTTCTGAAGCATGTTAGTGCATGGCTTATTGAAACTGTTGCTGTATGATATATAATAAGATATATTGATTGGTAGGAAGAGAATAAACTAGTTCCTACAAGATGGTTACATTTATGAAAGACGCTTCCTAGTTGCATTCATATGAAAGGTCAGAGAGCGTGTGTTTTTCACCCCTGCAGAAAGCATCTGGGAGGTGGGAGGTGATTGATCATTGATTATTAACCTGTCTTCAGCCTACAGAGTTCAGGATGGCTAACACTTGGTCCCTAATGTCCTCTGTTTGATATGCAGTGAGATATCCATGACCTGGATATCCATGAACTAGAATTCTTAGCGAACACAGACTAATCAAGTGAGCATATTCCATGGAGCCTGAAACATGAACCATATTTTCAGCTATTCCAATACAAACGCGATGCTGCTAATGTTATGGCTTCCTTGTGCTGCCGTGAGGCTCTGCTGTCACTGACACTGATTCACTGACTGCTCCTTTTCCCTTGCACAGAACTATTGTACCATGGAAAGTCTTCAGACAGTGCCTGCATGAGGTCCATCAGATCAGCTCTGGCCTGGAAGCAATGGCTCTGAAGTCAACCATTGATTTAACTTGCAATGATTACATCTCAGTGTTTGAATTTGATATTTTTACCAGGCTATTTCAGGTAAGATATATACTTATTTTATCTATTTAGCCTCTCCTTCCCTCCATTCTTCCAGAGTTCTGTATGTGTTTCTTTTCTGTCATATACATACAGTATACACAAAGTTATGGACAACAACCTCAGTCTTGGTAGCCAGTCATTTTATTCATGTAAGCACTTGGTCGTTCCTCTACATTTGGACTGAGTCCTCTGGTACAAGCTTTGTATATCGGGTCTTGTGATCCTGGTAGGTTGCTTGTTAGCATTCGTGAATCATGGGAGGAATTGTTTTTAATTCCCTGTTCCTTCACTTTGTTAGCCTTTTAGCCCAATGGCTGCTAGATTGAAAACTTTATAGGTGGGTGTCTGCCAGAGGTGTATCCCAACATCTTTTTGGCCATGGCATTCTTTGGATCAGAAGATAAACAGTAAATAGGCCACTGTTCTATCTATATAGTATATTATGGTCCTTTAGCACTTTGCAAGTTGCTTTTCCCTTTCAACCAGTTGAAAACAACAAATATTTTTCCATACCAATACTCTTCATCGATATATTTTTAAGTTCCTATATAATATTATATCACAACTTTATGTTAACATTTCTTTATACTGCTTTTTCCAATAACTTTTGTGTTTTTAACATTATGTTCACATGATATTCTAAAGCAAGTGACATAATACTGAAAGTCTATTTTTTCTTTTCTTATTTCTTATACATATCAAAATCAAATTCTCTAAATGCAAAGAATTAAAGTTTGTGTTTTCACAAACTTCAAAACAAAGTTGTGTTTTGTGTATTATCTATGAGGTTAAATTCAAGTGCTTACAAAATGAAATCATCCTTATAAAATGCTTACAATCCTAGTTATGATAATTATAGTAAATGTGGTAAAATTGACTAGAAACCAAGCTTATTTGTATGCTAAAGTATTATTTTAAACTGCAACATGATATATTCTGATTGTACTATGATTAAATAAAATGTTAGATTATGAGAGTGGCTTCAAGTTTCACAAATTATGGAATTTTTACTTTATCTCTGGCTGAAAAGTTTGATGTAATGATTTCTGTAACCAGAAAACACTACTGGTGCTCAAGTTAACATGACTCTGGCTAACAACACAGGGTAAATTTTACTTTATCACAATTTAGAAACCATGACTCTACACTGCATGTGGAATAAGAAATTAAATACTGTACAATGTATGTGTTTACTTCAAGTTTCTAGTGGCTTAGTGGCTGTTCTCCCTGATGTATATATGTTGTGAGCTCATTTTAAAATTATTTTTATAATACAAATGTAGCTTGTAATTTCAAAAGATAGAAATAAGCCCTTTAGAAAAACATGTTACTCAATAGTAATCATTTACAACTTAAAGCTCCTGTCTTAAAGATTTCTGATCATTTTGCAGAACAAAGGCTTCACTTTTAATAGAAATCAAATGATCAGAGTTTTGATTTTCAACTTGTGATGAAGAAAGCTTAAGTAATTTTCACTGTCAATCCTAACTTCTCCTTAGGGTCTGCTTTCGTTCATTGTTGTAGTCATTTGGTAGGGGGGGTCTGTGTGTGTGTGTGTGTGTGTGTGTGTGTGTGTGTGTGTGTGTGAGTGTGAGTGTGTGTTAGAGAGAGGGAGAAGGAGAGAGAAAGAGAGAGAGAGAACTGCAGATGATGTTTTAGTGTTGATATCAAGTGCTCTAATGCCTCCTTTACACATAAATGTGTGTAAACAGCTTCATTTTAGTTAAATGCTCACTTATACTACTTGACTACTTTAATGTGAATACATTACCTTATATGTGGTTTCACTTAAAAATGGCCAAGTAGCCTTTAGATTCTGAGGTTTGCTTATGTTGTGTATATTCACTGAGGTGTGAAAAAGAAAGAGAAAGCATAGCAGCTGTGATAACCTTTCACCTGGCCAGATTATTGGCAATCATTTGGGATCAGTTCTTTGTAGCAGTCACTCACCAAGTCTGATGAGTCCTCTGATTTCAGAGGGATTTCTTGTCCCCTCTGAATGTACTCACCATTTAAATACTTCAACCATCATCATCATACACGTGGCTTTAGATAAGAAATTTGTCCTATGGGGTTTGGGGTCTGAAATAGAGTAGCATGGCTGTTTAGAAAGCAGGGAAAAAGCCAAGAGATGAAGTGGGGAATGGTACAGGAAGTACAGGACCAAGACACCTTTGCTCCCTTCCATCCTCATCCTTATGTCCATGGGGAACTGAAGCAAGCGCTGTGAACGTGAGAAGGAAGTGGCAGCCTTGCGTGGTCCTCCTATTTCCTCTTCTCTCTCCCGCCTTTTCCCTCCTCTTTCTCCTCTTCAGGTCACCAAAGGGGCTTTGATAGGAAGATACTATAGTCATGCAGTGAATCCCGGGATCTTTTCCCCATCTCCCTTCCCCAAAGCTGCAAGTTGGTTTCTTCTCAAATTTCTCTTACTGCTGGAGAACCCTGGGCCATTGAGAGATAACTATATTAGTGTGTGTGGCAGGTGTAGAATAAGGAAGGGACATTTTAGAGGATGTGCTAGTTAAAGTGGAACATCCAGAAGTAGTAGAATAGAGCCAGGTGTGGTGGCGCACGCCTTTGATCCCAGCACTTGGGATGCAGAAGCAGGCGGATTTCCGAGTTCGAGGCCAGCCTGGTCTACAGAGTGAGTTCCAGGACAGCCAGGGATACACAGAGAAACCCTGTCTCGAAAAACAAAAAAACAAACAAACAAACAAAAAAAAGAACGAAAGAAAGAAAAGAAGTAGTAGAATAGAGAAATATCTGAGAGGAAGGAAGCCATCCGTGATACCCAGCTTTCGAGGGACTGTCTGACTAGAGTGGTTGAGACCTTTTCTCCAGCATCAGACAGTGCTTCTCTTGAATGCACCTCAGTACATTCTGTTGTTTCTTAACAGCCTCCCAGAATTTTGTGAGGAAAAAGGGTTGTCTTAAATTCCAGACAAGTGAAGTATAAAATAATTAAAGCATTATTTTTCTCTGAAGCATTTAATTCTCCTACTTTAAGCTGACGATTGGGGTTTGGGTGGGGATGACCACCTACTGTTTGAATTTGTTGCCTTCACAACACTGCAGACTCCTATCACGTAAATATTTCTGCAGTAAGAAGTTGCCCTCTGGCTTAATATCCCTGGGGATGGCCTAGCCTTCAGTTTCTTTCTTTCTTTTTTTTTTTTTTTTTGGTTTTAGTTGTATTTTGCTTTGTTATTTTGTTATTTGGTTCTCTTTAAACTTTCAGATTAAAAAAAAATACATAATTTCAAGAATGGACACGGACATTCTGGTGTTTGTTCGCTGTTCCCTCTACCCTCGTCCTCCCTAAATGGTGGAGCGAAACAACAAGATGAACGCTGAAGTGTCTGGCTTGGCAGTCATTCCTCAGTTGCCTTTATGACATGTGCTGATAGTTTCCCAAGTTTTGTTTTATGCAATTTCAGTCAAGCCCTAAGAAGAAAATTAAAAACATGATGTAGTTTTCAAGTGCAGGGCCGGCGTCTCTGCTCTAGTGTTTCTGGGGCTCCTTTGTAACCCAATTAGTTGTGTCAGTGTGACGAGGAAATTCCCTCAAGAGTATTCTTGTTAAGTCAAAAAGACTAAATGGCTCTTTATTACTAAATTATTCTTTCTTGTTATTCTCATTGTTAGGGACAGGGTCCTTGCAGAGTTCTGTTTTATGTGCCAGGAACACGAACAAGTTTCAAAACAAATGAAAGCCTGAGCGAACTTGCCAAGCTTAATCAAGGCCGGGTGCCTGTTTCAGCAGCTTGAAGTTGGTGACATGAGACACCTCCTCTCTTTATTCTTTTTTTTTTTTTTTTTTTTTTTTTTTACATAGAAGAATTGAGTGAAGCGTCTGACAGAACAGATGGAGTAAGCTGCCAGCGCTCTGGGATAAATGTAGCTTCAGCCTTGAAAGTATTGCGGGGATGATTCATCCGCACCCCGCAGCAAAGTTGCCTGTTACTGGCTGCCTTTTGTCTCTTGCCTTGGTACCTGGAGAGACACCTACTTAGATTAAGAGAGATTGATGGGAAACACATGTTTTCGTGAAAAGTTTTCCTCTCACTGAGCTTTCTTTCAAACCTTTCCCAGGTCCATGAACTGGGCTAGGATAAAGCTAGTGTGGGGGGGTCTGGAACCTGTTGTCTCAGAAGGAACCTCCCCTCTAAAGCAAGCCTGCTGAGGGGCAACCAGTAACCCGATGACCATGTATCTGATGCTGCCTGGGTGACTGGGATCCAGGCCTGAGCAGCGCAGGGATGCTCCTGGCCCTTAAGTGGCTTGTGGTTATTGTGTAACCTTTTCCAGAACACTTAACTTTTGTAACGTGGCTTCCTGTTATATGGCTTCCTGTCAGATGAGGCATCTGAGGGAGAAGCAGCAGTGGACAGAACAGATGGAAAAGATGTGGACTATGGCAAGAGATAATTTAAGCTAGGAGGGTCTAAGAGGGCCTCATTGAAGAAGAGTTGGTAGTCAGCTGATTGGTTGGGATTTGGAAAATTCAAAGATTCTAAGGTAGGGGAGGGTTTTGTATTTGAGACTGGTAGAAAGGGCATTGGGCCTATACCAAGAAAAGCCAAGTGACAGTGCTGCCAACATGTAGAAAGACAACCAAGGATCCAGCCTGAAGGCCAGCTGGTCAGTATTTCATTTTGTAGTCATCACAAATTCTCTATTGGCGGTCTACTTGGTTTTCCTTTACCCCTCTCTGTTCTACTCCTAAGAAACACGTTTTCTGCTTCAACATGTTTCTTTAAAACCAAAAAGCAATTGCCTGTTTATCATTGTTTACAAAGGTTGATCTAAGACTCATATTTGCTTAAAAATTATCAAGGAGCCTTTCTTTCCCTAAGCATGAGAAAAAGTGTCATCGGGGTGTGTTCTCTGGGTAATTGCTTTCAATTTATTTATGTGTTTAGCCCTGGGGCTCTATTTTACGGAATTGGAACTTCCTAGCTGTGACTCACCCGGGCTACATGGCGTTTCTCACGTATGATGAAGTTAAAGCTCGACTACAGAAATACAGCACCAAGCCTGGAAGGTAAGAGCCAAGCAGTAATGGTGGACAGTCTGCTTAAGGAGGAAACGCCCTGCTCTTCACGGCTATGAAAATTAGCGGTAGCCTCCAATGGCGCAGTAGTAAGGGAAAGCAGGAAGATTGACAGGGCGCATTTTAATTAAGCCCTTAACTTTTGACATTGTCATTACAAGGAAAGTGATGTTAATAAGTTTAAAGATTCTGTAATCCTCAGTTCTCTTTCTCAAATCAGTCTGGGATGTTTTCCTAGTAGTTGTGTTGGGTACACAGTGTTCCTGCTTAAACTTCTGTATGTATAATTGAACACTTGAGTATTGTACTTAAGACAAAATTAAGTTGTTTACTTTTGTGTGCATTATTTTAGCACAGTGCTGAGTAGTTTCAGGTAGCAGCTATGATTAAACAGAATAAATATTCAGATTAGTACATAAAAGTAATTGAATTTATGATTACATTCCAAACTACTCCCATGCCCTTGTCAGTTTGGCATGGCCCACTTCTTTACACTTTCAAAGTGTTATGTTTTGCTTTTCAAATGACTAACCAGAGTGACTGTCAGAGGGCTTGGTTGCTAGTCAATTCTGCTGGCATCGTCCAAGAAATCACCCCTCACTGGCAAATAAGAGACTGGAAAAAAAAATCTATCTATCTCAGCTCAGAGGATGTTCACACATGGGTAACCTAAATATGTGTTAGGCACATAGTCAAGGATATCTAAGCCATAGTCAAGAATATCTAAGCCATAGTCAAGGATATCTAAGCCATAGTCAATAATACCTAAGCCGCAGGAGATGTCGTCCTGGGGACAGTATCACTGACATCACAGATATTCCCTGGAAGACTTTACATTTTAGAGTTGGTCACTGTACCATTAGACCGTTCCATTTTTATGTGAAAATGTTTTCTTTTTTAAGTCTGTATTTCTGCTAGCCATCTTTATTTGACTTAGAATAATTGAGCTTAGCCTTTGACACAGTCTTCTCAAGTCAAAAGCAATTCCTTCTCTGATAATGAAAATGCTCATGTTTCTAAAGATTTAATATGGCATATTCAAAGAACCTAATGGTACAAAAAAACAGTCAGAGTCCCATTGAAGCCCTCTCTGTAAAACCTACAGACATGACTCTGCTGGCCCCGGGCAGTGGTCAGTTCATTTTCGTATTTTCCAAAGTTTAGATGAATCATTTTGTTTCATTCAAAGTTCACTCCATGAAACCAATACTAAATAGCAAATTATAGTATGTGCAGTGTGCTTTTACTATTTAAAATACATAGAAAACTTCCTTATGAACAGATAATCACTTGCTTTGTAAAATATCCATCGAAGCAGCCCTTTCTCTTCAAAAGTGTTTGTTCTCTGGCCTCACAAAAACTAAAACATTTGATTCCATTCCAAAGACACTGTGTGTCTTAGTCAGGGTTTCTATTCCTGCACAAACATCATGACCAAGAAGCAAGTTGGGGAGGAAAGGGTTTATTCGGCTTACACTTCCGTACTGCTGTTCATCACCAAGGAAGTCAGGACTGGAACTCAAGCAGGTCAGGAAGCAGGAGCTGATGCAGAGGCCATGGATAGATGTTCTTTACTGACTTGCTTCCCCTGGCTTGCTCAGCCTTCTCTCTTATAGAACCCAAGACTACCAGCCCAGAGATGGTCCCACCCACAAGGGGCCCTTGATCACTAATTGAGAAAATGCCTCACAGCTAGATCTCATGGAGGCATTTCCCCAACTGAAGCTCCTTTCTCCTTTCTCTGTGATAACTCCAGCTGTGTCAAGTTGGCACAAACCAAGCCAGTATACTGTGGTTACTTCAGTAGTGATTTAGCTGTCATAAATAAATAAATCAATAAAATGAAATGTAATATGATACATATCATACTATATGTAATATATAAATATAAAACTAGTAAATCATTAGCTTCTTGCCCTAAAAGAATGTTACTGAGCATGCAGAGGGGCCTGCATTTGATATTCACCACCCTTCCCAAGAAGTGGGGATTTAAGAAATTAATCTCTTTAATGCCTTTTAGTATTAAGAGTGGCTATCAAACATAAGCCACCTTATGACACAGATATATCTGATTATGTTAATCATCCCATTTTGAAGAACAAGGCGCAACAGCTGAAAGTAAGTTTACTTCTTTGTAAGGGAGGTGGGACCAGCTGCCCACAGGAGGGTCAGCAGCAAATGACTTAAACATTAAAAATGGAACCGAGCATAATGCTGAGAGAAATAAATCTTTCTTAAGTGTCATCTGCGGCTTTCACCATGTGTTGCTAGATGGCACACTTTGTATGGAGGGCTTGAACTCCTCCATAATGACTGATTTTTACAAACACCAGCATGAAACAATGAAGGAAAGAAAGATGTTTACTAAAACTTGACAATTTCACAAATGTGCAAGATGCATAAATAGGCAATTACTTTAAAAATATTAAGCAGTGAATTTTGGAATTGCACATTTCCTTCTAGCATCACATTCAACATGTTTTCTAAAATACTTAGGACCCACCATCTCCTCAGATTTCTACATTTTGTTCTTGATTTGAAAGTATTATGGGCACTTTTTAGTGAGTTTTTCTAATTGGGAAGAACAATTTACTGAGTGTTAGGTATGAACATCATGTACATGCTGGTACCCCTACAGGTCAGAGAGGGGATCACATATCCTGGAACTGGAGTTGCAGGGGATGTAAAACATCTTGGTGTGGTTCCTGAGAACCAAGCCTAGGTCCTCTGCAAGAACAGCAAGTGTCCTTAACTGATGGGCTATTTCTCCAGGTCCTTACTTTTCTTAATGTAATAAGTGATCTTCCAAATTATAATTACTCTATATTATCTGAGAACAATTTTCATAATGTAGCATTTGTCTGATTTGAGTGGAAATATTTTTCTGTTTCTGATTAATAGTCAGTAAATTATATGTCAATACTTTATCATTAAGGTCACTTAGGGGGATAAGTTTATACTAATTTGAAAATACCCTTCTGGGAACTCTTTGAACAAACTCCTATTTTGTTCAAAGCCTGATTTTCTCATTAATTGAAATGTAATTGTACTATTCACCATATGAGGTTATTAAAGGTAGTAACAAACCACCCTGTATGATAAACTATAGCAGCTTATGAAGTTTTTTTAGTGTACTCTTTATCAATAACTAAAACATGAGAAACTTTCTTGCTTTTCCCCTGATGTATGCATTCATATAACAACTTAAATATAGCCAGTAGGTCTTAAGATGACTTACTTTTGGTCTGATTGACGGACAGATTGTACGGTCCAGATCCTAATATCTTGATTGCAAGATTGAGTGGCATTCAATCCTATAGAGTGGAATAATGTACTGAAATAAATAGATCATGATAGATTTAAATCAACACCAGTATCTCCCTTTATTGGAAATTAATTTAAGAGATTCATCACTCATTTGAATGACTGGTGTTTGAATTATGTTTGCTGCCTATGGAAAATATTTGAGTGGCAGGTTGGGTAGAAGCTATGAATTTATCACATGTGCTTTGTAATTGATATATTCAGCTCTTTTGAAATTTGTTTAAAGATGAGTCACTGAAAAGCTTGCAAGAAAACATTAAACGAGTCTATGACCAAATTTTAATGCCTAAATGGTAAAGTAATATATTGAATTCCTGTTTCAGTTTCCATGGTGGATAAATTAATTATTTAGCTATTTGCTTCATTTTATCCTTCTCCAAAGATGATTTATGTCACAGCTCTATCACAGCAGCCACATCCCCACACATCTCTGCGAGGGCGGTAATAAATCTCTTGGTAGTTTCCAGCCTCATTTATTTTAAATAGAACTCTGAAGATACTTAAATGAACAAGAATTATTATCAGTGTTTCTTACACAGATTGATAACAGTGAGGTGTACAGTAGTGTTAGATTGTGGAAAAGGATAGAAATTTCTATCAGGAATTTATCTAAACAATGCTGCTCAAGAAGACAAAATATTAACAAACTGTTAACTGGTTGGCATGCCTCCTTGAGTTGGAACGAACATCTTTTTACCATGTTTTGTAGCTACATTTTCCGGTTAAGCTGCACTCGGCTGGGACAGTGGGCCATTGGCTATGTGACTGGGGACGGCAATATCCTACAGACCATACCTCATAACAAGCCGCTGTTTCAAGCCCTGATTGATGGTAGCAGGGAAGGCTTGTAAGTATGAGCAATTCTTTCAACTTGCAAATTTGAAAACTAGAGACTGCCTGGCATAGAGCAGGATAGTAAGGCTAATGATCTCATAGTTTGTGGTCTACCTTAAGACGAAGCAATAGCAATCGTCGTGCCTCCAGTGTGTTACTTGTGCCTAAGCTGCAATTTTATGACCATAATTATATAGAGCAGACACATCCCAGCATCAAAAAGCATTACTAAAACATAAAGGCACTCTTAAAATATGTGTATCAACTATTACTACTTCAGAGTACTTCATTTCTGTTATTTTGTGTAAAGCTAAATTGAGGCTGCCTTTTGTGCTGAGTACTAGATTTCTTCCTTCCTAACTCAAAGAAAACACGCAGCTCTGTCTGTTACTGTGTGAGAATATTCTGTCCTGTAACTCCAGTTTTCTCCTTGTCTAGCAGAATTTTCTAATATTGATTACTATACTGTTTGTAGACACTTCATTTAAAGAAAGTTTTTCTTATGTCATCAAAATTTTGCAGACTTTTAGACACTTCATTTAAAGACGGTTTTTCTCATGTCATCAAAAATTTGCAGACTTTTTCGTTAAAATAGTCACTACTGTACATTTTTAAACTTTTATTAAGCTCTACAATATAGAAAATATGCAATAGGAGTAACCGTGGGTTCTAGTCACTTTTATTGAACTAGTTATACCAACAATAACATTATGGTCATGTTTTACTAAAAATGACATTTTAATGACAATAAACTTGACTTTCAGTATACTTATGAACGAAAATACCTTATTGTAACTTTAGCTCAAGTTTGATTCTTAGTGGAAAACCTTGATCTGCAAACCTGCCTGTGTGGCTTTGTTGAAGTCTGTGAATTGTGGAATTGTCATGTTTTCCAGTTTTTCTGACATGCATGTGCACATATTACAAGGTGCACATTTGGGCATTGTGCATATGTGTGCCTGTCGGCTGGAGTGGACAAAGTAGGAGAGAAAGACGGGAAACTGGGAAATGACACCGTGAGAGAGCTTCATTATTCGGGCCATAGCTACGGCCTAATTCTGTTTTTTCTTCTTGGAATTTTCAACGTGTCATTAATATGATGCAGTTTTGATGCTTCCAAAAAAGTATATAACAATCAGCAAGTAGAAGTTGATTTAAGCGGTTTTAGAATAGGCTATAAATCACTACTAAATTAACTTTTTAACTTTATGAGGACTATATTACTAACCAATTTTAATTGAAAATACTATATAGTGGATTAGTTTATATTATGCTTTTCATATGATTGAAAAAAGAAATGCAAGAGTATGATGTTGATTTATGGGAAAAGGACAAATGAAAATGTGAGTTTAAATATAGAATACTCTGATTAGACTGAACACACTGAAGACTCATATGTTAAAATAATAAGGTCTCTGTTTAAATTCAGTTATCTTTATCCTGATGGGCGAAGCTATAACCCCGATTTAACCGGATTATGTGAACCTACACCTCACGATCATATAAAAGTTACACAGGTAAGGATTTTTTTTGGAAACATAATTAATATATATCTATACCACCTCAGAAATAAATGTAAACTTCTGCCTACATTGTGTTCAAAAGCATGACCCAGTGTTTAACATAACATCAGGAATTCTGAGAGTACGTATAAATTTATGATTTCTTTTAGATAATTTTTTGTTGTTAGTGATAATGCTTACAATCCAATATTGATATATATATCTAGAGAAAGACAAAAATCACAGATGTAAGAACAGAACTGAAACCAAAAAGGATCAGAAATGATATTTTTGTGTCAAGGTTTTAAAAGTCAAAGGTGTGCTGGAAGAACATTGAAGTTGATAATTACAATTTTATAAACTCAATCTCAGAACTCAGAGTGTTAAACTCTTTACATAATCCTCAGGAAAGACAAAAATCTAAACAAAAACATCTTTGATCCTTTGATCATGTGTTTGGTAGTGAAAATGCTGTGTGTGCCTTTCCTGTGTAGAGGATGATCAGCACCAGTGTTCATTATAGTGTTCTCCACAAAGCAACAGGTTAAAATACTAGAATATTAGTAATGGGTTGAATCCTCAGTGGTTCTGTGGTGAACAGCCCAAGAGCAGGAGTCCTGTGTACTCACTGGGAACTTCTGCATCTTGACCTATACAAATCTCTGTTGGTTCAGAACTTAAGTGTATAACATATCAGCTGTCAGAGTTCTGTGGATAAGTTCTCTTTTTAAATCCAAGATGCCAAATATTAAGGTGTGAGTGCGCTTTCCCAGAGATGCCAAACTAGAAAGGTTTAATCGAGGAGTTCTTGAGGAAGTGAAGAGAGAATGAAGGAGGTACTTGAACACGGTTTGCTACATCTATTTTTATAGTATTTCACATTTTAAGTATGTCCATACATTGATCAACAGTAAAGGTCAAAGGTGGTAGAAAAAATTTTATTGGTTTTAGTGTTTACAGTCTTGATATGCTGCAGTATAAGAGAGCACCAGTATTGGTCATGGAAGGCATTTCATAGATGACTGCCATTCCTGTCAATGTATAGTAGTTTTATAATGTATATTCTAATATGTATAAAGGGATACTAGTGAGAGATCACTCCTCTTTCTGAATCCACTTTGTAAAAACGAAACTGGCTGGGCATGACTTCAGAAGACCTTCTTGGTCTTTGCATACTTTAGTTTGAACCCCAGTGTTACAAAAATAAATCAATGAAAGTGTACATAAATCTTTCAGAATAGTGTGCTCCCTAAAGTTTCACATAAAAAGTTTTACGCCTGAGAATGCAGTAAATTCCCCGTTCGTGACTTGAGCATGCTGTAATTGCAGACTGACTTGGGCAAATCTCAGGATGCTCAACCATTCATAACTTGTCATGGCTTATTTGGTAATAATTCTTTTCCACTTTCTTTCATTTCCTTGTCCTTATTTAGTTTACTAAGTATCAGGCAACTATCATGGTGGATGAGTTTTTTATGTGTCCATGCATGTATTCATGTATGTGTGTATATCTATGCACAACTAGAACGTTAACAAAGCTTTAGTAATCACAGAATACGAATTGCCATTTATGTATCCTACTCATGCATTGATGTTTGTATGCATTGACTTCACTAAAGCATGATGTAATTTTGACAAACTCATAAACAGATTTTGGATGTATTTTTTTTTAGCATTTACCAGTCTGTGTTTTCTTTTTCACACAGAATTTTCAGTATTTGTTCACTGAGGTTCAGTGTGCCAGACCTTGTGAACTTGACCCAGCCCGTGTTCAGTTGCTCAGATGGTTACTTTTCACATCCTTCAGAGTTAGAAACTTCGTCTTGAATTTGACAGCAATACCTGAAACTCATGGTCACCGAATGTTGCGCTTGCACTTGTAGACTACCATAAGTCAGGCAGCACGCACGCATGCGAAACGAACACTGCTTACCCTCCCTCCATCCTCACATTCCTAAAGATGCCCAAGAAATAAAATGTAATATCAGACAACACTTGCTCAGTTTGACAGTGTAGAGAAAAAGGAAAAGAAAACAAGAAAACAAAGAAAAGACCAGGTCATTTATATTGCCATCTAAAAAATGTAGGTATTGCCTGTTGCTGTTAAAGCAAGTTCTTTCTTAAAGTAATAGCATAAAACATTAAATAACCTAGAGTATTAGCAGACGTTGTAAAAATTGATTTTGTAGACCAAATTGTGAATATTAATATTATGTGTCCTTAAATGGTAACAAAATTCTGACAAGTTCAAGTGTGAAATACTTACCAGAAGTCATTGTATTTTAGGGAATTCCATATGACTACTTCATACTAGAAAACCATTAACCACTGGCCCTTCTTCCCTGTGTTCCAGGAACAGTATGAACTGTATTGTGAAATGGGCTCCACTTTTCAGCTCTGCAAGATCTGTGCAGAGAATGACAAAGATGTCAAGATTGAGCCTTGCGGGCATCTGATGTGCACTTCGTGCCTTACTGCGTGGCAGGTACTGCCCGAGTTCTCTGTCCCATTCACACTTTCCCCTCTCAGCTTCTACATCTTATTGACTCAGGAAGTAATACTCAGAACTGTTTTATCTAAAATAGTAATTTACATTTAAAAAAATCTTACTATGTTGAATGTGTAAAATGGATAGCTTTGCTATGTTTTATATTTCGTTTTTTTCATGCGTGTAACTTAAGTTCCTGTTGATTGTAAGTGGTTCTGCATCTGTCTTGCCATTAGTGTGTTGATGATGCCAAGAGAGAGGATTTTCCAGGTGAGCACCTGAGTCAGCTCACGTCCTGCTCCTGGAAAGATTTTGAAGCCCAGTGGACCACAGCAGATACATCTTATGCTGCTGATGTAGATCACATTTCTCTTCCCCTGAGCCATGGGTCATGTCTTCACACTCATGCTCTCATGAAACCAAAACAGGGAATCAGAGAAACATGTCTTTGAAGCAGTTTCTATCCAAACAGTCATTTTCCATTTTTGAAAAACTTAATCAAAGACTTACTTCCTTCCTGTCCGTGGGTAGTCAGTCAATCACTAAATACAAAATGAGTCAGTGGTTTAGAATAAGGCCATGGAAAAGCTGCTCCCCCCCCCCCATGACTCTTTTTGTTGTGGTTTAACTGTTGCAAAAGTTGGGGATTTAAATTAGTTATTTTGACACAATTCCAGTTTTAGCTAACTATTTTGATCATGCCATCTTGCAATTTGTTCTTTAACGGAGCCCTGTTAAAACTAGCAGTATGTTGCTGTAATTTGGCAATCAAAACATTTAATTTTTAAACCTCAGTCCTCTCATTCTCTGGCCCGTCATTTTCTAACCCTGAACTTCGGATGTAAGGGGAGAGTAATAGAGCAGGAGGGGAGGGGGGAGCATGAAAAGAGTTGTGTCAAAGGTTATGGTACCCGTGGAACTTGTGGATTGGTGAAAAGATATAATAACTTTCACAATTTCAGTCCCTGTCTGAAGAGACTTTAAAAGAGGGGGTGTTGAGAAGACAATGAAGTCTATCTGATGGAGGTTTCCATACTTCTCTGTGAGCTCCCAGGCATTGTTATCACCCCAGTCAACCTGCTCAGCATCTCCATGGCTGTCCTCTCTGGCATGCTTTTAGTTTATATGTTTCCTGAAGTTTTCTAGATAACCTTGCCACATTTCTTTCAACCTGTTCATTTTGAAGATGAATCTGCACCGTACAGGGAGGAAGAAAGGGGCTTGGTGTGACACCAGGAAGAGTTGTTCTCAGCCAATGGGTACCCACCTTGCTGGGTCTGTTAACAGCCATCATTCTGTAAACTTAGCAAGGGGCTTCTTGAAACTGACTTGTGATAAATTTTGATTTGCCACCAAAAGTCAAATTCTTCTGCACCTTAAGACATTTCAGACGAACTGGTACAAAGTGCGGGTGACCTTTCACCTCCCCAGACTGCCTGTGAAGGGTATTTAGGTCGGCTTCACCTGACACCTATTCAGGATGCCAGGATGAGAGCTGAACTGAGAAGAAGCCAAGTTGTATCCCTTTGGTCTAATCATATGGTTCTTATGCATTCCTGCGGAAGGGAAGAAAGCTCCCTATTTTTTGTTTTGTTTTGTTTTGTTTTGTTTTTTTAAAGGGATGCATAAATTTAGGATAGTGCACACCTGGGGTCCTCAAATCTGCAATACAGCCATGTGATGCCTTCTGGGAATTGACATGATTGATCTAGTGCTGTGCTTTCTATTGGGAAGGTTTTACATAGTACTATTTGCTTGACTGGAATGAAAGCTATTGTTTAATGCACTCTACAAATGTCACTTACCTTGTAGCCTAAGGTGGGTCTTTTAAATATATGCTTGAGTGTAAAACAAGAAAAAGTGTGTTAATTCTGTATACTTTTTGAAGGACTGCTTCTCATTTTTTTCAGCTTTTTGTAAAGCTATGTTTCAGTTTGCTGCGTAAAAGGGCATGGGATTTGTTCCAGCTTCTTCCTCCTGTATTTTTTGATGCTCTGCCCCTCACGTTACCACAGCTTTGCCTATAGTTCCTCTTTCTAGTTGATAATCAGTTCCCGGATGCCTTGCATACATTTTCATATTAATATTAGAGACCTTACATGTAGATATGTCCAGTAGTGTTCATAAATTATTAGCCTTTACTGTTTCCCCTTTTAATGCTTAACTCCTTCTCAGTTTCACTGTTTGAAATTGGGGAAGTGGGTGCACGATCAAGCACTGGAAACAGTTATGAGGAAATCAGTAGAAGTTATTTGAAAAAGTACTAGTAAATTAATAACTTCTTAAGTAACATTTTAAAGAGTAACTATTTCAAATGTGTTCATGAAACCGAAGTAAGTGTCCTGTTAAATTACACTTACACCACTAGTGAGTACTGTTATCCTAAACAGAGGGTCAATTTTTGCATATAGACAAAGAAAAATTGGCAACATTTTTATATCTCCTCATAAAAATAGTATTTTAATAAATATTCTGGTTCAATTTGTACAACTTTATAAGTTTCTTCCTGGATGTATTGTAAACATGTCTACGCATACACATTTGCAGTCTAGTGTATGGATTTCTGATACAGGGATCCCTTTGCCTATTTATGTATGTGCGTGTAGGTGGTTACCAAATGGTAATTTTCAGGTCAGATGCTATGAAGGAAAGTGGGGGATGGGGCGTGAGATTCTTATAACTGAACAGTGCTGTGATCGCTGATAGAAAACCTCATGGAGTGCCTGTTCTAGACAGTTCTTCCTGAGAAGACATTACCTTTCAGAGACCTTGGCCTCCTCTCTCCCTGACAATGTGCCTGAAAACTTGTAGCCACAGATTCATGCGTTCTGTGCTGTAGTCATTGTACCCCGTTATTTACCTCTGCTGCTAGCTTAACCTCTGGCACAGATGGCCACAAGACCTGGCTTCTACTTACTGTGTTCTCTCAAAGAATATTTGCAGTGATGTCTAATGCACATTTTCCTCATGTTTAAATCACTTGTCATTTGGACATGGCTTGACATTCCTAGAGTGGCAGTCTGGAATCACTGCATCATCTGAGCGGGGAATCACTAGTGAAAACTCGATAATCAGTAAAGCTGTCTACTATGGGGTAAGAGACATTCCTACATCCACGTACAGATGTCACTCAGTATGCCCTGCTGACGAGCATATCAGTGTGCAAAGCTTTCCAGTTAGTGCATGAGCAGCAATATTGTGTGATCCTTTAGACATGTTATTTAAAAAGTGTTTCCTTTATTAAGAACAAGTGTTACAAATTTAATTCAATTAAAACATAGTGAAAAATGTTCAGTAACAACCCCCTGTTGGGAGTCTCAGTTTGAGGCTCACTGGATTTAACTGATGGTGTGTGCATGAGCAGAACACAGCGATAGCACATTTCTTTCCTTCTGTAATATATTGTCAAACCTTGAATCTAAAGTTACGGATTTACTGGAAGATTTCTGAGTGTTGGGCTCTGTGCTGAAAGGCAGGTTATAACATATGTCTCTGTCTTTTTTACTTTGCCTGTGTTCCAAAATGATACAGTACAGGGTCATTTTCTTTTCCTTTTTTTCTTTAAAGCTGTTAGTTTTACTTCATGGGATTTTCCACTGTTACAGCCTTATAAAAAGTTAAGCTTTTAAGGTAAATCATGCACAACAAAAATCTATCGTTGAACAACACCCTTTGACAGAAACAAACCTGGACACTTCAACATTTGCTCCCCACAAAGTCAAGCCTGTTGCTTTGACTATTACTTAAGGAATATCTCTTGGGCAGCTCGTGTCTCTGTAGTAATCTCTGAGCAAAAAGCAAGCTCAGCCATAGTTTCTACTTTAAACTTACTGCTAGAAGTTTAATAGATGGATTACTACCAGAAATTACCTGAAACAAATACCTGCTTCTCGTGCAGGTTTAATTATGGACATGAAACCGTTTCCTCTTACTTTACAGTTCTTTGGTTATGTGTGCTGATAGGAACATGATTTTAAGGAAATGCGTGCCTCCTAAGAAGTTAGGATGTATCTGTCAGCATCCAACAGGGAACATTGAACCTGGACCGCAAATTATAATGTGTTCAAGAAAGTGCATTTTTTAGCAAGTTGTTCTTCACTGAAATTGTCTTTCATTTGATGCCCCGTTTTCGTTTAACTCCAATTCATTAGGGACTTAAATTTGATGTAATTAACAGCAAACCTAAGAAAGGCACAGTGGTGGTTGATGTTGCAGGCTGTCAGTGGGGGCTCCTTAATTGCCATCATAATGGCCTATTAGTCATGCCTCCAAAGAGGTGTCAGATTTTTTTTTTTTCATTTTCTGAAACATCTGTGTTATTTAATAAATTGAATAACCATGAAAGAGTTTTCACAGAATAGCGAGTAAGTTAAATAAGCTTTCTGGAGCATTTGAAGCTGAGTTTTTCTGGGTGCGGCTTCTCTGTTTCACTCTTGATCAGTAAAGCTTGCGGGCACCCCTCTCACTTTCACCTGTCAGTAAGAGATTGAGAAAACATTTCCATGCACAGTCCCGAGTGCATCTTCTTCTTTGGTGCTCAGGCTGTAAAACATTGCAGTAACGCAGCAGCAGAGGCACTGCATACAGGGTAAGGTAAGAGCTGTGGCTCTCTTTTGACAGAACAAATACAAACAAGCAAATCTGCTAAACCACGTTTGAGCTTTCAGATGACGCAGACAGCAAACTGAGTTCAACTGTCTCACATAAAAAGGCAATCACTGTCAATGCTAAGCAGCTATACTTTGAATTCTGCCAACAACCCTAGTTTCATTAAAAGAAAACTGAACATCTATGATTTTTTTTCCCTAAACTTCTCTTCAGATACTTTTGAAGGAAAGACTTTTCAGTGTCCAAAATGTTGTTAGAAAACAGTGAATACATTCAAATATGAGTATGGTGTTAATACCATATGATCAGACAGAGCATTGTGGAGAGACAAAAATTGAGCTCACTGCTTACCTCTCAGTAAGAAACAGATAAGATTCTGACTTATTTTAAAAGCAACATTCACATTTCTACCCTTGAAACTTTTTAACGAAAAACTAAAATAACATTTGCTTTTAAGACTGTTTCAAATGGATGTTCTCTCTGACTTCTACTGCATCTTTTCTAAGTTAGTGTGATAGAATAAATGGAGCTTCTCTTTCCCTGGAGGGGTTCTGAAGGAGTTGAGAGTTTTCCTGAGCTAGAGCAATGGGACATGCATGAGGATTGCACAGGCCTGAGAGGAGGCCCGGACCAAGGGTGAGGGTGTAAATCAGAGAACCTTTGAAGAGGCTGACCTCTCCCTACACCTTGCTAAGGCATGGACCCTTTTACTTGTGCCCAGTTTAGCAGCCCTCAGAGCTTCCTGGTCAATCTCCCATCTCTACCTCCCATTTTGTCCACAGAAGTAGTGGGATTACAGACAGGTGGCACGTATCTGCATCCAACTGGCTGTTCCAGTCTGCAGGCTTGAAGGAAAGGGCCTGTACCTGCTGAACCTTATCTCACCCACTGCAGCAAAAATAAAATCCTGAAGAACAAGCGCTAGAGCCTAAGTCTGCTGACTTAGTAGCTGCATTCTCACAGCGTCACAGTGTATCTGAGGACTGAAATGGATAGTTTGGAAACAGTAGTAGTTGACACCAGCACTCTATTGTGGGCTGTTCTTTTTGAAGATTTATTTTTATTTTATGTGTATGAATGTTGTGCCTGTGTGTTGTCTGTGTGTCACAGCTGTACCAGTGGAAGCCAGAGAAGGACGACATTGGGTTCCCTAGAACTAGAGGTACTGGTAAATGCCAACTACCCTGTGGGTACTAAGAACGGAACCCTGGTTCTCTGCAAGAGCAATAAATGTTCTAAACCTCAGAGCCATCTCTGCTGCCTCATGGGTCTTTCAGGTTTGGGTTGTTTAAAAATTGGTAGTGTTAAGTCAAAAATGTCTGCCAACTCTAAGCTCGGGGCAATGGGAAGGGTACTGTATATCTTTGGTTCTCAACCTCCTTAATTCTGTGACCCTTGACTACACTTCCTCCTGTTGTGATGACCCCCAACCTTAAAATTACTTCATTGCTACTTCATAACTGTAATTTTGCTACTGTTATGAAAGCCAACACGGACTGACTTCTGGCTTGCCTCTGCCGAGCTCTGGGAAAACACACACACACACACACACACACACACACACAGATCAGCACACTCTATAAAGAAAGCAAGTTGGTGTTAGTCACAGTGCTTCACTAATAATTCTGAAAGCAAATAAATTGCATGTGTATTTAGAGACAATGTTTAGGGCAGTGTGTGTGTGTGTGTGTGTGTGTGTGTGTGTGTGAGAGAGAGAGAGAGAGCAATGTGGTGATTCTGGAAAAAGTTTCTATTTGCAGTGTTCACTTGCGCTCTTAAAGACTGTTTATAGTCAAACAGATTTGTTTTCTTCGTTATTTTTTCTGTATTTTCTATCATTGGAAATTCATTGTTGTGACCTAAAGTTATGTTTATGTATGTTAATTCATGGTGTTAATGGATGGTATATAAATCTAAATTACTATATCATGGATATATTACATAGGTAATATTTAGGTAACTGTAGTTTTCACTGGTAACTTCTCTCACCTTCAATTTTGAAGTATTTCTACATTAGGGAAGTGAAAGCCACTTAGTCAGTTAGAATAGAAGGAATCTTAAATACTTCCTCGTAACATTCACAAGTTGTGAACATCTTAAGGACTAAGTACAAAATTATTTATTGTTCTTTCTTCTCCAGTAACATATGTTCTTTGATCTTGACTTAAGTACATGTTGACAGGAACATTATTTTAATTATCGATGCACCATCCTGATGAGTTATGTGTCTATTCTAGACATTCTTCATCTGCATTCAATCAACCATATGACAGAAACTAGGGCAGAGGAACCAAAGTCACATTTGAAAATTTATGGCTCTGCCTCATTTGCATATGATAGTAGTTAAATTAAAGCCAAAGAATGATGGGTGAAGGCATACCATAGGATGCCTTGCAGTCAGTGTGAGCCACTTGCCAATCAAAATGGGTAGTCAGTATAGCTGTTGACATTTAACATCCACAAAATGTACATATATTAGGTCTAAGGAAGGGGGTCACATCAGCAGCCAGGTAAACAGGTTGGAGAAAGACCTTAAGTCCTGGTTTAGAACAACCACGCCCGGGCTTACTTGTGTTATCTGGATGTTGTTGCCTATCAACCTCCTCCTCTCTCCACGGGAAAGTCAGTCAATCTTAGGAGGAAAGAGGTAGTGTAAATTCAAACAGTCCTTAGCCACCACTGCAGGATGATAGATCTGGAAGTGAGAGCATGATCAAAAGTATAACAGCTTCTAGTCACTGTACTAGCAAATGTTACAGCTTAATGATTGGATTTAGATACATTATTTTTAGTTACAATAGTTGCACTTAGATCTTTAAGTGACTTGTGTTTAGGCATCCATACTAAAATATGTGTATATGAATTTATACAATGTGCTTCAAAATAATAGACAAGTGAAAGACATGAAGGCATAGAGGAAACCGACTAGGCATGAATTGATCATTGTTCAAGGTGGCCAACGAATACGTGTATTCATTATATTCTATATGTTAATTTGCTACAACAGTGTTTAAAGTGTATTAGGAATGAAATATCCACATAGGGCCCAGAATTCTACTTTGTATTCATTTGCACACATTCTTGTTACAGAGAACGTGAGTTCCTTTTCAGTGTACACATGAAGAGCTACCTTTTTTGAATGACCGATTTAATGTAGAGCTATACAGAAATGCCATACAGTTCAAACTTTAACCATTAAGGTAGTGAGATTTCATCCAGATGATAACATTTATTGAATGGCCCCGTAAGGTTCTTTTTGTAAAACTGAACTAGGAAGGTTTAGATTTCTTTAAAGTTTCTTAGTATTAAAAGATCAAAGTAAGGAGATTACCCAAAATGGAAGAGTTCAATCTTGTCTTTTTTTTAATCTTATGTGAAATTATGAGTCACAATACTTTTATGGCCATCAGCTCTAAACATGACTGCTATGTTCTTCCTTCCTTCCTTCCTTTCTTTCTTTCTTCCTTCCTTCCTTTCTTTCTTTCTTTCTTTCTTTCTTTCTTTCTTTCTCCCTTTCTTTCTTTCTTTCTTTCTTTCTTTCTTTCTTTCTTTCTTTCTTTCTTTCTTTCTCCCTTTCTTTCTTTCTTTCTTTCTTTCTTTCTTTCTTTCTCCTTTTCTCTCTTTTTCTCTTCCTTCTGTTCCTTCCTTCTATCTCTTAGAAATCACATGTATACATATGTATATACATATGTACATATTTATCCATGTATTATATCTAATTGTACAATTTTGAGTCTTAAAAATATGTAAAGATATATGAATAATGTTACAGTTTCTTTTCCCAAAGAAATTCAATTATAATTTTCATTTTGGTAATATACATTGTGAAGAAGGTATTTAGTCTTTTGATCCAAGAGAAGTTAAAGGAAACAATAGACCAATAGTATCTGCTTCCAAGTAGACATCTGGTGTCCAGAGATGTCCAGAGAACTTTTACAATGCCTCTGAAGCCACACTGTTAAAGGCAGGTTACTCAACTCCCACAGGCCAAGTGGCTATGGTACAGTGGTCCTTAGTTAAGTACAGGATAGCTTTTGTGTCTTTGTCTTCAGAAATCATGCTAATTTGTTTTTTTTTAATTAAAATTTTGATTTTTTTACAATGTAATATTAAACTAAGTGTACAATACCAAAATGCTAGGGCAGTGACTGTCTTTTAACTTCTTTGTCTAGAAGGCAGGGTGAGAGGGCATCTCATTTTGTCTGCTCTCAACTGGAAATTTTCAATGCTGTTAGAGCTTAGAGATATGAATTTCGAAGGCTGGACAAAACCTAATGATCACCAATAAATATGTTTCTCCACTCAAAGTATTTTACCAAATCTTTTGTAGCCTCTGCAATGTAGATTGGGAGATACTTCATGTCTTACAGTGTTAGATTCCACATGAGCTAGTCAAGACTACAGGCTCTGCAGTAGTCAGCTTCCCACTGTTGAGTCAGAACTGAGATAAGTCATCTTAAGGATGGCTCATGACTCATGAGGTTTCAGGCTATGCTTGGGCTGGTGATAAAGTGTGCGAGTGATGGAGCCAAGATGTTCACCTCATGTCACCTAAAAATCGGAGAGATAGATTGGAAAGGGGGCCGTGTGCTGATAACACCTTCACTGCCACACCCCAGGCAGGATACCTCACTGCATTCCAGTAAGCCTTGTGTCACGAAGGTGATAAAGTAGAGTGATAACTGAGCCTTTTAGAGGATGTGCAAGATGTAGACCATAATGCTTTCAGCCTAGATCGTTACTTCTCAATACTATTTTATTTTCCATATGCATTCCTTATTAACCAAGATTTGACAAATCCTAGTGGATTTAAGCAGAAATATTTACCCACAGTTGATATGCACAGGAACTTTTCCAAAGTAGACTTCAAATAGGTTGCTTTGATTAGTATTAATTATTGTTCTAGTCATTTTTAATTTTGCCAGGATGGAATATTTAATTAGCATTGTTGTTTTGAAGAGGGACATAATTCATTTTTCAGTATTTGTGGACTGTAAATCCTTGCTCATTAGAATTACAAATGGATACTTGTGAAAATTAAGTTAAGCTTCTTTAGCTGTCCAAGCTTCATTTTATTTGCATTTGCTCATAAAATATTTTGTTGATTTACCACCTTTGTGCTCAACTGCTTCTTCTAGATATCCCCATCCTTGATCCATAGACTTGTGAAGCATTTTTTAAATGTCCAACCTTCAGATTTCTCTGGATTGGTTTGAGCCAGTCGGTCTGTTGTTTTGTTTTAGGAGTCTGATGGCCAAGGCTGCCCCTTCTGTCGCTGTGAGATAAAAGGAACTGAGCCGATCATCGTGGACCCCTTCGACCCCAGAGACGAAGGCTCCAGGTGCTGCAGCATCATCGACCCTTTCAGCATCCCCCTGCTTGACTTGGATGATGACGATGATCGAGAGGAGTCTTTGATGATGAACAGGCTGGCGAGTGTTCGAAAGGTAAATGTGAGTGCATGAGGGCAGCTCATGTGCTACAATTAGTACTATTTAATTAGTAGTACTAATCAATTAGTCTCAAGCACTCTGTGTGTGTGCTTGGCTGAGAAAGCACTGTTGATTTAAAGCTAAGGTTCAAATATAAGCAGTATTCCCTTTTTTAAAAAAAGTGTAGCCCTCATTCCCCATCATGGAAATTTCTCTTTGCAGCTGATAAAGACAACTGAAAACACACACACAGACACACACACACACACACACACACACACACACACACACACACACAATGAAGCAAAGTGTTCCCAGTCAATACACCCACAGAACACCCCTGCATCTAAGGCTTAGGGGACACTGTTGAAAGTGGGGAAAAGGATTGAAAGAACCAGAGGACTATGGATTTTTCTTTTGTTCTAACAATCTCAGAAGGAGGGAGTCTCACCAACGTGTCTAACATGAGCAGAACAAGGACAACAATATATAAAAGTGGATGGGGAGACCAGGAGGCCTCAACCCTACACACATAACCACAGACAACTAGGGAATGCAGAAAGTGGGAGAAATAGTCTTCCCCAGGGAAGAGCCCACCAAGAGTTTGTCCAATAATACACAGTCAACCCTAAAAACATGCATACAAGTAATATTATACAGACTGAGTAGGTTATATTAGAGGTGTCTGTGTGTGTGTCTGTGTGTCTGTGTGTGTGTCTGTGTTGTGTGTGTCTGTGTGTGTGTCTGTGTTGTGTGTGTCTGTGTGTGTCTGTGTGTGTGTCTGTGTGTATGTGTGTGTGTGTGTGTGTGTGTGTGTGTGTCTGTGTGTGTGAATGATTAGTAAGGAAAGAGGCCATAAATTTGAACGAGAGCAGGGAGAGGTATTTGGGGAAGGTTTGGAGGGAGAAAATGGAGGTTTGTGTGATTATATATTCTCAAAAATAAAAATAATAATTTGAAATACTACATGCATCAGTTCATAAAAATATTAGATGAAGGGGAATAATTTGTTTAAACCTAGTGGGAGTCAGATGAAAACATTTGTATAAAATTAAAAATCCAAGAATGAGATTAACAAATGTGGAGAAAAATTGAAGATAGGAAGTTATTTTATTTGAAATAGTAAGATTGTACTTGATTACCATTTTTGTTGAATATAAAAGTGTCCAGTAGATTTATTTTCTTAACAGAAAGGACATCCTGGTGCTCTCTATATAAGAAGTTGCATAAAATCATCTCTATGAATGTACTATAACTTGAGATTTGCTTGTTAAGTTAGAACACTGACCTTACAAACTGAGAGTAACTGCTCCTGCCCATCAGGGTTTACTTCACAAAAGAGTCAGCGTGACAGTTGAATAATTTAGAAATCAGAAATGATGAGTAGATGGCTAGATCTCAGACTGCCCTTTGTATAGAAATGCACGTGAAATCCAGATTACATGGAGAAGTTGTATGCTATGGGCCTCAGAAGTGGGATTGGTTGCTATGGGAGCATCTGTACTTACAGGAACCCTCTCCTCCTGGCTCCTGCAGACATGACTACTCAGCCACATCCCTCTGAGGTTCACATTGGCCATGAGCTTTCCAACAAAGCCTTAAGGAGAGACCTTTGCCACTGAGGTGGAGTGGTGATAATGGCAGCCACTTCAGGAACTTAACACTATGTCCCTATGCTATACAGTAGGGAAAGAATAGGTGCAGAGTCCAAAGGAGGCCATTTCTATGGTTAATTCAAGGCTGCATCAAATATTGCTGAAGAAAACTCTTGTAATTTCTGTCCAGGAGTTCCACGCTGACCTCAGACATTTCATCATCCTTTTTACGTGAAAAATCTTACATGTGCAGGTAGGTTGACATCACCAGTGTCATTACGCCCCAATTCAGCTCTGAGCTGAAAGGATGTCAGTTCTTCACCCTGTGAGATGTACATAAGTTCCATAAGGTAACTCATAGGCTGGTGTTTATCTCACCTTTCGGGGATAACATCTGCTGAGTTTTGATTTGCTTTGTTTAATTATATGGCCTCTTTGATCCAAGAGAAAGCTGTTACTCGTCAGTAACTCTAAGTAATGAATACAGAAGAAAGAATTCTCAAAGAGAATCACGATTTGAGCGTCCAAACAACTAACATTCAGCCTTCCAGATAAAGGGAGCAGTGCGCCAGCTCTGTTACAGGAGAGAACTAGAACTCTCTTAAGCAAACTACTTAGCACTCTTCCTATTTTTAGCATCCTCTGGCAAAGCAGTACAGCAACAGCCATTTCCTATATTAACTGATGAAATGATCCAATGAGATCACGTATTTAAGAGGCTGACACATTGTAAGGTCAGTTGGACCACAAATAACGGCGATTTTAGTGCCTGTATTGAAATTACCAAAGCCGCAGATTGTGACCCACTTCCCAGTCTGAGGACAGATCATTGCATCCTGTCCACGTTAGGGAGCTACACTGGCACACCGAGGATGATGCTTCCCCATCCAGAAGACATCAGGGATGTAGCTCACTGTTCTGCCAGTCTGGCCATGTCTCAGGTCCTGCGTGAGAGTCATTCAAAATCGAGAAAGGATGCAGAGTGACAGTGAGAATAAAGGCACAGGTGCTGTAGCATTGCCTTTATTGATTGATGGGACTTTTTCACTTGAAGTAAGAATTTGCATATCAAGTGAAATGTGTTGGGGTGATAATGAAGCACTAACATAGTCACTTTGATTCCTATCCCTTGATCTGCTCAGCCTAAAATATTCCTTACCTGGCCCTTTCAGAAAGCTTGTTGCCCCAGGTATATATAGTTTTCAGAGTGTACTTAAAGAGAGTGCCTGCCTGGGTAACCTGGAATGGCAGGAAACCATTGGAGAAACCCACAACAGCTCAGACAGTTCAGACGACTTCTGTGGCACGGGTTTCTAGCTAGGATGAAGGCATTTCTGTTTTTCTGACCAAAATTCAGTGTTCTACATGGAGATTGGGATGTGGCTGCAAGAATAATTCTCTCAAGAACTTTGTGTACCTTGCTACTTAGGGAAGGAGAAAACTTCTGTCCTATATCAGTTTGAATCATTACCTTAGTTAAATTGAAGCTGGGCCTCTTCTCGTAGGACTCTAGTACCACAAACTGAGAATGGAGTACAAGGTGAGAGAGACGGCTGCCTTCTGTTCTCTCCAGCCTCTCCTGATTGGTTCTTCCTGGGACCCTGTGAGGTGTCTATTTGGAAAATGAGAGACTTTCAGTAATCCTCTCTCTCTGCTGTTTAACCCCAAGAGAAGCATGCTCTCTGGCATTCTTGGCTCTCATCTCTCAGTAAGTCTGTGACTTTCAGTGTTCCACTCCCCTACAGCAGTCAGATATTTTAGAAATGCAATTAAATTACAGTTCTTTAGTTTTAATTTGATGTCATGATTTAATTAAATGGCTCTTATGTCTACTAATCTGTCTAGTCAGTTAAGCAGATCATGACTTTTGTATTATTTCACCAACATTTGCCACTTAACTTTCAATGCATCCTTAGTTTTGGTATTAGTGCAAGCATAAATTCTTTCTGAATAATTGGAAAAATATTGCTGCAAAATCATGTTTCTATGCTGTGTTTATATGTTTAGTACAGCTGCTGTGTAAATTTATTACGGACGACTATAAGTACTAAAACCAGGCCACACCTAATGTTTTTGTCACTGAGACATACTCAGTAATTATCTAAAGTAAACCAATAAATGTATATGTGCATCTTCTGTCTCAGGGTGGTCACCTGATCAAATCCCTCTCTTTAAAAAAAAAATTCCTTTGAATTTTAAAAGGAAAATGTTCAGTAGATTTTATCCAGAGGTGAGTTAGAAAACAGAGTATAAACGACTCCTAACTTTGACACAAGACACCCTTCATGCATGTTCTTCCTGTTTCATAAGCATCATCAACTTATCCTTTATTATTATTATTATTATTTTTTAGTCTTGCTCTCCCAACTCAGCAGTGACTGACCATCACTGCCCAGCAGGAAGCTTCAGTGTTCTAATCTGCTACTTCCATTGCTCTTCTTTCCCTCCTTTCGTAGACTGGTTGATATGTGCGATCGTTCCTCCTTTCTTAAGCTTCTTGCCTTCACTAAAGTAATAATCCTTCCATCATTACAGAGAGAACTGAGCCGATTGTATTTTCCTGTTACCATGGAGATTTCACACTTCCAGTATTTGTAAGCTGCGCATACAGATTGTTTCCTTAGCATTCTTTCATTAGTAAAATTATATTTAGTAATAATGGTGGTTCAGATAAGCAGAGCGAATCTGTGACTGTAAAATGCTGAGTTGTTGCCTTTCTAGGTAGGAAGTCGTTTTATGATTTCATTCCAAAGTGTTTTCATATTTTGTCCAGGTTGCTGCCATTATCTAAATTTCTGAGTTATGAGATTTCCCAAGTAATTTGTTCTGTGTGCTGTGAGCCCAGGAAGTAGTATAAGTATGATGGGTGGGAAAGTTGGAGTTTTCTCTGCTATCACAGGGACAACAAGATACCCATAATGCTAGTCAGGTCACTTCTTAATATTGGAAAAGATCAGTAAATTCTTCCGTTAAATGTTTTCGTTATTTACATTCCAAATGGTGTCCCCCCTTCCCAGTCCCCCATCCAAGAGTTCTTCATCCCATTCCCCATCTTCTTTGCCTCTGAGAGGGTGCTATACACACACACACACACACACACACACACACACACACACACACACACACAGCCTGCATTCCCTTTCCCTGGGGCATCAAGTGTGTCTACAGGATTAGGCGCATCCTTGCCCACTGAAGCCAGTCAAGGCAATCCTCTGCTACATATGTGCCAGGGGCCACAGAGCAGTCCAGTCCATGTATGCTCCTGGTTGATAGCTTAGTCTCTAGGAGTTCCCAGGAGTCTAGGTTAGTTGATACTTTTGGTCTTCCTATGGGGTTGCCATCATCTTCAGCATCTTCAATCCTTCCCCTAACTCTTCTATAGTGGTCCCCAACTACAGTCCAGTGATTGACTGTATCTGCATCTGTCTCATTCAGCTGCTGACAGAACCTCCTAGAGGATAGCCATGCTAGCCTCCTGTCTCCAAGCACAATATAGCACAATATAGCATCAGTAATAGTGTCAGAAATTGATGCCTGACTATAGGATGGATCCCAAGTAGGGCCAGTCATTGGTTAGCCTTTCCTTCAGTTTCTGCTCCATTTTTGTCCCTGCATTTCTTTTAGACAAGAACAATTCTAGGCCCAAAGTTTTGAAGGTAGGTTGGCGACACCATCCTTCCACTGGGGATCCTGTCTATCTACTAGAGGTGGTCTCACCAGTTTCCATCTCCCTACTGTTGGGCATTTAGGCTAAAGTCATCTCCATCAAGTTCTGGGAACCTCTTACTTCCAAGGTCTCTGGAACTCTCTAGAGGTTCCCCCTCCTCCCACCCCACACAGCTGCATATTTCCATTTATTCTTCTAGCCCTCTGGGTCAATCTTCTGTCTTCCCCACCCCCAGCAAAAATTTTAATAGTTTATTCATAGAATTAATATTTAATAAATGAATCCTGGCGGCAGATTTGATACCTGTATCAATGGTTTATGTACCCAAATGAAAAACACACACATTGCCTTTATATTTGAATATGTCTAAACTAACTCAATAGCTGGACCACTGCCTAACCTCCATGTGGTTAATCTACCTCCTGCCAATAATCCAGAGTTATTATTACTAAGTTTTAAATTCTATCTTGACTACTCTGGACCCAGAGGGCTACTCTGGGCTGTGCTCTCCTGGCTCCTTCATGTGGTGGCCATGCCTCTCTGTCCTGCACTCTTCTCAGGCGTGGTGTCTCTCCTCTCCTCCACACTCCCCTGGTATGGAGAATCTTTCTCCCAGAGGACTAATAATGTCACTAATACAATCAAACTTATAACTGCCTTCATTTGATAATTATAACAACTCAAGTCAATTTAAACCATTTTGAACAGTTATTATTATCCCTTGAGATAAGGTTTCTCTATTTCTGTGCCTTTGTTTCCTACATTTAAGATCAAAGGTCTTGGATAGAATACATCACTTGCCAAATATGTAAAATAATTGAGAAAAGAGTTAATAAAGTACATGTAAAATAAAGCAATTGATGAGCTCAACTTATAAGTGAGCCTGAATTAGTTCTGTTGCATTAAGCGTTTTATTTTCTAAAACAAAGCAAAGCCAAATGAAACAAAAACAAAACCCCCAGTTTTTCTTTCACTAAGATCTATCATGTGATGTGTATCATTATAGGTGACTGGCAAACACAGCTACTGTACATCGCTCCAAAATTATTTGAATACATAGCATAGGAGGGAAAGCAAGCATTTGAACACTTACACTCCACCTTGTGTCCACCTCGACTGGCAGATATGAGCTTCCCAAGGGGCAAGTCTGTCCCTTCCTTTCATTTTCAGGGACTCCTGGTGTTTGTGAGCGTGTGGTAGACCTCTGAGCACTGTTGAGTGCTCAGTGACCTGCTGATGCTCTTCCTACCTGTGCTTCTCCGAGGCACACTGGGTCCCACGGCCACTCGTCTCAGTCTAGCTTTGTGTTTAGTGTCTGTGCGCCTGGCATTCTTACCATGCCTGTGTTAGATACACCCGTTAAGGAGAAGGGTGAATGGGTTAAAACTAGAAACGACAATAGAATCCTGCGCAAGCCAAGCATCTGTTGTTACATTAGTTTTTATATAGTGAAAGTTAAAACTCCTTAGAACATTGCTGTCCTTCTGAGAATTAAATATTATTATCTTGATTTGTCCATGAATTTCATTAGATTTTACTTGCCTTTTTAAGGTGAAATTATATTGATTTAGCAAAAACTGGCTGCATTCTGTAGTATCTCATTACCCACATGATAAGCCTGCACTATTTCTACAGTACAAGATTACCCTAAAAGAATTTACTACTAAAACATGTTCCATGTTTTAAACCACACAGAAAATGCAAAGCTGTCAAGATGTCAGGTAAATACTCTTTTAAGCATAAGTAATTTATGCAAGTTTATGGTACACTTATTTTCTGTATCAGAGGTAAATTTTTAAAAATTAAGAAGTCTTTACATTAGAGAGAAAAACAGAAGTCTCCAAGTAGTAATGTTTGTTCATTGTTCTGCCTGATGTAAGGAGAAATAGGGGTTTTAGGTGAAAGCATTTGCCCACTGGCTGAAATTTGTTCCTTCAATTCCCGAGTGTTCTTGCTTCTCAGCCATCTCTGTGGAACCATTTCTGAATCATATGTCACCCTTCCCTGCCTTCTCAAAATTGCTTATGCGGCTGAGTGAACAAAAGGGCACATGAAGCCACTAAACTCAACACAACTTATTTCTAGAAACTTACATTTTGCAACAGGATTTAAGGTTGTATCGCAGGAAGAGAGAGGGGATGCAAATTTAAATTAAAATCATACATAGACTTTCATCAAGTTGTGAAATTCACAGAAGTGTTTAAGGTAAAATGTAAAACTTCAAAGAAATTTAGAGATTAAAGCGGCTATCCACCGGCCAGGAACTGGTGACCCTCCTACTAGAGGCCCTGCAAGGAGAGTTAGTGTCACATTGCCTGCTTAGCAGAGTTTATTACTTTAATAGAGATGTGCCCTTGGGGTTAGAGCTGCATGTGACACACTCTGTATTACTGTAAAATAGCTCTTCTGGCAATTTTGTTTAGTTTCCTGCCAGACTGTAACGTACAGTCACCCTTCCCTGTAACTGCGTCTCCATGTATAAGTTTATAGCCTGCTCAGCCTTTTTATCACCTCTGCTATGTGGTATCTGAAAAGTTCCAGAAGTCCCAGTGGAACAGAGATATTGACTGTGTTGGTTTGATTAATGATGGTCCCTATAAGTATGCATCCTCGGCCAGTGGAACAGTTTGGGAAGTATTAACAAATGTGACCTTGTCACAGACAAATATGTCACTGGGGGTGAGCTTTCAGGTTTCAAAAGGCCACATCATCTCCAGTGTCTATCTGTCTCCCCCCTCAACCCCTGTACCCGTGTGTGTGTGTGTGTGTGTGTGTGTGTGTGAAGGCGGGGAGGAGGAAGACAGACAGACTTTTGTCTGTCTCTCTCCACCTTTTGCTTGTGGATCAAAATGTGAGCTCTTAGCTACTGCTCCCACGCCATGCCTGCCTGCTTGCTGCCATGATGGTCATGGACTCTGCTACCCTCTGAAACTATGAGTCCCAAATTAAATACCTTCTTTTTATAAGCTCATGGTGTTTTAAGATAGCAGTATAACAGTATCTAAGAAACCAGCTGACTTTCTCTCCACAGTGGACTAACTATCTATGTCTTAGTGAGGCAGCAGGATGACCACACTGCGTCTCCCAGAGAAGTCCAAGAAATGTTTACCACACGTTTCATTTTGAGTTTCTTCCCAATGTCTCAGTTTGAGTTTCTTTCAAATGCTTACAGGTTGAGGCTTCTGCAAGCTTGACTGTGGAGAAAGATGCTGTATTGGCTTTATACCATGTGCTTCATATTAACTTTTGCTTATTATTTAAATGGGACAGTGCTAGAGATAACCCAGAATCGAAAACATTATCTATCTGTGTCTAACTATAAACTGTGAAAATGTTTGAGTGTGAACTAAACATTGTTATTGTGTGTAACTTCTGAATAATACTCTATACTAGCTATTTTAAATACTTTTAATTTCATTATGCCCACAAATTAATGCAATAAATGAAGACCAAGATAATAGTTGGAAGCAAAGAAAATAGACTTAAAATATTTTATTCTATTTTATGTGGTTAAAAAATTACCTCTATTCATTAATCCTCGGGCATTTAGAGAGAAATATTGACTCTGAGTCTTTCCCATCATGCTTATTATAATACAAGCATCTCTCTTGTTCAAATATGAAATTCATTAAGTAGAGATCTTGCTAGAAGTATCATAAGGCGACTTTGATTATCTCTGTATTGTTAGAACTCTCATTAGTTATTGGGAGCTTTTCTCCTGCTCCATTTTTATAATAACCTGCCTAGACTTAGAGCTCCTTAGCAGATGTCTTGCCATTTCCATAATAATGGATCTTATTAAAGCTTCTTATAAAGCCATTCTTTAAAGGTGTGGATAAAGGGAAAAGTGACTCCAGTGGATGAGCCCCCTCCCCCAACCCCCATTGTTAGCAATTGCTGAGCAAGAGGCAGTAGAGTTTAAATGCTTTACCTCTTCAGCTTGTTCCATGAAGATTTTCTGTTAAAGTCATAGATGTGGATCCTACAGTCTGTATGGTGGTCACTAGCATTGTGTCTTATGTAGTAAAACACATTGCCAATTTTGTCAGAGAAATAAAGAGTAGCTAAAGCAAATGAATAAGGGGAAATTGGTAGGTATAAACACATGAAATGATCCACTGTGGTTTTAACATTTCTAGAGTCCCTAAATCCCTGCCTGTAGATGTGAATTTAGGAGACGCGGTTAGATACATGCTGATGAGGTAATCCTGGAGACAGAAATCAAGGACTGTGGATTCTGAACAGAGCTGAAAGGAAAAGGTCAGGTTATCCCAAAGTTCTGAGGGTACTAATGGTGACACAGACCCAAAATCAAGATAAATAAATGATTTGTTGCTCATTTCCCTAAACTGGAAACAATGGTCCATTCTCCCCAGTGTGAACGGTTTGAATAGTGTATCATAAATTCTTTGTATTAATGGCTCACATAATAGTTAATTTCTCAGTAAGCCCTTCTGTCACTTATTCTGTAATGAAAAATCTGTATGATCTTTGCTTTAAAGTCTAATGTTCAAGCTACATTATAATAGCAGACAGACAGTGAGCCCAGAACAAGTCCTCACAGCGGGGTAATGATTATTAATGCCAGGGTATCTATTCAAAGCAACTTAAGAACTGTGTTCTGGGATGGTATTTAATGGCAGGTACATTCTCTTGGTATAATGCTAAGCAGTGTAGAGCAGATTCAAAACTGCATTTTTGGTAAGTAACAAGCATCAATAGCAATTTGTAGGAATTAATTTAAAGTTTACATAGTGAAAGTATATATTATTTACATTAGAGAGCTAATAAGTGAAACAAATTGAAAAAATGTGTGGAAATTGGCACAACGTCCAGGGAAACATTATCAATTACAAAGAGTGTGCCAATATGCATTCTTCTAAACTTTGCACTTTATAATTTGGGGGTTCTGACTTTTAGACTCTGCCTTAGAAAAACATGATCATAGAAAAGTCAGTTCTAAATTTGGTTTTGTATTGATCACTGTTAGTACAAGAAAACAATCCACCAAGTGTTTCTGTTTTAATATGTTTGTAATATAAGACTCTTACTCTATTTTTAGTATTTATGCTGATTTCAGTACTTTGATTTAAGCTATATTAAGCGGCTTTTTGCTGTGGTGGTGAAACTGTACATAAGCAGTGGTAGCAGATGCTTCTCTTATGTATCTATTTTTATTTAGCACAGTTCTTTCATACTGTCATAAGTATGACAACTTTAGTTTGCACATGAATTTCTAGCTGTCTAACCCCAGGGTGTCACCAGTTTCTGACATATTCTTTGGCGGACCACGTGTAGCTCTCTCATTTACTAAGTCCTTGTGAGAACATTTCAGACAGTAACTATCCTCCATCCTGTCCTGTGGGATACTAGAACTCACTCGCACTATTTGGTTCATTTTCATACCCATTACCAAACACCCATTACCAAACACCCATTTATCCCATTCCTACCCTGTGATGCTCACTGTTTCTGCTGTCCTATGAATGAGCTTTTCTTCGATTTCACATACAGAATGCACATTATCTGCCTTTTAGTACCTGCCTTAGCCCATAGGACTCTCTATGCATGTCACCACAGATATCCCTTAATAATATTCCACATCCATTGGTAGACACAGTGAGTCCATATCTTGGCTGCTGTGAATAGCGCTGTTGTACGTAAGAGGAGTACAAGACAACTTACACATAATGGCATCCTATTTTTGGATGCTTACCTAGTGACCCCTCAGGTGATTTTTTTTTTTTTTGGTTTCTTTTTATAGGGTTTCTCTTTATAGCCCTGGTTGTCTTGGAGCTCACTTTGCAGACCAGGCTGGCCTCAAACTCAGAAATCCACCTGCCTCTGCCTCCCGAGTGCTGGGATTAAATGCGTGCACCACCACAATAGGCTTTGCAAGGGGAAATGTAATCCACCAGCTCCTCCATGTAGCTTGTGCAGTGACTCCCAGAAAGGATGAAGACCGCCAGGCAGTGTAGAATCTTGACTGTTGCAACACATGTACAGGCCTTCTGAGATTTGCATAGCTGCTGTTAATGAAAAGCATTTAGCTTGAGGATTTCTGTTCTGTATGGAAGTTTAAGGACAAAATATACTTGGTTGAACTGTGTGTGTTTTACATGTCTCCTTGTTTTAAGGCTGATCTCCTTTCCTAGTTTTCCATGAGCAACACGGGGAATAAATGCACAAGGTATAGAATAAAGAACTTCTGTTTACAAATAGTTTGTTTGGTTTTTTTTTAAGCCCAGAAGGATGTGCGTTGCTGCGAGGTGTGTTTCTAGTCTCTCATAGGCTAAAGACCCAGTCTGAGAAGAAAGCCTACATTTGATTGTGTGGCATTCTAATGTGCTTTTCTCTGAAGCCCTTCTTCCGAGGTGTGAGGGAAAGCCTTCAGTCTGTTCCTTTGGTAATCCTCCCCTCAAAGACCGCATTGAGATCTCCAGATCTGCCTTTCAGCATTTATTTTAACAAGTATGCAGCTGGCCCTCTATGCCTTCCTCAGCCAGGACAAGCTGTTCTCCCCTTTGCACACAGATACCCAGCATCCTCTCTGCTTCTCTCCTAGTGCGCGGACAGGCAGAACTCACCAGTCACATCGCCAGGATCCTCACCCCTTGCCCAGAGAAGAAAGCCTCAGCCAGACCCTCTCCAGATCCCCCACCTCACTCTGCCACCAGTGCCTCCCCGCCTGGATCTCATTCAGAAAGGCATCGTGCGTTCTCCGTGTGGCAGTCCAACAGGCTCGCCAAAGGTGAGTCAGCGCCTCCCTGGGGAACAGAGAGGACAGTTCTCTGGGCCTTCTGTGTACCTATCTATTACTTAGGCTTGTTGTCCATAACAATAGTGGTAAGTTTCTCATTTTATTTATACCAAGCCTGCTGTCATATCCCTTGCTTTATTGCTATAAAATTACTATAAAAGTTATATAATTACTCAGAGCCTGTCCGTAGGTCCTGAATTTGCTTAAGTAAATAGCAGTGTAAGGTATAATATCTATAAAATGCATTTAAAAGGTCATCATATGCATTACAATAATTTGCACGCTGTTATTATCAAATGGTATTTTACACTTACTTTCATAATGTCATAACAAGAAAAATGCCAGGGGAGTGTATTTGCATAAGGGCTTGAGGTGTGATACATTATCACCCATGCTGCAGGTGACTCAGAAGACAGATTGTACAGACTGCATTTCAACCCAGGAAATTAATTACAACACATTACAATGTTTGCAAAGTAATTATTTTACTGTTTAATATTAAAGGCATAATTTTAACTTAAGCCTACAGTTCATTGTAGTTGTATGCGGGATTCTTTGAAATTTCACTAATAAAAAGCATGTATTTTATTAAATGTAAATTCATAAAACCTTTAATACGACTTGCTAATGGACTTATAGTCTAGGATTGCCAAAAAGTACAGCGCATTTAGCGCTGTTTTCTTCTCTTATGCTGTCTCGAACTTGGCTTCTATCCCGTGACTCCTGGCTAGGGTAGAACTTTGAATTATATAGCCATGCAGCAAATTCTTATTCCTTGACATTTCCTAATGTAAAAAGCATAAACTAGTTATTAAATAAGCTTTTAAATAAGCACTACAACCATTAAAATAAGCTTTTAAATAAGCACTAGAACCTCTTGAGGGGCATGCGGAGTCCCTTTGGGAGTACTCCTGTTTCGCCATTTGTTCCCCCCCCCCTCGGCAGTTAGAATGGCAGGTGTTCTTTTTTTCACTTTAAGAACCCAGAAAGTCATGAGTGTGTCAGCAACTGCTCTGCCATTTAGATCTTCACTGTTCTAGAGATACTGTTGAAACTGCCAAAGCAAAGAGCCCACCCGTGTGGCTGCCATTGTACTACAAAGAGGAAAACAGAGAAGAATCTTAAAATTGCAAATAATTTCTGTTTTTAAAAGTGAAGAAGCAATAAAGCCTGTGTAACTGAATCTTCATATCTCTGGAATCACAGGAGTTTACAAATTCATTGATTATTGCCATGATAATATAATTAATATATAATTTTAACTTTCTACTTCCTTCCTGTATGATTTCTTTAACTCTTACGCGTATATCTTCATGTGTTTAAAATTCTTTAGTGTGGAACATTGATGTAAATTTTTCATTAATTTTCAGATTTTTCATTAGTAGTAAAAGAAACTTATGAAAAGTCACATAAAAGGTTATTAGAAATGTAATAATACGGCATTGTGGCTAAAATGGAAATTGAGTAATCGGGGTCTGAAGGTCTTTTCAGTGCATGGTAAAAACATCGCGCTTTCTTGGTTTTGTGTTTTGTCTCTTCTGTCTTTTAGTCTTCTCCATGCATGGTTAGAAAACAAGACAAACCACTCCCGGCACCCCCTCCTCCCTTGAGAGATCCTCCCCCTCCGCCAGAGAGGCCTCCCCCCATCCCACCTGACAATAGACTGAGCAGACACTTCCACCATGGAGAGAGTGTGCCTTCCAGGGACCAGCCAATGCCTCTTGAAGCCTGGTGCCCTCGGGATGCCTTCGGGACTAACCAGGTGATGGGCTGTCGCATCCTCGGGGATGGCTCTCCAAAGCCTGGCATCACTGCAAACTCCAACTTAAATGGAAGGCACAGTAGAATGGGCTCCGAGCAGGTTCTTATGAGGAAACACAGACGCCACGATTTGCCTTCAGAAGGAGCCAAGGTAAGAAAATGTGCAATACAGAAGCTGGAGAAGCAGCTTGCTGAGTGTTTCCTGGGAGGCTTTGTGCCCGGCTGAGGGGTGAGATACCGGACAGTGTTTTGGTCGGTTGTTTTTACCCGGATCACACTGTACTTCCTCGGTGCTTGTGGTAACTCCACGTTTTGGACAGTGAGAAGCTCACTTAACGTTGAACACGAGGGAAGAGAGGAAAAGACTGTCCCTGTATAATAATGAGATGCAGATACGGGGCAGCTGGACAGAGATGGGTCCGTTTCCTCACTGTTTTGCTGAGAGCCTCCCCGATAGGTAACTCAGTGTTGTTGAAGTGACTAGGTCTTCTTGCTCAGTCAAGACTGGGAATGTTGAGTCACTGCACATATCATAAACCAGTCTTGGGATGTGGTCTTCAGTAGGTCACACTGTACTTGATCCAGTCCAGAGAGTCGAACCTCTAACCTTAAAAAACACGACCCCCTTCACTCCTGTTTGCCAATCAAACTATTCCTTATAAAGAGATCCCCACACTCATTTAAACACTAACCCTCTGTCATTTAGGGAAGAATATTAAGTGTGCAGGCATCTGAACAGGCGGCACCAGCAGCCATTGAGACTAGAACACTGGGCTGTCTCCCCAGAAACCATCCTGAAATGCTTTCTGGTGCTTTATTCCATGGTGTTAGCTGTGAGATCAGATCTGTGTCATCTCCCTCTGGACTGAAAATAATTTCACCTCTTTAGCTCCTATTCAGTTGGCCCCAGCTTTTTGTTGTCTTTGTTAAAAGGTGTAATCTAGTACATCAAAACTATGGATTGCATTTAATGTGTTCATCTGACATTTAGGAAACAGCATATTGACACACAGATGTAATCCCAATGGAGGAATGAGAAGTTTAAGGTTTTTCTGGGGAACTCAAGGCCAATAGGGCAAAGTGAGACCCATTTCACATGAAGGAAGGGGCAGAGATACAAAGAAACTATACAGTGCCATGTACGTGTGTGTGTGTGTGTGTGTGTGTGTGTGTGTGTGTGTGTGTGTCTGTGTCTGTGTGTGTCTGTGTGTGTCTGTGTCTGTGTGTCTGTTTGTGCATGTACTTGCATGTTTGTATACAAACACCGTGATGGTGAAAACTTTGCATCCTGACATCACTCCTACAGTGATCTATCAGCTATCCTGTGGTGAGAAGAGCCAGCTCTTGGGGGCAGCGTATTAGAACTAAAAGCGTTATGAACCACGATTGCCAGTGAGCTGCCATAGCATGGTTTTCAATTCTTTAAGGTTAATTCACTACAGCATGAGTGTAAGGAGAAAGCACATAGAAAAAACAGTTTGGTAATGTCCTCTAGACATTGAGAGCCTGTCCTCAGAGTACTTCCCACAGCCTGGAGTCCCAGCTGGAGAGAACTTCTGGGATTTAGTTTGTGTTTCTCCTTTAGTCTCTGTTCGCTCATATGTGCATGGTGACACTTTTCTTGGGAAGAGCCTTAAAACAAGCTCTCATGTGAACAGGCATTTGTCCGCAGGGTGCATGTTACAAGTTATTTCTGAATGACTTCAGAAATACATAGTGTAGTTGACACCTCTTTGAAGACCCCCTTCTTTCAGGGTTCTTTTGGATGTTACTGTAAGTGTAAATACAAAGCTGGCCTTCTAGAACACGGCTGTTAATTTTTTCAGATGTTGTAATTTGAAAAGTGAGGTGAGGATTTCCTATGGGTATGGATTTCTATTCTGTAATAGTAACACTAGTTCTCATGTATTAGTAGAGGGTTCAGTTGTGGTTCGGTTGTGGGTTCCAACTACAAAAAGTCACCTCTTACTGAGAGGTGGATTTCATCCTATTTCTAATCAACCTTTTGGATATTCCCTGGGCTTGGGTTCACATTTTCTTTCTCTCTCTCTCTCTCTCTCTCTCTCTCTCTCTCTCTCTCTCTCTCTCTCCCTTTCTCTTCCCCCCTCTCTCTCCCTCTCTTTTCCTCTCTCCTCTCCATCCTCTGCCTCACTCCTTCCCTAGCTCCTTCCACTTACTCCTTGAGTTTCACCAAGAAATAAAAAAAATAAAAGTTTTCCCTAATTTTTTTTTATTTTTGGCTCATGATTGAATTCTCCTTCTGAGGGGGACTCTTTAAGAGAACAGACTCTTTAAGGTCTAAGCTCCATTGTGTGTATTAGTGTGACTGAGAACAGACTCTTTAAGGTCTAAGCTCCATTGTGTGTATTAGTGTGGCTGTGCTTATATCCTCAAAGATTATTTTATGTTGCAACAAAATTGCTGTTTGAACCAACTCTTTGCAATAAATATTTAAAAGTATGATACAAACTTGAAGTTGTTACTTCTGGGCATGAACACTGTTCCTGTCTGTTTTTTTGAGAGTCTTGGAACCCAGCTGGTTCATAGTGATAAACATTGTCTTTAACTTTTCATCTGCCTGGCGAGGACATTACAGATGACCTTTTGTAGAACAATCTTTTGAAGGAATCTCTAGATAAGATTGCCATATGATCCTCTTCTTGTGATTACAACTTTGGCACTTTGAGGAAACGCATGTTCATACATATGACATTAAACTTATCTGTAAGTTCCAAGGTTTGCAAGAGCTGGCTTTCAAAATGAGAGCCTTTCTGCACATGGGCCTCACATGCAGTGTCCTACTGAAGAACACATGAAGACATGCTCTTTAGAATGTGGAGCAGTTATAATCACAAGGTAGAAAATGCATTTGCATTTGCCATTTGATAAAAAATAAAAATCTAGGCACCCACATGGTGTGTGTGTGTCTGTCTGTCTGTGTGCATGTGCCTGTCTGTGTGTGTGTGTCTATCTGTGTGTGTGTAGATACAGATATATATACTAAGGGGAGTACTTACACATATCAAATAAAAGCAAACAGATAAACCTGTTTTTAAAACAAAAATCCTTTTCATTGTACAGAATTTTTCATAAAATATCACTCTAATCTTAGACAATATAGTCGAAGTCACAGGAAAAGATTCCAAACTTATGTGTTAAGACTATATGACGCCTAGAGGCACACAGAAAAAACAATTTAGGATAGCCGGGTTTACAATAGATTACACAGCCCAGATTGGAGGGTTTCCACACAGCTGACCCTTCAGGAATGGGGCTCATTTAGTCATCCTTACTCAGCTGTACAAGTAGTTGGGTGTCTGTGACACAGTGAGAATATTGTGAATGGAACAGTCTAAGTGTGGGACAGTCCAGGGCCGACAAGACCCCTCTCTGGTGTGGGACAAACACCCAAAAAATATGTAGTTGAAAGGAAAAGAAGTTGAAATCCTGAAAGGAAAGGCTGGAAAGGGATAAAGTGTTCTACAAGCTGGGCTAACAGAGATGGCAAACAATGGGGTAGCTCTCCCTACTCCTGCCACCTGACCTCCATGGGAATAACAGGAAGGGTTTTTATGGAGGTAGGAAGCAGGACAGTGAAATGAAGTTAATGGAAGGAAGTGTAATGCATATAAGGATAAAGGCATGTGCCCTCAAACTGGGTAATAGAGTTTGAAGCCAGTCCTGGTATGAAGTTTTCTTAGTTATTTATGTAGGAAAGAGCTTTTAAAGTAGAGATAGTACCAGACTAACATGATCAGCAATGAGGATTTTAAAAATGTAAATCCCTAAGATTTCTGGTGGAATTCTAATGGATAGGTAACAGCCATGGAGGAGCCTGAGCCCAGAGGCCAGCATCTAGCAGCCTGTTGTTTCCACTGTTCACGGACAGATCCTTCAGATTCCTAAGGAGCATATAATACTTATCTTCAGCTAGGTGATGGTGATGTACTGCACTCTCTCAGGTAGTGACAGCCAATTTCTGGTTTGATGAAATGGGTGGAGTAGAACGTGGAATTCAGAATCACATGTTAGATTTCATCCTCCAACAACTCCTTTTCAGAAACAGTCACATTAGAGTCACAGAAATGAGTCTCAGCCCTTGGAAGCCTTTGGCTGCTTGCATGCTTACGTAACTTCCATCTCCTAATTAGGAAGTACTATACAGAATCTCATGTATGGTAATTAAGAATATGCTTAACTCTCAAGACACAGTTTAGAACTGATTATAGGATGATCAAATACTAAGCAAATGATGTGTACTTTTTAAATAAATACAAGGTGTCTTCCAGTTATAGCAATGAAATTTCCCTGCTCAGTGCCTCCACTACTGAGGTCACCCGCCCTGTTGTCTCTCAACATTCACGGAAGCCCTACTGCACATGACGCATGTAAGGGAATTTATCATAAAAACAAGAGAAAAATAAAAGACTGTAGTCTGAAGCAGACACACTATAGCATTAATTCTCAAAACAAAATAGAACTACACTTGCAGATATCAAGTGAATTGTTCATTAAAAACAAAACAAACGGAAAAAAAAAACTAACATTTCAGAGACAGGAGAAATATTTAAGATACAGTCCATCAATACAACTCATGAAGCCATTAGTTAAAATGCTTCTCACATTTTGAAACATACTAATTTGTTTAATGAAGTCAGGAAGGAGTTGCTTAATTCCCTCAGGTTAATGCCCTACCAGAGAATGAGTGAACCTGAGTAATAGATTTTATGATTTTTCCAATAAAATCTCTGTTGTCTGTATGATACCACTTTATTTCTTTATTTTACTGTGTGTATGTGTGTATGTGTTGTGTGTGTATATGAGTATTCTTTTGTATATACTTTATATATACATATGCATATGCATATGGAGGCTCATGGCCATATCCATCTTCCTTTGTCATTTACACACCTGAAGTTTTGATTGATTGATTGATTGATTGATAGGTTTATGGGTGTTTTGCCTAAATATATGTCTGTGTACCATGTACTTGCCAGATCCCTGGAACCTGAGTTCAAGACGATTGTGAGCCTTTGTGTGGGTGTTGGGGATCAAATCTGTGTTCTCTAGAAGAGCAGAAAGTGCTCCTAACCACTGAGCCATGAAACACTTCTATCAAATGCTTTTCTAGGCTAGGAATGTCCAGTGAGCTTTTGTGATCTGTCAACACAGTGCTGGGATTCCAGATGCACACAGCTGTACCTAGCTATGAGGTGGGTGCTGGGAATATGAGCTCAGGTCCTCTTTCCTGTGCAGCAGGCAGTCTAGCAGCTGAGGCGTCTTTCAAACAGGAGATTTCCCTTTGAGAAATTTAGTATCACACAGAGTTGTTGTGTGAATTGTCCTTTCAATGTATAGCTCCTTTATCAAAGTTGAAACATGCTTTTATTTCCATATCAGTAGATGTTTGGGTATAGTGATATTCCTGTTCAAGTGTGCTCATAATGTTTTGATTATGAAATTAGAGTTGGCTTATTGTTAAAGTTGATACCATGAACTGTTATTTCCATATCATCCTTTTCTTACTGAGCTCTTATCAAGTAGTAACATCATAGATATTATTATCGAAAAAACAGCTTAGTCCACATTTTAAAAAAGAATTTTTTTCATTTTACACAATTTTTAAGTGTAATTTTGATAAAAAATCATTAGATTTTATTGCAAAACTCTTAGCACCATGTTTGCTCAGTTAATAAGAAGAATTTTGCTGAAGAATACTTTCAAATGTTCAACACTATAATTGGCATTTATAGCTGGATGCATGTATTCATCAGATAAAAGACAATTTTTATGTTAAAGGATTTCATTGAACTTCATCATGACACATATCTCTTAGGAAAATTCTCTTCCCTAGCAAAGTTCAAAAAATTTTGTCATGTTCTGATACATGGTCCTCAGTCAAAAGCCCACGATAAAATCACTTCATTTAAAGATGTGTTTTATCGGGATGTAACAGCAGCGTTTTGAATCTAATGAGGGGAGACTTGGGAAAAAAAATCTGAACTAACATAGTTACTCGCTTTTAGAGTGAAATTTCAGTGCTATAAAATTGGATTTTTTGCAGTAGATGAGAGCATCCATGTATCTCAGAGGCGATCTTGCAGTCTTCTGTTTGGTAGGATACCCATGGCCTTTGCAGGTTTGCATTTTAAATCCTCACCACTGTTTATATAACCAAGAATCTAAGCAGTGGATCTGGACTTATTTAGCCAAGATAGGAAAGCTACATCTCACCCATCTGGGCTCATTTAGCCAAGACTACTGAAGGTACAGCTCACCCATCTATCCCTAGCATCCGTCTCCCTTCTCAAGATGAGTTAATAAGAGCTTATGAAAGAAGTTTATGATAAAAAATAAATACCTAATTGTTACTTACAAACTTTAATAGGTCTGTAGTCTTGAATGCCTTTGCAAAGTTACCCTTCCATTTCTCCCACTATTTAAGTTGCTCCAGTTCAAGACTCTAAAAGAGGCAAGGATCAGTTGGCCAGGTGCTTCCATCAGCATTACCACTGCACCTGTAAATCCTGATCCCCACTGACGAAATTTTGGCTCTGAGTTTTTGGCAAACCAAAAGTAGATGTGGGATTTCCACACACATGGAAAGCCAGAACAATTGGCTCCTTATCTAAAATAGCTCTGAAGCTTGGCCTGGACATGACACAGGCCTGCATGGGTCTACTCATACCCTGTGACATCAGAAATTGAAGATGCTCCTGGTAGCCCTAAGTTTGTTTGGAGGCATGCAAAATGACACTTGTGTCCACATGGTTTCGTCCTCTAGCCAGCCCCTATTCTTGCGATGTAATCTGATCATTGCTGGGAAATTTTTGATCTGATGTATATAAATTATTGCCTTGCCCCTCTGTTTTGTTTAAAAAGCATAATGTAATATCTTTTCATATAATCTGTGATATGGTAAATCACCACTGATCCTGCTGACTCCTGAATAAATTGTATGGTATTGCACTAGTCTGAGTAAGCCAAAATTACATGAGCTCTGTGAAATAAATCCTAAGAGCTGCTGTGGTTTCAGGCTTTGCCAGGGGTTGAAGTCCAGGAACTAACACCTTTGGTTTACTTTCAGGTCTTTTCCAATGGACACCTTGCCACTGAAGAATACGATGTCCCTCCTCGGCTTTCCCCTCCCCCTCCAGTCACTACCCTTCTCCCAAGCATAAAGTGAGTTCCCTTGGATTTGGAGATTGTGTGTCCATAACTAATATGGGAAAGAATGTTTTTCAGGTCCTTAGTACAGAAACTGCAGGGTAAATAGAAGAGAATCAGTAAAGACAGAAGCAGTGGAATAGGGTTTTTATGACTTCAAGTATCAGATGTTAAGACTTCTGCTTTTGGGAGTAGATCCTACAGACTTACTAAACTCCTAAGAAGCCGAATAACAGAATGATAGGGCAAGAAAGCTTAGCCTATCCTCCATTGAAGCCAAGCACAGAGCCACACAGCACACTCTCCTCCAGCCTTCTTCGTCTTCTTGACTTTATCTCACTACCCACTTCAACTTCAGTAAAGTTCCCCCAAGTTCCCTGCTGCTCAAAACTCTTCAGCGCCCAAGATCTGTGCATGTTTCCTCATGGAGTTTCTTCCTATCCAGTTAAGCCTCCCCTTGCTGGCTCAGACTCCTAGCTAGACTTCTGAGAATGTCCGTAGATCTGCCCTGAGCTGGGAGCAGTGGACATAAAGCTGGGAACTGGGGCCACCGCATGCTGGACAGCGAGGTGATGTCCAGCCAAGTTGCCAACCTCCTTATGTTTCCATTTCCTCCTGAGCTCTCTGTTTTCTTCTGCCAGCAGTATGAGCCTATAGAAGTTTAGCCAGCTGAAGAGTTCTCATCTATTCCTAGTGCTTGCCCTATAACTGTATGCAGCAACCAAGCCCCGCCCACCATGTTCCTACTTTTCCTCGAGTTCCATGTCTCAGCGTTTGGTTTTTATAAAAACTAATGTGACTTGTGTTCAATAATTAATAGTTGTTGACAAAGCAGGGATTGTCAGTATATACTTATAATCCCGGCATTGGGAAGATGAGACCAGGAAGATGGCCATCAATTAGAGTCTACCTTCAGAGAGATATAATGAGTGCCAGGGCAGAAGGCCATCCAGAGTGAGCCTCTGTATCAGAAAACAATAGAAAAGACTGATTTGCATTCTTCTTGATACAAATTATTGTTCTTGATGTAAGCAATTATGTACTCTAATTTTTAAAATATTGGATGGTTTGAAAATCATAAACAAGGTTTATGCTTTCAAATACTCCCAGGGAAAATTATTTTAAGGGTGGGGGGTGTCGTTGTTCCTGTTGTTTTTGATGGCTTGGTTTCTATCTACTAAGATTGCCAGGTTTTTCTTTTTTCGGTTTTTTATTTGTTTCTTTTTTATTTTTTCTCTGGGTATATGTTGGTGTCGTATACATGTGCAGCCAGCGCTCTCTCAGGTACATCACTAACCATGCAAAGGCCTTCTTTGATAACGAAAAGTCTCAGGACTTCTTCATTCCTTTCCCTGGAGGTCCTTGAGTTTCCATTAGATTTATAAAAGAAAGAAAGAAAAAGAAAGGAAAAGCTAACTCTCAACCTTCCAGGGATCTGATATACTCTAAAAGTAATCTTTTAACATGTGTGAAGTCAAAAGAGAACACTGCATCGAACCGTGTACTGCTCACTGACTAGGTGGTTTGTTTTTTCGTCCTTTAAGGAAAGCCATTACAAACTGCATCAGCAAAGTGTGTTTCATAGTCGGGACAGAAGGAGTCACTGAATATAGGCACAGTTAGATACCGCAGTGCCTGAAATTAAACCAGAGTGCAATTTGAGATCCTTGAGGGAAGAGTAGAGAAGCTGAGCTGAAAGTGTGTTGGAGACCCTGCAGTTAGGAGCAGTTACAAGCACTCCATCATAGAGTCTAAGTCAGTGAGAGCAAACTTGATAGTGCAGTCCTTGCAAGTAAACCTTAATGTGTGTGCACATACAGTAAGACATCTCCGCTCTGTAACGTCTGCAGTCAGGGTTTTAGGAAACAAATTACTGAGATGGTCCAAGTTCCTGATCAGCTCCCCTGGCCCTCTGTTTCTTTAATCACACAGCTAACTAAGTATGACTAGAGAAGATATAATGAGTGGTCTTGTTTGTTTATGTTTGGTCCTTTTGTAAATTAGCATGAATGGTAAATTCCTATCTAGTGAAGTGCATTCTGTGGTAAGTTTGTAATATTTAGCTCTGTAAGAGCCACTAAGATCAGGTGATATTTTCTTTCCACTTTCTAAATTTCCCTCAATATTTTCTAGTTTAAACTAAAAAATATTTTAACAAGCATTTTTATCAGCAAATTAGTTTTGGTTACAAATTAGCCATGGCTGTAAGCGTTAGATTTGTATTATATGTTTCTCTTCCCCTCCCCACAACTATATCTGTAGAAATTAAATAAAGTATATAAGAAAATATAATAAAAAAGAATAAAGAAAAGAAAATATATAGAATAAAATAATCTTAACAGCAGAAATAAATACTCAAAATATCAACATCCAAATTGAATCCTTGGGCCTTTTGTTAAATTGAGACTTATTTTAGCATCATTTAGGTCATTTGTGGAGATGACATCACACTCTCCTTGTCGTTTGGTATTGTCACATCCGTTTTTTTTTTCAGAATATATGTACTGTTTTTTTCTGTGAAATCATGAAATTCTGAAGTCAGCAGGAAAGTAAAATCATGTTGGGTTCCATGTCTTACCCTAGCATTTATTAATTGACCTATTTTGAAGAAGGTTCCCTCTCTGGACTTTTGGCTTCTGTCTGACTAATACATGAGAGGATATGTTTAACTTAAATGTTACCTAAAATCTTTTGAGCTTCCGCTCCCTATGCAGCAATTGCTATGAATTATTCACTATATGGTGTTAATTTTATTGGAAACTTTGGTGACCTGAATGCTCTCTACTGTAGCTGGTTGACCACTTCCTATTGCAGAAGCCACCATGAGATGAACTATCGACCTTACTAACATTACTAATATTATAATGCTTATAATACTTTGATTATAATCATTATTGTTCATATTATTATTATAGTATCTGATAGAATGTTGGTTAGAAAATTGTACTACTACATAATATCCACATAATTTATTATTAATACAGCTCCACTTTGACCCACTGGAGAGGATGGTCCATGTCCACGGAGCATCCATCATAGGAGGATGACAGAGCAAACACATATGCTCACTGACGGAGCGCTGTTAGACATTCAGGTCCCTATTGCCATCTTAGATTCTTGGTCCATGTTCAAACATCAAACCAAAGTAAAATTACAAATCACTGCCTAAATGAACTTATAATGCTTACACATGTTGGAAGCCACAGAACTGCACATAAGAATACCAGGCTAGCAGTTTTCCTTTAGCTTCAACTCCAGTGTTAGTAACAGGAAGATATGATTTTTCAGCATTTGATACTGGCCCTTGATGCCTGTTTTCTTGAAGGCAGAGGATATCCTGTGAGGTTTCCATATAGGCCAGTCTTCATCTAGGAGATTATGTGACTCTTTTTACACATTTTATAATTTATTTCTGAAAATTCGGTATCATAAAGGATAGTGAAAAGAAACAGTCGCTGTTTGAATAGATACTCCATTTCCTGAATTTTTTTTAAAAATAGATTCCACATAACATTATCGGCACTATCAATATAAAGCTTTAAGTAAAAACTTGAAATGTAGGTATTTATTATAATCACTTTTTAGAAGAGAGAACAAAAAGTTCCTTGTGTATTATTTTACTTTATAATTAAATTATAATGTATAATATGTACTTTATGTATATATGTAGTGTTTTATTACATATATGCTTATTATATCCGAATAATTTGATTTTTAAGTTTAATGAAATGGAAGACTAAACAATTGAAATGTTTATTGTCCTTGGCATACTATACTATCAAATGAGCACAGATGATATTATAAATAATAAGGTAGTGAGTACATCCAAGTAAAACAACACTGTCGAAAGCTGAGGAATAATTTCTTTATGCTTTTCTGTTTACATATGGACAGTTGTAGTTTTGGCTTAATCACAAGCTGTCAAATACCTTGGAACCAAAGCTTCTTGGGTCATGCTTTTCCTAAAGATCCTCTGTTGTAGGAGGTGGTGACTTTTGTTGTTGTTACACATCTCTTAATTAAATAAGGTACTAAATTTGGGCGGTTCGCTGAAAAGAAAATACAATTTTTGCCCAGCTGTCTAGTTTTTATTCTCATGTTGTGCTCACCTCAGACTTGCAGGGGACGGGGCAGGGGGCACGGACAAGCTCCAACCCCCATCCTCTTCAGAATGGGCACTCTAGTTAAGGAGAAGAAAGTGTTGGAAGCTGTCAGTTAGCCAGTTAGCGGTAATCTCCGGGAGGAAAATCAAACTTGGAACAGGATAACTAGTGACACACGCAGGCTGTCACTCTAGATGTGGTCCCGACAAAAGACCTCTCTGAAAGAGGGGGGGGGGTTTAAAGCAGAAAAACAAGGGAGAGAGCCCAACTGTCTGTGCGAAAAGCCTGACCCTGGGGCACAGGTGTGCAGCTGTCCTAGCTGTCTCCAGGTTAGCAGCAAATCTGTGAGATTGCTCGAAGTCAATGCTTAGCCTAAAGCTACAGGCTGCAGCAAGCTCACCTTTTCCTGATAGTGTGAAAAGCAGCCTCAAAATCATTGTAATATGCATGCCAGTATTTTGGGCAAATGACTTATGTGTTGCAGACCCAGGATAATCTTGTCGAATATCACTTTGATTTTGCTGGCTCTCTGGGCTCTGGTTTGTCTCAATTACAGATGTTTTTTGTTTGGGTAAGAACACTGTAACACATAAAACATGAAGTAAAACATGGTGGCTTGAGCTTTTATTTAATAAAAACATGTATACCTTTACTTTCTGCCATTAGTGTGTGAACAGAGATCTTCTGATATGGAGAGAAAGTAAAATCACATATTATATAAAATGCTTTTCTGTCTATGAAAGGTTCTGAAAATTGTTGCTCTCTCTCTCCTTTTTTATCCGCATGGTGATTTTCTTTTCTAATACCCCTTCATTACTTTTATTTAAAAGCTTGTAAGTGCTCAGTTACGTGCAAAGTAGGATAATCCTTGATGACCTCAAGGTCTTCCCTTAAACAGTTTGCAATTCTAGACAGAAACAGTAAAATAACAGTATAGGAAACACATCAATGGAAGGACATATGCTAAATACATATAACTGAAAAGGTCAAAGAAAATTACTGAATTTGTTGCCAGTTTCATGGGGATTTTTATAGATACTGAAATGTGAAGGGATCTGCTTTTAGTTTTCGGAGAAAAGTTGGCGTGTCAAGGGTTGCTCCAATTAGGAATGAAAACCACTTGAAGAGGGTGATATTTGAGGTCTGTTATCAAAGTAAATGGTAATGGCATGTGCAGTCAGTCTGCCCTGTGGTTATTCTGGGAGTAGGCAGTTCTTGGGAGGAATACATTTTGTGTATTTGAAAGGTGGCCTCAGAAAGTATCACCATGAAGGAAATAGACCTCTTTCTCAACATCGCGCATGTGCATGCACACTCAAGCCAGTGAGTCACCGTGAGGATAGGAAGGCTCAGATTAGTTTCAAGTTAAGGAGATAATGGTTTTGAAACTTGGGAAAATGTACCCCTGTGTGCTATGACTCAGGAACAGCAGCAGAGTGCAAGAGGTAGCAGGAATGTGGAGTCATCAAAGTGTTGAAGTAATGGGTGCAAATGGATGCAAATGGCCAAGCATCTTTCTTTGGAGCCAGCCAGATAGCTTGTCTTTCTTTGTTCCTCCGGGACTTTATTAAAATGATAATAGAAAATACCAGGATATATTTTTCATATTTCAATACAAATGGCACAAAGCTTTCTTCACTTCTAATTATAACTCACCAAGATCCATTCAACCTGACAAAATGTCCAACTAGTAGCTTCTAAAGCTGATCCCTTATTATTTGATAAAATGATAGATAATTATTGTCTTCCATGTTTACATCAGATGCTCTCTGACTAACAAAAGAATGAGTGGTATTTAGCCAGGCAAGATCTTCTGTCAGTGAAGTGTAGCATCCAGAGCTGTCCACAACAGGTGTGGGTGTTTTGTTTTGTTTGTTTGTTTGTTTGTTTGTTTCTTGAACTGACAAGATGGTTACTTGCTACAAGGCCTGATCACATGAGTTCAATCCCTGGGAACTGCAAGATTATCGATAGGAGAGAGTAAGAACTGACTGCCACAAGTTGTCCTTTGACCTCCATCCATACCTTGGCATGAGCACACACATCCAAATACATAACTATATGTAATGCCATATAAAACAAGTATTCTTCAGAGTGAAGTGCTTCTTGGAAATCATTAAATCATTGAAGTAACCTGTAAAAGACAGATTTGAACTTCTACCTCTTGATGTAGTTATTGAATATAAAGTCAAAGGTCCCTTTTGTCTCTGAAGTATTATTTACTTAAGTGGTATAGAGATGGCATTCACAGAGACAGGAAGCACAGCAGGATGAGTATGGGTACATGCAGGGCCCATGTCCTCTGCCTATAGAGATATCCTGGTCCTTGCGGAAGTTGGTGAAATTGATGTCTGTCCCCAAGGATTTAGTGTTTGCAAGAAAATACAGGTATTTTTATTCTAACCATATTAAAACACCACCAAGTCATCATTTTGAGACATCAATACTATTGCTACTTTAGTTCCAAGGTGTGTCTTCTAGAGTTCAACCAGAGTGACTAAAACACTATTGTTTGTTTATGAATTTCACAGCCTGTGTTCTGGGCTGTGTAGAAACTCCACTGCTACTACAACAAAACTTCATCAGGTCACCATTAACTGACATTTGGATCCTGAAGTATCTCTTAACAAAGAGCTTTAAAAATCAATACTGAAAACTTCTTCAAAGATAAATTTAAGTATAAGCTTTTGAAAACTCCCAAGAGAAAGTTTTCTGTGATCTCTGAATACAGTTGAAACTTTAAATATGAGCACACACATACATTCACACACACACACACAACACCTCTGACATTATTTTCTATTATAATGGGTGTTCAGCCGCACTGACCTGAAAGTGAAATAATTATAGAAAGTTCTCCAAAATCCAAAGCTTTTTGAGTATTGCATGAGGGATACAACTGGTAAAGAATGCAAATGTTCCAAAATTTGAGGGGAAAAAAATAATCTGAAAAACTGTTTTAGTCCCAAGGAGTTCAGACAGGGACACTCAGCTCGTGGAGAGAAGAATACAAAATGATAATTTTACTTTGTGGTGAGCAGAAATGAAAATGAAAAGAGAAAAAGACAAAGCCACATAGGCATTGACTGCCTCGCGTACCAAAGGGCTCCTGCTCCCTCTACAGAAGGTGCTGAAACATTACACTTTATTTTATTTATTTATTTATTTTTTGGAACATTTTCCGTGAAGTTCATAATAATTAAAATGGCTTTGGATCCATGTTTTTCTAGTGTCTTGCAAACTAGTTGTCTTTCTACCTGTTGGTCAAGTTGTATTTTAACATATTTCTTTTGGACTGTGTCTTGGGCAGTAGCAAGGGTTAAATTAAAACCCACACAGGAAGTAAAGTATTTTTCAATTTTATTTTATATATTTTCCCAAATGATCATGTAAAATGCTCAAATTCATCATGGTATTCCGAGTTTTATTCGTTGCAGTTAGGTATTACAATTAGGTATCATGAGTTATAAAAACAATACATTTCAAAGATTTAAGTCTGTCATTATTTGTTTCTAATTCTGGATACGTTTAGTTCTTAATTATTGCAGTAGGAGGAACTCTAGCAGTAGAGTTTTAAGTTCATAAGATAGTTAAATTTCTCTCATTTATAGCTTTTAAAAAACTATAGGTACTAGCCATCGACCAGTTTGAACATTTAAAGAACCCCTTGTTTCCAGTTGATTTCAGTGTATTCTTATGATTTTTGCCAATTCCCAGTACATGGGAGGGAGCTATTAATACTTTAATTGCTTGGGCTTGAATAATTGCACACATTTTATGTTAAAGCTTTATTTATAAAACCCTTTCATTTTTTATAATTTTCATTTTTTTTAGTTCACCCTTTATATCCTCAGGTATGAATATTTTATCTTAACATTTCAAGGTCTATGATTTCTATTGGATGTAAAGAACAGTTTACAGTTGAAAACTCCCAGTGACAAAACAGCTTCTTCATTTTTCTATGTCACATCAGACCTTTCTGCTCTAGTATTTGATGCTTCAACCAAATTGGATTTTCTTTTCCCTCTTGGTAGGTGTACTGGTCCATTAGCAAATTGTCTCTCAGAGAAAACTAGAGACACGGTAGAAGAAGATGACGATGAATACAAGATTCCTTCATCCCATCCCGTTTCCCTGAATTCACAACCATCTCATTGCCATAATGTCAAAGCTCCTATTCGGTAAGAAGATGAGCATCTTTGTACCACCCTGCATCTGCATAAGCATCGTCACACTGTCACACATGGGGTTGTTCCTATGCAGTTCAATACTATGTGCTTGGTGAAAAGCCCTGTTCCTAGCCTAGCCTATGGTTCCTATAGATTTGCTTCATTGCTTTCCCATAAAAGATTTTGTTGCCTCCTCCCCGCCCCCCACAAAAGGCCAAATTACAATCTAATAAAATGAAACTACACATTACATATAATGATGATTAATTCATGCATTTCCCCTAAGATATTTTAATGATTTTCAAAAGGTCCGAGCATATATATATCATGAAGAAAAATTAGTGCTTAGAAACTAATATTAAGGTGCTAGGTCAACCTTCCTAAGAATTTTTCTTCATAATGTGAAGGCTAGAATAATTTATATTCATTTTCCTTCTTGATGTGCAATATATTTCTACTGAAATCATAAGACAATGGGGGGCCCTAAAGTTACTTCTGTTTAACTTCTTTTTTTGAGCAAGTACCTTCTCTTGCATGAGGTAAGAATACAAAGAACACTGGGTTTTGTTATTTTATTTTGTTGTGTTTTCTTTTTCTTTTTTCCCTCATTCTAATAGGAACATACTTGGTCTTCAAAGTGCCAGTCACATTGACTTTTATAAGAGTTATTGATAATGGCTTACATGTTTTGAAATATCAGCTTGTCTTTAAGCAAAATCATGGCTTTGCATTCATGAAACTTAATACAGTTACAGTAACATTTATATAATTTGCATCTTACTGACATGTCAATTTTAGCTTTATTTTCTGAACTTATTTTCTGACCTGCATTCTCCTTGCATAATATTCCTGGAGCTGTGTTTGGTTCCGAGCTGCTCGTTTCTGTTCAGCCACTGTTGGTGGCCACGCTGTCTGGGGCCTCCTGATGACTGATGGATGAGAGACTGCAAGTCATCCACTCCATCTTTACTCAGTGTGCTGCTTCCAGTTGAGGCCAGCTCAGTCGACTGAAAGTATTTTATGAGTAGAGTTTCCATCTTTGGAGTTGAAAACACTCCTCAGGTGTCTGACCAAGGTAGAAAAAGAAATAGTTGGAAAAGGAACAGATCTATTTTTCAACCAGAGTTGTGCCTCCAAAGGGATGCTGGTGGGCCGAGTTCCTACCCAGGCTTAGTGATGCGCTACAGCCCACACTTTCCCCGATTACAGCAAGAACCCGCTATCTCTTGTTAATCGTACTGAAAAGAAGATAACGGAGAGTGTTACCCTGGGAGAGTCACGTGCCCGCTGAGCTAGCCAAGGGAAAGTCACGTCTTCTCATCAAGTATAAACTGTGAACAAATCCCGGTTTCTTTGGCTCTTACTAATTTAGTGTAGTAATTTTTAAATGCTAAAATTGAACAAGATTTTTTTGGTTTCTTTGGGATTCTTTTCATGGCTGGAAGACTGAAGGATATGATTTTAATTCATCAAATTTAAGTTGTCACATCACAGTAGATGATATTTCAGTGGCTAACCGCTTGGATACTGAAAGTCCATTTGAATTATGACCATCATAACCAACTCCTCACAGTTATAGAAAAGTAATAAATGTTGCTAATCCCTTAGCTTAATTGTAATGAATTCTTGATCTAATTTGTTCTTGAAAACCAGTGAATGGAGTGTCACCTCGTGTCATCTGCACAGTCCTCCCCCTCCCTAGAACTTCCTTTTCCTGGATGTCACTCACTGCCCCTTTGGAACATCAAGAAAAATCAATTGTCAGTATATGGGAAATGAAACAGTAAATGAATCATTCAATTCATATCATCATTATGAAGATTCAATACGTAACTGTTCTTAAATGAACCATATCTTGCCCATTAAAAAGAAGTGGCCACCAGAGAGAATAGAAATGAATTTCAGATGAATCACTCTCTCAGTATCTACTGAAATATGGACTATCTCCTCCATTATGAATGTAGTTTCACTTTGCTCTAAGAAATCAGAGTAATTCAAAAGGAAAGTATAAAACTTCTCTCTCTCTCTCTCTCTCTCTCTCTCTCTCTCTCTCTCTCTCTCTCTCTCTCTCTCTCTCTCTCTCTGGCTCTTTGGTAGCCTATGGTTACTAAGCTAGGTGCTTAAGAGCAAGTGTGTTCTTTGTCCCCTCCCCTGCCTCAGTTTCATCCAGTATTGATGCCAGTACCAAAATCATGCCTTTTAAGTGAACTACTGTTTTCCCTGCATTAAACCACCTTGACGATGGGCACCCAAAGCCTTTGCTGACATCACTTCCCTAAGGTGTCAGAGAGCCAGCGTTTGTTGAACATCGTGCTGAGATAGGTTCAGAAGGTCTTGGAGTGTTCTCTGCAGAACTTATATGAAATTGTCAAACACTTCGGAGTGGTTCCTCTCTTTTATGGCCCTAGCATAATTTCAAGTAAAAAAAAAAAATGCTTAAGTTGAATCCACAAACACATTCAATGCCACCAGCAAAAAATGGAGGCCTTTAGACCTTACATAATTTTCGGTAGCGTATACTCAGTCACTTCAGAACTCTGGCCAGGTGCAACTAAAATCGTCCACAAATGTGTTTAGGATGTGTTTAGGATTTTGGCTGCTTTAGTAACCCTTGATTTCAGTGAGAGAAAGAGACACATTTACCTTCAGGCAGGCACATCTGATTTTAAACTACAAGTCAGGGTAGCTGCATGTTATTACTTTGTTTTGTATTCTTATTACTTTAGTAGGTATGACAGTTCGCTCTATGGTCCTCCCCTCATGCCTGCCATAACTCTTAAATGATTCTTGCTCTCTGCTCTCCACATTAGGTCTTGTGATAATGGTCACTGTATATTGAATGGAACTCATGGTACGCCTTCAGAGATGAAGAAATCGAACATCCCAGATTTAGGCATCTATTTGAAGGGTATGTATGGAGTATGTCTTCCTTTGCAATATACATCTTTATGGTCTCAACTTAAAGGGAAAGTTCCCTTCTGTTTTCATACTGAGAATACATTAAGGTTTTGTGTTATCCTCCAGGAGGTGTTTCTGATTCAGCCTCTGATCCAGTACCATTACCACCTGCCAGGCCTCCACCCCGGGACAACCCAAAGCATGGTTCTTCAGTCAACAGGACGCCCTCTGATTATGATCTTCTCATCCCTCCGTTAGGTTGAAACTTTAATAGCAGTTTAAACAACCCTGACCTGCTCTCCGTATCTGCATTATTCAAATTAAGAGTTTAGTATAATGCAGACTCTCGGTTGAGAATTTGCCTCAGCTTAGTTGGGTTCTCTGGTTGATGGTGGCTCCTGCATTCACTTGGCATCACTCTAACAGATGAACTAATTGCATAGGAAATAGCTAGGAAATTTTGGGCGATTTTCATAGCATCTTTTAGAGTTTTTAAGTGTCTGAATTTTCTGCAATAAGGCACTGCTTTTATAATAAAAAAAATATTTAATTTAGTTTGTTTTAAGCTATATCTCCACAATATCATCCTCACATAACTACAGATCGAAAGTCTGGAAGAGCTGGCCACCAGTAAGGATTGTATCAATTCTCTTGTCTAGAGACAGTTCTGTGTCAAAACCCAAGAGTGTTGCTCACTCCCCTGGCCTCTGTCCAGTGGCTTTCAAGTGCTGTTCTGGAAAGTTAAGCCAGGGCCCTCCAAGTGTACTAATCCTTAGTAAACGTGACCCACACTTTGCTTCAGCATGAAATTGCTGAGCCCTTGTATGTTAACTAACTTATGAGAAAGTATATACTTCATGCTAGAAAACAAGAACAAGTTCTGTTTAATCTGTTTAGAAGCTTTTCTGAATTGTCTGTTAGGCTACTAGAAATTCTAAGTGAACTTTTGTACTTCTCATATGCACCCCAGACCAGTAGTTTGAGCTGTCCTATTAGTGTCTTTTGCTTCTGATTTATTGATCAAAGGTTTTTGTTTTGTTCTGTTCTGTTTCTCCTCTTGTGCTTGAATTCCACATTCCTGTCTACAGTCTGGTTTCCTTATTTGCTTTTTCTGTATTCTGGATCTTGACCCATCACTCAGGCCCTTACGATCTAGATGACAGTGTTTAATAGAGTTTGCTGTAGGGCTGTCAGGGACCTACGTGTTTGCATCTGGTCTAGATGAGTATTTTTTTGTTGTTATTGTTCAATATAATAGCCATAGATGATTGATGGCCTTTCTGCTAGCTATTCCCATAGAAGTTACATCCTACCTCTTCTCTTGGGCCTTCCTCCAGCTTGGCCTGCGTATCAGTCCTTGCTCACTGTTCTCTCAGCTATATGTTCCTGGACATATATTTATGAACCTCTGATGTTCCACAATGATAGCAGCACCTCACTGGATGCTGCTTGTATTTTTCTTCTCAGCTCTCACAAATTCTCCTTTATGAGGCCAATTAAACCCTTTCACCTGTCAGTCATGAGTGTTTGCGAACAGGTTTTCACTCCCCTTGATAGTATTTAAGCTCCTTAAGTTTTGATCTTCATATCACTCAATTCCTAGCATGGTGCCTGATACTTAAGGGCTAAAAAAAAGATTTGAATTTAATTATGTGACAGCAAGAGCCTGAATGATAACAAATCTCTCCTGAATCTTCAAATACTTAAAATTAGAAAAATATTTGTGATGATTAGATCAAATATTCTGCATATTTTTGCAAGGCAAGCACAAAGAATGATAAATTCATTTTAATATATTTATGTCTAATTCATTCTGCTTAAATACATGTGTATTTTTATTATTAGAATATGAAGGTGTTTACATATAGCCTGTCTCACTGACAGCATATTTGATGTACATACTTGCAAATTATATTCAGTTCATTTTATTTTTTTAAAGATTAAAGGTAAGAAAGACTCTGGTCTAGCAACAAGTTGCAGGGATAAATATATAGACATAAAGCCACACCGCATTATTCTATAAACATTGGATAAACTATATCCAATGTTTATATATATGCATATGTATACACACACACACACACACACACACACACACACACACACGTACATATACACATGTGGGTAACTAGCTTTGGGGCCACCTAATGGGGATCTCCATTGACGAGTTCTTCTCTGGAGATGACAACTAAGCAAACAGTACTTTCTGCTTCACTTGTGCGTTTGCTCTGTATTTCTACAGTAAATCAAATGTGTGGTGCCATATAACTGAATTACAGTCCAGTGGAACAAGTGTTATGGAGTGGTTAGACATGCTCTTTGACACTAAATTATATGTGCATGGTGTGATTTTTCTCAAGAGAGGCCATGCACTCTCTTTGTTGCTCAGAGATTTCTGTTTGGCTGGTTTTACTGATAATACTTTTCAGTTCAGAGTTCTAGTGTACTAATAGTATAAATGTTACAAAGGGACAGTGAGCTAATATATTACTTGCAATGCTGCTTTTTATAGAAAGACCCAGGAAACAGGAAAATGGTTTCACGGGGGGGGGGGGGTATTTCATTGGTGTGTGTGTGTGTGTGTATTTGTGTGTGTGCACATAGGTACATTCACATGCATCTGTGTGTTTATATACATTTTCTATCCACACACCCACAAATCAACACCATTATATAAGTCAGGGAAGTCTGAATACACCTTACAAGTGAACTTACTTATCCAGTGAACTAGTAAGGGAAAAATCAGTCACAATTTTTGCTTGATACTGTGTTTTTTCATTACTGAAGTTCTACTGTTGATAATGCTCTTTCTTTAAATGCAGGTGAAGATGCGTTTGATGCTCTCCCCCCATCCCTCCCTCCTCCCCCACCTCCTGCAAGACACAGTCTCATCGAACATTCAAAACCTCCAGGCTCCAGTAGCCGGCCTTCCTCAGGGCAGGACCTTTTCCTTCTTCCTTCAGGTAGGAGTGAGTGAAAAGGCAAAGCAGGGCAGGAGAGGGGGCGGGGGCAGAGCTGGAGAGATGGCTCAGTGGTTGAGAGCACTGACTGCTCTTCCAGATGTCCTGAATTCAAATCCCAGCAACTACACTGTGGCTCATAGCCATCTATAATGAGGTCTGGTGCCCTCTTCTGGTGTGCAGGCATACATGCAGGCGAAACACTGTATACATAATAAATAAATACATCTTAAAAAAAAAAAAGCAAAAGCAGCATTTTCTTTTAGAGCAAAGTACATCTGAAATTACGCTGTCAAATGTATGTTATTGTTTCCTGAGTCTCTGCCACATTAGCAGAAAGATTGCTGGGATTGCTGGATAATGAGAGCTGTGGTTGCCTGGTTTGCCTGACACCACGTGGATTTAATGACCAAACATCACAAAGATGGCAGAGCAATAAGGAATCACAGTGTGTGCACATGACCCAGTCAGTAAACAAGTCCACACCCATGTACATGTGGGCAATACCAACTGAATTTAGTGGGCTATTTAATACTGTTTAAAAAGAGAGCTGTAAAGTCAGACAGGAGATGTGTTAGTGGAGCAGCGTTGAAGGCTGGTAGGATGGATTTGGGGCTGAGTTATATATTGTACACTGTGTACATGTGTAAAGTTCTGAAGCAAAAGAAAGATCAGAAGGACAGAGGGAGCACGCTCTGCATATTATAGGGAGCATGTGATGCCTTCAGATGCCAGCAGATTTCCTGAAAGACAGATGACGGTGTGATGAGCCAATAGGAGAGGCACAGACTTTAGGTTCTCAATCCCCTATTGTCAGTGAAATTGTTTTCTAATAACGGACATCAATGTTTTTTTCAAGATGTGCCTTAATACCCTGGTTTTATTCAAAGCATAAGGTTTTATGTCTTAACAAGGTAGCTCTCCTAAATGTTTATGTTAACTATTTTAAGTATGGAGATATAGTACACATCTGTAGAGTGTGGAGCAGATATAAAAAATGAAGAGACTAAAGGAAACCCTCTGCACATATCAGGCAGAATTATCAGAAAGGGAAACACAGCCACACATGACAGCAGGCTGATATGATCACTGTCTCCAGTCTCCCCAGTCTGCCCAGGGAGAGGTGTGTGGTCTGTGTGCCTTGCAAGGCTTCCCTCCCAGACTAGCTTTAGTAAAGGAGTCTAGCTGGACGTGGAGGGACATGGCTGTAATCCCAGAAGTTGCAAGTTTGAGGCACAGGACTGTGAGTTTGACATCATCCTGGGCTATACCAGAAGATCTTGCCTCAAGAATAGAAACAAATTTTTTTAAATGTTTTCTGCTCATTTCCATATAAGAGAAATCATGGGAAACCTTGTAAGTGATCTGATTGTTCATTGCTTCATCGATAACTCGATGAAAGTCTGTGGAGCTGTTAATCTCCTTTTCCCATCCCTACCACCACGACCACTGGGTCTGTTTCCATCCTCTCTCCTTCCCTCTGCCCCTACTGCCTCCACCTCTACTCTGCTTTTCTCTCTTCTCTTTCTCATCTGGTTTGATAATGGAGAAGAGTTTGGAGAGAGTTCATGAAAAACAAACTCTGGTCACCTAACAACACATGTCACTTTGCGTTTCAAGGGGCTGAATATGGAAAGAATAATTTCCAGTTGAGGTTTTCAACAGCAGTTGTCTTGTCTAGTGTTTGGATCACTGCTAACACACCCTAACCTCCCCCGACCCCTGCTGCTCATGGTTTGCCAGGGTGCGACCCAAGACCAAATGTCCTAAGGTCATCTGCTGCAAGCAAGAAATAAGACAAGCGTGCAGCCACAACTCTTGGATGCTGAGTTTTGGGCAGTTTCTGGTTAGCATCCTCCTCTAGCTTTTCTAATGTACTCACGATTTAATCCCTGACTCGTGAAGCCTCTGTACAGTGGGCTCCTTTACCAGCAAGTTGGGATTTCTAGAAGCTACCAGAAAATATTTTGTTACATTTTACAAAATGTGTGACCATTTTTCTAAAGAAATACAGTGGCACATTGCTAGTGGTAATCCTTCACTCTAAGAGTAAAACTTGATGAAAGATATACTTACTAGATCACAGTTCAGCTCACTGCTTCTAGAATTATAAAACTGAACAAAGGTAGCTGCCAAACTCACTTTGCAGCAGCTACTACGGAAGTCTCCCTCATGCCCAGTGTTTTTAATTAATTAGTGTACTCATAAATTATTTTGCAGTGTTGAGATGAGTTCCTTGAAAAGTATGCCAACCTAAGGGCAAAATAGATGTCTCATAAAAGGATATTGCATTTTCTCAAAATATTATATAAAATCCCCATCTCTTTCTGATATCCTTCTACACCCTGCACAGCTGAGTCGGGGTACCAGCCTTTCCACTGCTCCAGAGTTCAGCTTTCAGACTGCAGAGCTTTCTGCAGAGAAGCCTCCTGAGTCCAGTGGGCTAGAGGAAGGACAACCATGCAGAGACTCAGCTCTGCTCATCCTTTGTGATTCCCACCTTAGGCTTTCACACAAGATTTCTTTTGGCAAAATTATAATTCCCACTAACGTGCATGAGCCATCCTTTTTGGACGAGCCGATCAAAACTTAACAAAACCCGAGTCCTCAACAAAAGCTCCACGATTTCCTGTCCATACACCCAAGGCAAATGCTGGCATATGTGCCTTTTTCTCTTTGTAACAAAAAGAGAGAGAAAAAGGCAGTGTCCCTTTGTGTGGGAAGGTTGAAATAGGCATTTCTGCAGCTTCCGTGCCAGTGCCTGTGCTTAAACAAGAGCTAGGGCTGCTCTGAGTCTTAATCACACCCTGCACAGAGTCTTTGCGAAGGACCCAGGATGCACCCCGTGCTGGGCAGCCTTACTTCACCTTCCTCTCACTTTCCCTCTAACCTAGAATCTCCAATATTAACATCTCAATTCAATTTTAAGATCTAGTGACATTATTAAAGAAAAGTAGTACTCTTAACTCTGAGACATGGACATTCATCTGTATAAGTAAAACTCAAAGGAAAAGGACGCAGTGGCTATTGTTTGTTCAACCCTATAGAGACATCATCAATAACGGGGCTAATCAGAGAGCTCGTGCTGTCTGCAAGGTTGACAAAGGAGTCACATGAGTGATGTCAACTGCCATGTCCTTCCCATGTGGAAGCTGCTATGTTCACATGTGAGAAGTTCAAGGGCAAGAACTGGGCTCCTGAATTTCTCTCTTTTAAACTCAGCAGCATCCTCTGGGGATTTGCTATAAGAAGTCAGGCAGGACTTGCCTGTGCTGTAAATTAGAACCGGGACTACATTTCTTCTTAGCAAATTGAACACATTGTGTGTATTACATTATCAAAAAAATTTATATTACTGTATAATTACACATTGGCTGTAGCATTTTCAATTTGTGTGTTTTAATCATAAATATGGACATTGGCCTTACTTAGTTTTAAATGAATTTAATTCAGTAAACCTTTATTGATTTTCAAATATCCCTTATCAGAAGACAGCTAGTAATTATAGCACTCTGTAGTAATTATTCTATGTCGTGCCATCCCTTTTGGAACAGTAGCTCCAATTCCATGGCTCTCAACAGGGATCCTCCTTCTCCCTGTCCCTTACCAGGAGCAACTTAGCCTAAAGCAAGGTAGTACATGTCACGATGGAACAGATTCTTAGTGGGTTTGCTATTGATTTAAATAATTTAGGGTATCCAGTCCCTTTTTAGGTAACATGGTTTAGTGGAAAAAGATTTTAAAGCTACAACTGTTTATTTTGTAACTCATTTATAATCCTAAAACATATCCAGATTTTAACATTTTAGGTTTTCAGTTTGTCTGGAAATGATGTAGAGATGTCCAGTAAGCCTATGAGTTTCCTCTAGGGTATAATGATATAGCTAAACTATATATACTTATAATCCATCTTTCTTTATGCAAAATATGTGTTTGCATGGATTTAATTTTAGTAGTTACAATATTTATTAAGAGCAAGTTAATTGCCAAACAGTTTGCCTGTTGCTGTATTTAAGTTAGGAGATACAATATAATTAAGGAAAATCCTGCCCTCCAAGGAACTCAGAATAACTTCAGAGATGGTACCAGCAGAAGAAAGTAGATGCAGAAAACAGGAGAGTGGAGGTGATGGCTGTAAATTATTAGCGAGCCAAAGAAGTCAGAGATAATGTTCTTCTATTCAGACAAGAGTACACGCTAAGGCTTTAAGCCCATATACTGCTAATTTTAAAGTGGTTAGGCCTGTGGGACTGCTGACTTATGCCAACACAGACTCCTGTCTCTCTTTAGTTACACTTGGTGAACTCCATCACATATAGTAAAATAATTTTTCAGTCTACTCTTCACGTTTCACAGTTTTACATGACAGAGTATGAAAGAGTATATTTTTAATGTATATTCAAACTTTATTTTTAGTAATGGTGTATTTTTTTTTTTTTTGCAGTTGAATTTACTATTCAGTGAGACAACCTGAGAACTTGGTCTTAACATATTTTGGGATGTCTAATATAGTACAGTTTTTAAAATACCTTATATTTACTGATTTTTGTAGAGACATTAATTCATTTAAAAATTGCAAGCTTCAGATCTGTGTATAGATTCATCTTGATGTCCACTTCAGGAACCCAAGTGGCCCAACAGTTCTCTCTTAAGGCAAAGTAGGCAGCATTTTCTCCATGGTTTCTTTTTTTTTTTTTTCCATCATCAGCTTTCAGTCATTGAAATGCATGGGTAGGGATAGAAATTTGTCTTACGAGGAGGCTAAGTAAGTTATCTGAAAAGATGAAGAAAGATCCATAGTCCTAGTTTTGGAAGTAAAGGGAATAGCTCTAACCTGAACAAATGAATGAATTTGAAAACTGCACAGTCCATTGGGTATTACTGCTCCTGAAATTAGTGGACCAATTCATTATCAAAATCTACAGTCCTTAGAAAATTCCCAGAATTCTTACTTCAGCCAACCAACCAGGATCATCATTTTAATTAAAAAAAAAAATGTCTTTATTTTCAAGATCCCTTTTTTGACCCAACAAGTGGCCAAGTTCCATTGCCTCCTGCCAGGAGAGCACAGGGAGACAGCGTCAAAGCCAACAGAGCCTCTCAGGACTATGACCAGCTCCCTTCATCTTCTGGTGAGTTGGCTGAGAACAGTAACAATATTGTCCTATGTTTTTACAGCGCCTTTTTCTCTGTAGCCTCTGCCTCTTGTTTATTGCACTATAGCTAAGCATTCACTTACTTTTGATGTCCTTCGTATTTGGCATGTAAAGCATACATTATGAAAACAACACCCAGAAAAATACCTGGGGGAAAGAAAAAGTGAGGCTTACCATTATGAGTGAGCAGTCAGTAAACTCACAGTCTTTGTTTTGGGGTGCATTCTTTCTTTTGATTTCCACTTCTCATCCAGATAATATCCCTTAGCATCTGCCCTTACTGGTTTTTTGTTTGTGTTTTGTTTTATTGTTTTTATTTTTTGATGTGTAATTTCTCATTAAGACTAACGACTCTCTAAAATTCATATCAGTAACAAACCATGTTACTGTTAATTGTTTAATATGGGTTTTTTATTATTGCTTTTGGTGCTCCTATTGTTGTTGTGGTTCATTGGTTGGTTAGTTGGTTGGCTGATTTGCTGGTTGGCTGTCTGGCTGGTTGGTTAGTTGGTTAGTTGCTGTTAGTTTTGTTTTTGTTGTTGTTTTGTTTTGTTTTTTGTAGTGAAGTGTGAGCCTTTTTTATCTGCATATTAATCCCTTTCCTGAGAGTTCCACTCTCACAATTTATTCAGCTTCTATAAAGGCCTGAAGAACAAACACATAGGGCCATACTATCTTAATGCCAGCACTTGGAAGCTGAAGCAGGAACCTTACACCATGTTTAGCAACAGACTGAGATACATACACAGTGGCATAGGAAAACCAAGACCAGTGTGGCCTATGTAGGGAAACAATGTCTCCAAACAAACCATTCAAGCAAGACACAACAGAATTCCTGTATCCCAGTTCTCCTCCTGGATGCCCAACGCATAAGTATATTGATGGGGACCAGAAAGAAGAGGTGTTAAATGTAATGGTCACATTACCGGACCCTCTGAATCATTTCCAAGGTGCCGTATAGGAGATGCAGAATTCTCCATAAAACCTCAAAAGTGTTAACACTTGTATATGACCTGGGAAAGCACAGAAAAGCTTAACCCTTTCAGGTTTTGGTCCATGTTGTCTGCCTGTTCACGTGTAGCCACTCAGAGCTTTCAGATCGGTCTGTGTATAGACTGTAGTTCCAAGTAAAAGAGACCGACAAAGCATGGAAATCAAGGAAGGAGAATATCTGCCAGCCCCATGTGACATGAGAGAGCAAAGCCATTACTGAAGTATTGTTGAAGTACACCTTTGGCCAAAGCATCACGTCTGACTTGAAATAATATATTCATCACTTCTAACTCTTTTAAAATAAAGGTATTCATTCACATCACGAGTTGAGTTATCCCTAATCACTGTTTTCACAGATTCTACTCTGTGGGCTGCACAACATGCGAGTATTGTGGAGTCAATAGCGTCTCTCATGTGCAGGATTTCAAGTGTTATAGATTGGGGTTCACATTACAATAGAAACCTCAAGAGTACCCTGTCTTGCAAACAGAGAAACATCCATATAACAGGACTAAACTAGAATTTACCTAAGAAATAAAAAATAATACTAATATTCAGAGCCAGCTATAGCATCAAGCATCATTCATCCTAATTCCTAATCCTTTTCTAACACTACCAAAGCATGGACCAGTGCCTCTGATTTTGACCTGTGTTTGTTAGCAAGAAACATGCTAGGTTTTGTTTGTTTGTTTGTTTGTTTGGTTGGTTGGTTGGTTGGTTTGGTTGGTTGTTTGGTTGGTTGGTTGGTTGGTTTGGTTGGTTGTTTGGTTGGTTGGTTTGGTTGGTTGGTTGGTTGGTTGGTTGGTTTGGTTGGTTGTTTGGTTGGTTGGTTGGTTGGTTGGTTGGTTGGTTTGTTTGTTTGTTTGGTTGGTTTGTTTGTTTGTTTGGTTGGTTGGTTGGTTGGTTTGGTTGGTTGTTTGGTTGGTTGGTTGGTTGGTTGGTTGGTTTGGTTGGTTGTTTGGTTGGTTGGTTGGTTTGGGTTGGGGGGGTTGTTTGGCTTTTTTGTTTCTTGTTTTTTGTTGCTGTTGTTTTGTTTTGTTTTGTTTTGTTTTACAGGTACACATCTGTACTAACCTCTGGATTAGGTGTTCTCATTTTAAAACCTGACCTAGATAGTATGTGCCTTCACAGTCTCTTCTTGTCAAAGGCCCTCCTAAATGACCTAACAAGGACTCTGGTGTGATTGTGAACTCTAAAAACAAGAATGTCTGTCATCTTTCAGAGCTACATAAATAAGTGATAGTAGCTTACTCGTCCATGAACTATGAAAAGAACAGTTCTAAAGAATTCAGAAAGTTTTATCAGTATAAAATTATGTTCTTTGTTCATCTGTCAAAACATCATGTGCGCAAGTGCATCTGTTTAGCTACGTTGCACTTCAAGGGCGTTCATTTCTCTCAAAGGAAGTGTTTCATAGATTTAAAAAAGTGAATGCTGCCATCGATATTTTTACCAAATGATTATGTGATAAAACACATTTATAAAAAAATAAAAATTTCACTGGCTTATTTTAAAAATTACATACTTCTGGATTGAGGCATCTTTTTTGCCAGTCATCGACTTACTCTTTATCCAAACACATTTCTCACACATAGCTCGTGTCACTAATAGCTATGTGTAAGTTTTATAAAATTTTGATGCCACTTTCCGCTTAATGTATACTGTGCTGCAGTTTGAATTCCTTGAGCATTTCATAATGCCTGTTCTTACATGCAGCGTTACCCTTGAAGGAGATTATTCATATCATTAGTAGTTAAAAGGTATTTCAAGGACTTGAAACAATGCTAAGATGTCTGTGACCCCCATGAAAGGATTTTATTTCTGAATATACTGACAAATTAAGGAGGTGTTGTTATGAGGGGAATGAGCTATGGTGCTTTGTTCTTTGTTTATGATTAGCTTAATGGAAAACTGAAGGACTGTTGAACAGATTGTTATCTTGGTAATGTTTTTGGAGATTTCAGCTGGAAATCAGAACTGTAACTCACACAAGGTGTGGAGATGGGTTTAAGTTATTGGTAGTCGGTGATGGGTAGGTGGTGGCCATTAAGACTTGGTTCTGATTCCACGATGGGAATGTTGGTGTCGCTGATCTCTACCAGTTCAGCTGGTAGTTGATGCCACTTGAAAAACCTTCACACGCAGCTCCAGTTTAAAACCTCGGGGCTGAAGTTCTTTTTCACAAAGATCTGAAACAGTCTCCTCTTCTGCATTCTGTGTATTCTAAGCACAGTTCTGTGAAATTTTTTCATGTGTTTATGTTTCACTGAAAACCTTATGTGAACTCACAGTGTCCAGACTAATTCAACATCACAGTGTAAATAGGCTCCAAAATTAATTGACAGTGTATATATTTGAAAACAAGACCGTAAATGTATTTTAAGATTTTGTTCATTCTTTGTTCAGTTGAATTCATGTTTTTCTTCTAATTATCAACTATTACAAAGCATAAGAAATGTAAGAAAATTATTAGTCAAAGAGTGTTCATGCTTATTCCAAGTATTGTATGCATTTCCTATATTTCTGTAAGTCTATATATAACTATATGTACATGTTATATAATATTTAATTTATTAAACATTTACTATAGGATAGATAACTATTTTAGGAGGCTAGAAATGAGAATCATATATCATTTAATATACAAAGTATATTATACATAATTCTTTCTATGTAGATACATAGTTGATATTTTACATAATGTATATGCTGTTATTTACTTTAAACATATCTATAATATATAAATAAATAAATGCACACAACTGCAATAAGCTTAATTCATAGATTAAAGAAAAACAGCATGTTTTACTAATTTTCAACGATCCTACACCAAGTGTCAGCCAAATAAAATGTAAGTTGATTTTAACAATTTTTAGTAAGATATTCATTTATTCTTTTATTGTTAATGAAGTTTGTGTTGTGATTCCCACTGTAGCCAAGCCAAAAATCCAAGTTAGGAAATAATTAAAAATAACAGCTTTGTGTAACAATGGTTGCTAAAGCATTTGTGGACTTCCTTCCTAGTAAAACAGAGGAAGGGCCATGAAGGAAGAGCAGTGACCATAGAATAGGGGAAGGCACTGGAAGCAGTGAATGCCCCAAGACTGACCTCGGCAGGCCCCTGCCTGGGTTCTTGCTGCTCTTTCATATAAGATGATCCTCTGCATCTCAGTCTTGGTTCTGAAGCATCTCATGTCTGAAAAGCAGAGGGAACCTCGTCTGTTTAGCCGTGGTCCTGTGGATTGCATGAGCATGACGTATGCATTCAGAAACACAATGTAGTGTAGACACCAGTGGTAAGAAAGGCCCTTGGTCTAGCAATGTTTATAGGCCCCAATACAGGGGAATGCCAGGGCCAAGTAGCGGGAGAGGGAGGGTAGGGGAGCAGGGCGGGGGGAGGATATAGGGGACTTTTGGATAACACTTGAAATGTAAATGAAGAAACTCTCTAATAATAAATTTAAAAAAGTGAAAAAAAAAAGAAAAAAAAAAAAGAAAGGAAATCACTTAGAGCTGTGCCACAGAGGTTTCCCATGTATTGCCAGTTGATTTTTGTTCCATGGTAAGATGTAGGGGTTGGATTTCAATCCTCTCCACGAGATACTTTATTTTCCCCAGCCCCATTTCCCAGACATCCCTTTCCCTGTTGTGTGATCTTAGTGACTGTAAGAACTGGCTGGCAGCAGATGTGTAGGTTCTGAGTCGCAGTTCCATCAGCCTCCGAGTCTGTCCTGTTGCTGTGACTCTGTGATGCATATTGCAGTGTAGTGTGGGAAGCCTCCAGCTTTCCGCTGTGTGTTCAACGGGGCTTGGGTTTTTTGAGATCCCTGAGCTTTAGTATGAATATTGGGGCAATCCACAGATGGATTTGAATCTATAGAATAATTTATAAATTACAAACATTTTATCAGTAGTCTGTAAGTCCATGGATATGGAGAGTTTTCATTTTTGTTTTTCATGTCAGTTTCTTTGATTATTGATTTGTAACTTTAACTGGAGAGCTTTTCCTTCCAATGTTAGGTTCATTACTGAATGTTTTATCTGTAGCTTTTGTGGGTTTTATATCATTGAGTTGCTACTAATTGTATGTGAGCTCTGCATTCTGCCGCACCATTGAATTAATACTTACTAATGCTGTTTTGGTGGACTCCTTAGGTTTTATGTACAAATAACTTGTACACACAAAAATCAGTCATAAGAAGTGTCAGTTTAACTCCTCCCTTCTTTATTTGTATGGTTTTTGGGTTTCTCGTTACAATGTTTTGTTTGAAATGTATGGTTGGTTCTGCACTGAATAACCTGGTGGCCATGGGCAACTGATCTCAGAGAAAAATCCTTGCAGCTTCTCTCCATTCACATTAATGTCATCTAGGGGTTGTACTTAATTCATACTGTGTTGAGGGGTTTAATCATAGAGAAGTGTTAAGTGGTATCAAGTGCTTCTTGTGTATCTGCTGAGATCATATGGTCATATGGTTTCCATATTTTATTGTCAGTATACAAATATGTATATTGATTTCCATATGTTGAACTATCTTTTAACTCTGAGAATGCAACCAACTTGAATAATGGTGAATAAACTTAAATCCCTGGGATGAAACCAGTGACTTACTAGTGAGTTTGATTCCATGAAACTTTGTTGAGAATATTTGTATCTGTGTTCATCAGAAATATTAATGGTCTATAAGCTGTTGCTGCTGCTGCATACTTGTCTGGTTTTGGAAGTTGAATAGTGCTAGCTAGGTTCTTGGAAGGTTTTCACTGTTGATAAATTGTGAAAATCCAATGAAACAAAACTAGGTGGTTAAATATCAGTGGTGAGCCTCCTGGTCGTGGGCTCCTCGGTGAGGGACTTCATTGGTGATGCAAACCCATTACCACCATTGTTCTCTTCAGATTCTGTGTCCTTGGGGTTCATTGGTTTTACAAGTCTACAGATGTGTATCCCTGGGTTCTCCTGTGTGTTCGCCTAAGTTCATAGGAGTCTCTATGATTGCCTTCCTCTGGCTGAGACCGCAATGCTTCCTTTTCCCTCTCTGGCCGTACCTATTTGCTTTCCCAATTAACCTGTCTGGAAGCTTATCCTGGTTAAGTTTCTGAAGAACCAGTTAATGGTTCACCTAATCCTTTCCAGCACTTATTTCTGCTTAAATCCTTGTTGTTTCCTTCCATTAGGCTTAGGTTTGCTCTTGGTTTTCTAAGTACTGGAGATTACCGGGATATATGTTTACTTAAGGGTTTTGGGAGTCTGAGTTTGGGTGGTTTATTGTTTGTTTCTTGTTGTTGATGATGATGCTTCTGCTGCTGCTATTGTCTTGTGGGTTTTTTGGTTGGTTGGTTTTAGTTTATTTGCTTGGTGTCCCTATTTCTGCACCCACTTCCCACCCATTCATGCCAGGTGAAGACACTCACAGCCTGTGTTTATACCTTTGGATGCCCCCATTGTTACATATCACATGTTCTCTCGGTTGTGTTTCCATTTTCATTAGTGTTGAGAAATTTGAGAGTGCTCCCAGCTTCTTTCATGAGCCACTTGCTTGTTAAAAAGAATCTTCAGTTTCTATGAATTTTAACAATTTTCAGAATCTTTTTGTTGAGTCATATGTTGTTATTCCATTTTGATCAGAAAGAATAGAGGGTACCACTTCTATTATTTTCAATTTGTTGACTTAACATGGACTATTCTAGAGAAAGTTTCATGTTCCGATAAAATATCTGTCCTGCAGATGTTGGATAAAGAATATTCTGTAGCTGTTATTTAAACTCATTTATCCCTTTCAGAGCTTACCTCTGGTGTTTGTTCATATCTTTATCTGGATGATCTTGACAGATGCAGGATGTTGAAATCTTGTCACCATCACTATATTGAAGGCTGTCTGGCCTTCCATAACCAATGACTTTGTTATAGAAAATTGGGTATTCTGATGATAAGTTCATATAGATTCAGTCATACTGCCTTGTTAATTGGCTCCTTTAATAAGGTGACTTTCTTTGTCTCCTAGGGTTCATTTTTAGATAAAAATGTAGCCGGTCCTGTCTGTCTTAAGCTTCTGTTTAAAAGATCCATCATAAACCATCCTTGACTCTCAACCTGTTTGTGTATTTACTAATGAAGTGACTTTGTGTTTGCATGACTCTGGGGACTGGCTTAACTGGGGGGGGGGGGGTGAGAGAAGGAGCAAATGACAGACACATCGACATACACAGAAAAGCTAGCATCAGATGGCCCGAGAATCTCCATGTATTTATAGAGATTGGAAAGAGGGTTTTTAAAGACAGACAGACAAGGAAGCAGGGTTATTATATAAAACTATAAAACTGAACAAGGAATTGGTGTAGCTAATGTTCATAGGAGCAGTTTCTGTAGGGGAACAGTTCTCAGACTGTTTACATCTGGAGAGAGACAGCTATGGTGAACATTTGATGCACATGCTGTCAACATTCACATTCAGACCCAGGGAAGGCTTTCCCATCCCGGAGCATCTCTAGGGATACTCCTGTAGGGCTGAGTCCTTGACCTCACTTTGCCCAAATCAAACAATACGCATTTACAGAGGGCTTCACTAGCTCCCTGCAGTCTTAGGAGACCTATTATTAGAAATTGTGTGTGTGTGTGTGTGTGTGTGTGTGTTTCTTGGACTTTATCCTTTCTTGCTCATTCACTATGTATGCTCCATTGTTCTGTGGTGTACATCCTCTTCAGCGGGGTTTCCTATCTCACATGCTTTCATGATGGTGGTTACATTTCTTTCACTTCAGAATGTAGGAATTCTTATACCTATTTGGAAGCCGTCTATGGTAATCAGACAATTTCTCAGTGATAGCTGTCTTGGAAGGTCTTGGTTCCCTGGATGGATATTGTCATCATGGAAAGCACTACTTTCTTTCAAGAATCTGAATATATCCCTTAATGCTTTCCTGGCCTATAAAGTATCTGCTCAAGAATTCACTGTTACTCTGATATGGTGACTTTGATATTTCCAGTGGGAGATTTAAAGCTGTTTCTTTGTGTTCTATAGTTTGGACAGTTTAATTGTAATAAGTTCTGTGATGATCTTTTCTGGTCATGTTGATTGAGACGCTGCATGTGTCCTCTACCCAAATGTTTGTAACTGTTCTAAGGTCATGAAAGCCTCTGCTGTTATTCCTAGGCTATCAATGAGCTTTTTTTTTTTTTTTTTTTTTTTTTTTGCCCCTGACGAATTTTTTTTTCTCCTTGTCTTCGGTTATTCCAAAATGTCGGTTTGGGCTTTTTTTTGTTTTTGTTTTGCTTCCTTGTTTGTTTCTCATTTATTAGCGTGCCTGAGATCTTGAGTGTTTTATGCTTCTGTTGGGAGGACAAACAGGGCGCTTCCCAAGACACATCTGTGAGCCCACGCCTCTGCCCCGCGATGCTGTGAGCTGCAGACCTTCCCATGCTGAACTCTTCGTGTCTAAGATGGGCTTGGCTCTCCTTCGGAATCTCCCTTTACATTTCTTATCCCTGTGGCTCACTGACTTCCTCGTTTCACTCACCTAGTCATTTTTTTTTATTTATTTATTTATTTATTTATTTATTTATTTATTTATTTATTTATTTTTCAGCTCTCATTTTTTTTCTAGTCATTCTTTTTAAATTCTTTTGTTTTGTCAAGCATTTTTATCTGTGTCTCTTTCTTTGAAATTTGTTGCTGAAGTTAGGTTTTTCTAGAGGCAGCATGCTACATTTTTTTGTTTCTCAAATTTTTGTGCTCCTATTTTGAAACTTGCACCTCTGGTTAATTAGTTATTCCTACTTTGACATGGTAGTCTTATTAGAGGTGGGGCCTTTGAGATTGCCCCACTCCCAGTGCCTATCAGCTCGTGTTGTATTTATACAGGTCGTAAGTATTGGGGATTTTATGGGTACAGCTTTCCTTTTATATATAAAAGACTGCCTCGCAGCAGGTGTCCTGGTCCTCTGCCTCTTACAGTCTTTCTATGCTCCTCTTCCTCAGTGTTCCCTGAACCTTAGGCATTTGTTTAATATACAGCGCTGGTTTTGCTTCTAGCCAGTCACCAACTCTCCTTTCTTAGATTCTTATGCAGTTGGGATTAGTGAGTTTGGGCACTGCATATGTATTGTCAAAATCAGGTATACCTGCTGTCTGTGCATCACACAGGAACAAAGACTCACTAGCCATTTGCCAGGTAAGGAGGAATGGGTAGCAGACAGTGTGAGGAGCTCACTGCATAGATACTCCTGAAATTGAAATGGTGGTCCTTGTTGTAGATTGAGGTGGGGGTGGAATCAGCACAGGCCCTGTTGGTGTTAATTCTACTTCAAGCAAGGGCCTGAGGCATTAGTGACTTCAGCAGTCATGAGGAGTTTGCAGGACCTGTTTTCCAGCCAATAAGTAGAGGGCCTGGATGCTGCACAGGGAAATGTAGTTTAATTACAGAGGAAAAACTAATAAATCTGTATTAGTTAGACAAGACTCAAAAACCATAAATTCTTTATACAACTGTAATATATATTATCTACAACTACACTATTATAAATGGGAATTTTTCTGCAAGACAAGAAAAATTAAAGTAGGAGTATTATCCAATTTGATGAAGAAACAAAGAGAGGTTTTTATTTATATGTGTTGAATTGACCCTCCCATATCTGTTAATGGAATGTTTCTTTTACAAGTTACCATCTCATGCAAAAGTGCTGTACTTAATCAAAACTGACCATAATATGAGGTAATATGGTTGGTAATTTTTATGATTTGATTTTTATTTGAAATTCTAGCTTGCACTATTATCTGAAGCTATTACGGGAGTTGACAGGGCCAGAAAGAACAGGAAGAGGTGGGGACCTCTGCAAGGCCTTCACTTCACAACTCACTCTATTGTTTCTTTGTGTTTTATTATAATAAAAATGTTCAATAAGTATCATTGTCTATGTATGGCTCTGCTGCTTCCAAACTCTGCACTTCTAAAACGCACACGTCTATAAGTAGGCAGATAAACATGTTCTGTGTAGGTAGTCGTTCCAGTCCCTGGGGATTTGTATGGTAGCTTGTAATTAATTTTCTCTGTTCTCAAGAGTCCTGTATGTTCATGAGTACCAATGTTATTGGTTTCACTTTATGAAGATATTCTCCAGGATGGAACAATGGTTCAGTAGATGGTGTGCTTTTTGTAGAGCTTCAAGGGACTGAGCTTGGATCCCCAGGACGCATTTGAAGCCAGATATATTAGAAGGCATCTATAGTCTCAGCTACCTACAGTGAACTGGGAGTAAGAAACAGGGGACTCTCCATAGTCTTGTAGGCCATCCAGCCTGATGTATACAGTGGAACAAGAGACGCTGACGCTGCCTGAACAAGGTGGAGGGCAAGGGCTGAGCCACGGTAGTCCTTTGACTGTCACATGTGGGTCATGGCACATGTGGACCCACTCTCGCTCTCACACAAAAATATGGAGACATCTACACGTACTGCTGCACACATTTGAAAGAATTAATTACTTGCAGTCTCCTGAACCATAAGCCCATCTCCTCCTGATGCTTTTTTTTCCCTCTGTTTGCATTTTCTTGGGCAAAAGTGCCTGCATCAGAATCTAAAGTGTTTGCTTGAGCAAAGCCACATTGAATTTGCTCAACCTGTTCACTGACAGAGTCAAACCATCTGCTGTTTTTGTTTCCTTTTTCCTTGGTACAAATGAAGTGCAGCAGATTAACGTGGAAAACCAGAGAGGAGGAAACCATACATTGTATTTCTTGGTATAGCTCCTCCACCAGAACATGAGTAGGACAGAGATCATTTGGGGACTATTCTGCACTTTTAAAATTGGGTCATTTGGATTCTTATCCCTCTGGGAGGAACCTCTTGATTCTTCCTCTTCTTCCTCCTCCTTCTTCCCTCTTCCTCCTCGCTCTTCCTCCTCCTCCTTCCTTCTCCTCCTCCTCCTTTTCCTCTTCTTTCCTCTTCTGTCCTCCTCCTCCTCGTCCCTCTCCCCCTTCTCCTCCTCCTTTGAGCAGCCACAGTCTGTGCCACAGTTGATAACTATGTGACTAATCAGATCTTGGTACTGTTACTCTGAAATTCAACTGTTAGGCAGTAGTTTTGTTTGGGGGTTTGTTTGTTTTAAAGCAACTCTTTTCTGGCCTAAAAAGTAAAATATGGATTCAGAAAATAAGTATAAGTTTTCAGTCAAACTACTATATTCTCCCACCACATCCTAATTTTTAAAATGAAATAACGTTTTCCATTCTACAATAAGCTAGCCAACAAAAAGAGTTGGAGAGAAAATGAACAATAGTATTTACCATAAAATAATGAAGTAACGATATTGTCTTCTGTAGTGTTCATTTTTATCCCACTGTTTCAATGGTATCTGTCTTTGACAATCTCCACAGATGGTTCGCAAGCACCAGCTAGACCCCCCAAACCACGACCCCGAAGGACTGCACCAGAAATTCATCACAGAAAGCCCCATGGGCCCGAAGCGGCGTTGGAAAATGTCGATGCCAAAATTGCAAAACTCATGGGAGAGGGGTATGCCTTTGAAGAGGTGAAGAGAGCCTTAGAGATTGCTCAGAATAACGTGGAAGTGGCCAGGAGCATACTTAGAGAATTTGCCTTCCCTCCTCCCGTCTCCCCACGACTGAATCTATAGCAGCCAGAACTGCAAACACCAAAGGGCAGTTAACAAATATTCCAGGAGTATGGGACAGGACTGAGAGGGAATGCAGGAGCCACGGTGTTTTTCCGTGTGGCATCCCCAGCGGTGGCCTGGAGTCCAGCTTCCCTGGTTCCACAGCTCCGTGAGGATACCCTCATTGCAGCTTCTGTACAGGTCTGTGCTAGCCATACTTTGAAATCAGGGTTGAACTGATAAAATAATTTAAAGACGTTTACTCCCCCTTGAACTTTGAATCTGTGAAATGCTTTTCCTTGTTTACACATTGGCAGAATTGCAGTTTGTCTCTGTTTTTGATCCCTGTACTGTGTTCCTGACAGGCCCTTTGCAGAGTTGCTCAGGTCTGCTGTAAGTTTCTCCACGCCTGCCCTGGTGCCCACATCAGCAGCTAAACCATCTCTCTGTGTTGCTCTCTATCCTGGCCCCACCTCATGGCCCCAGGTCCAGTTCCATTTCTCCCATTCACACGGCACGCTAGTCTGAAGGTCCTGATTTGTTCAGTGTTTCAAACTAATGCAGAAAGAAACTGGAAATGTGTGTGGTCTTGTCTTCGCTACTGAGTCTTATCTTTGGGAACCATCACTGTTGAGAGGTGGGGGGGGGGGAAGCTGAATGTAAAAAGCATTTATTTGTCGATAAACTGCCTTTTGTAAGGGGTTTTTATATACTATAAAAGAGCTTCTCTTGTTAGTTTAAGTTCTGTGACCTTTAGGTTTCCGAACTCTCCCTCTCGTCCACCCAGAGTGTCATGACGCTGTAAAAGTGACTGCTGCAGATGCAGGGAAAACAAGCTTGCAGGAGACTGCTTGTACTACAGTACCCTAATGAGATACTCTGATATTTATGCCTGCATCACTTTCAGGAGAGATGGAAAGGGGGACCACCGCCTGGAAATATCTTAATATGCCTTTAGATAAGGTCATGGACATACATGCCTTTCCCAAGTGGAATAGAGCCCATTTTCTATTTTATGACGTCACCCTGGCTCCTCACAGTGTGGGAGCCCCCTAAGGCACTGAGGACTGTTATGTATCACTGCAACTGCAGGCCTTGTAAGTTGCAAACCTCTTAGTACCTTTTCTCCATTCATGGTAGGAGTCCCGTTTACTCTGTGGGTTTTGTCCTTGACTGCTCTGTGTTGCCCCCATCCAGGCAGATGAAACTCTGGTTACTTTGAATCTATGGATATCTTCTGACCATCTGTAATGTGCTTTGCACTCTTGTTGGCTTTGAAAGCACAAACTCTCACACATGGACTCCATCATATTATTTGTATAGATGTGTTTGGTGGTAAATGTCTCCAGTCTGATGGATGAAGCTTCACAGATTGGTGTAAGGACTTTCGACCTCTGTGGCAATTTCAGATTTTTGGTTTGGTGTGGTTTGGTTTGGGTTGTTTGTTTGTTTTGTTTTGTTTTGTTTTAATTTTGCATCCCTAATAGTGGGGGGAAAGACTAAAAACTATCTCCATGCAAAAATGCTTGAACCACATTTTGGTAGTTTCTAAACATGGATTTAGGAGTAGGCTTGTGTGGATGTTTCTTACCACTCGTTACTCTACACCCAGTCTCATGTACAGAGATGCCTTGGATAACCACTCATCCTGACAAATGACAAGATAGTAGTACATCAGACAGATCCGATGGAGCTGCCATTGTACAAGACTTCATGGACAAAGCTGTGTTTGTCCAAGAATGGGACCCAGCACATCCTTTTACAGTTTGGCTTTCATGGAATGAGACAGGATTTGAGGAATCGTAGTCTGCGTATTTTAGGTTTGTTCAGATGGTCCTATGTTGCTTCTGCTACCAGAGGTGTATTTTTTAATGTTTTCTGATCCTATACCTGGGAGGAGGTATGAATACAAGTTTTTTATACTTTCTACAATTGGCTGTTTGTTGTTTTATTATCTGCTCTTACTTTCTGTACTTGTTTGATAAGTTCTGATGTCATACTGATACAGTGCTGTGTATGTTGGACTTCACGTAGCTTGCCAGCAATCGGCAGAGCATAAAACCTAGAGTCGCCCCTTCATTGTCCTTGTTAAAACATCCTTAAAGGATGAGGGGGTAGGTTTACAACAGGAACACTGGGACCCACAGCATATTCTCCTTCACCCTCAGATAGTACAAGAGATTTTCCTCAAGAATTTAAAAGCTATGGATGTGCTGACACAGTTTATTGGAACCTGAAGTTTTGGCAAGGTGGGGAAATGTAAATAATTTTCTGGATTGTACCGAAATCCCTACTGCATCCACTAGGTAGCCACCGTTGGTTTTCTCATCAAGGAAAGTGAGTCTTAGGAGTCATATGTAAGACAAAGCAGAGAGAAAACGTGAAGACTCACAAAATTTATTTGAAAAAAAAAATTGTTGAAATTATTTTTCATTATGAAAGGGACTACTAGTTGATACTTGCTAAGTAACACAATGCTCCACACATTGTTCCCTCTGATCCAGAAATTGAGGTTTCCCCCATACCCAAGATTTGATAATAGAATTACCCTTAATCCAATATCTTATATAGTCTACACAATTAAAACAAACCATCGCTAAGTGTAACCCCTACCTGGGATCCATCTCCAATGATATTCCAGTCATTGTTTTCTTAGAATTGGGGAGTTATTTTTTCGTTTTCCTTTTCTCCTCCTCACCCTTCGCCCTGCACCCGACTTCTTGGTATCTGATATATATCACAGCCAAATTTTCTAGACACAAATGCTGGCATTTTGATGCTTAACTTATCCCGCTTCCGCAATTCCAGTTATTAGCCCTTTCCCACGTTCCCCCTGCCCACAGTACAACAGAGCCCTCGCTACAAACCTTCACAGGTCTGTTTGCTAACTCAGTATTTCACACATTCACACACACACACACACACACACACACACACACACACACACACACGACACATGCAGAGTTCTTCATAATGTGAACTTCATAATTGTTCAGTTCCAGAAGCATTTCCTACAGTTTGAACGTGACTTTGCCTCTCGAATTTTCAACTTGAAGCCTTAGTTTGCACTGAATTGTCTCATCTGGTTTTAAAATGTCTCAAATGGACTGATTTGGAAGCAAAATGTGGTATATTTTAAATATTGATGCAGGTACTTTCTGTAAGCCTGAAATGTTGAGCTTCGAAGGAGACTTTCTGGAAAAAGACAGCAATAGAAAGTTTTCTTCTCAGTTCCTATTTTTATTGTTTTGAAATGCAGTTTTTACAACTTGTCTAATGTGGCAAAATAGCTATGTATTCAATTAATTTATATTTTATTCATTCTTTTTTCAATTCTGGATATGTAACCTCAAGTACTTTATCTGTTCTTTTAAGGTATTTTATAAAATTAACGTTAACAAATGCCTTTTGTATGTTATTTTTCAAGTAAGAACAAATATTTCTTTGAAATCATATTTCTGACACTATTTTTTCCATAGGATATGGAAATGCCACTAGGAAGCTATCTTGGCAGACATATCCACCTTAGAAAAGGACATAGTCATCAGGTGCCAAACCCATGTAACTTAAGACAATCTAAAGTCAGTCATGTCAGAGACCTGAAAGTCAGTATTGAAGGTTACAGGTAATGAGGACCCTTATTAATGAAAACACTGCTTTGGAGAGGATTACACTAGATATTGAATGGGCATTTCCTGATTAATATTCACATCTGTTCTTTAAATCTTTGCATTGGTAATCATTGGATATGGCCAGAGATTTAAAGTGGGAAGAGCAACCATACAGAGAATAGAGTTTTGATAAGAATATGTAAAAATCCTTGATGAGTAAATGCAAGGACCAACAAATCATCAGAGATACCCTCCTTCAGGGACTCAGTCTATATCAAGAGTCAGAGCAAATTGTTATAAATAATAAATGGAACATGCGAAATCCCATACCCCGTAATACTCATATCCCCTGAATTCACACACACTTTGATGAGAGACACATCAGTAAGTCCACACAATAAATACTATATGTTACCACTTTATAACTGCATTGTACATACCCTATGACTTCTGTTGTTGGCTATTCCTTGTCTGCATGCCTCTTTGTTCTCTTCTGGATACAGAGGTGGCCCCTGTTTCTGCTTAGCTGGCAGTTGCCCATCAATGGCCTTGTCTGTGCTGACCAGTCCTTTCTCATATTTGTTTCCTTCCATTTTGCTAGCTCTGCTAATTCTTCCAAGTGCAGCCTAAGTATTGACCCTGTGAAGCATGTTCCGCCTTTGTCTATGGGCTGACTTGAATGTGCCCCTTTTATGTATCATACAACACCAATATTATGATCAACCATGAGGTTGAAGTTACCTCACATTTAAAGAAGTACAGTTGCTTTTAACAAATACTGCCCGACTTAGTAAAGGGTTTCCAGTAAGTGAGCAACAGTCGTGAAGTGCACTCGTTGCCATCTGGGTAAGAAGACATTTCTTCCTTTTATTCTCATTTCTTCACTAAGGACTACAGCATGAACAAGACTATTAACATGATTATGCAAGCTGCCTTAATTTTCTTTCACTAGACAAAGAGCAAAAAAAAAAAAAATAAACATTTAAAAGGTACTTTTTAAAAATCACAAAAAACACTAAGGGGTTGAAAAACATTCTGACATACTGGGATTCCTTCTGTGTTTGATCAAAGCCAAGCAAAACTAAAAGGGAGCCAGCAAGTATTTGCCAAGTATTACCACCATTGAAGGGCAAGTCTTGCTCATAGTCTCTTGGAGCCCATGGACCCTTGTCAAGGTGTTGAGCTTTGAACCATCTTCTATGATGTGTGTCAGTGAACAAAACTGTGAACAGCTTCCTGACACACATGCATTTGAGCTTAGTGTCCACATTTGAAGACTTACTACATAGAAATTTTGAAATATCAAAGTCACACTACAGTAGCACATATGAAGGGGAAGGAATACCTTTCCCTTTGTGAAACTCTTCTTGCCTTTTTCTCAAACCCAAAGAAACAGAAGCACAAAAGTGACGAAGGGGAGTGAGAGAAAGAGGTAGATCTTCACTTCCATGTCTTGAGGTGGAAGAGTGGACAGGATTGCAGAAGAGTGGAAAGCCTAAATTGAATTAAAATGTAGATGACTAAATGAGGGACCATAGGATCGAAATCAGTAACTGGATAACAGATGAGCATTATCCACCATGCTGGTATTCTATCGAGTGCAATGTGTACCGTAAATACTGGGTACCTTGTCTCGCATGGGCACTGGAGATAGTCGTTTCTTACAAGAGTAACCCAAAAAGAGGCTTGCCCAAAAGATGCTATGATCTGGGCAGGTCCATTTAATTTGTCTGGATATATGTTTCTCTAACACTGCCAGTTGTCTCCAGCCCTTGAGAGCAAATTCTAGTTGATCCCTACCACTCTCTTAGGGAACAAGGCAAGTCCTTCATCCCTTTTCTTTTCAGGCAGCAGGGCAGGGTCCACCATATCCCATTTCTCTCTTTGCTGCAGTCATTTCTTCTCCTGGAGTGAACTCTCCCTGCTTTCGTGATTAGCTTATTTATGAAATAAATATCGAGATTACAAAATAAAACAGCTGGCAGCAACTTATCCAAAACATCAATGATCACCCTGCAATTACTCTCAAGTGGAACCTGTCACCTTAAAGAACCATTTCGATGGACGATGCAAGGTATTTTTGAGGAAAATGAAACTTAACCACAGGGCCTAGGCTAGGGCTGTTCAGACATGTATCAAACCTAGCAGTACCAGTGCACTTATTCATATAAATGTTTAATCAGGTACAATGTGGAATGTCTACTTATCTGGAATTTCCTACAAAATGGGGGGGGGGGAATGGTTGACAGCAAGACTAATGTATTTCTATTGGGCACTTTAATCTATCCTAACACAATGAAACATTTATATAGTTGAGGCTCAGAAAAGTTTATATTTTGTTTCCAAACGTCTAAAACTCAAACCTGTGACTCAGACCCAGTATTCATCATTCCTTCCCTCTGCACATAGAGAAAATGGGTAATGCAGAGAACATCGGTCTCTTCCCATGAGATGCTAAAAACAGATGAGAGTAGATCATTCTCTAATATTAAGTTTATTGAGCTTATCCCACACATTAAACATGAGAGTGGAAACCAGAGAAATGAGGTAAGATCTAGGCACTCTCTTTATAGACAAGAAAGAAAGTTGAGAATGAGTCACCTTTACCTGCAAGTTTGACAGCAAAATGTAAATATATATTTCTTGGTTGAAGAGTGTATTTCTTCAAGTATATTTTGCTAATTGGTCAGCAGATGGTGAACCGGACTCAAGCAGGTGAAGAGGTACAGACAGCACCTGTGGCAAACAGCTCCTGTTCTTGAAAGTATGAATGATTCATGCGTCATGCTAATCAAACTGGCTTACAACCCTTGGTCTTTCAGCAAGCCACTTGGAGCTTGTAGGAACACCTACTTTAACATTTTTATTTATTGTGAGCACTAAAGAATAGAAAAGGGAAAACATGCTTCAGCCTACAATTTCCCAGCAAAAGGAAATTCATCTTAATTGCTTCATTCAGCGAAAACCTAATACAGAAAGAAGGAGAACAAATACGTATTCTCCCAGGTTAAATCAGAAAACATCTGTTTCATTTGTGAAGCTTTATTATGTAGGCACAGAAGCACTTTTGGCAGCTGTGCTATTAATCGGTAAGAGGCTATAAACTTGTCACGGTAAGGACACTGCAAATTCAGCTTGAATACAGTTTGCTTTACACATTAATGACACGTAAGGACACTTGTGCCTCTCATCATCACTTCAGAGCTTTGAAAAGACCAATGTTCTTGTTCCCATCTCAAAAGGCCACTGGCACTTCAGCTCATGACCCATCTGCTCTTTGTAGTATTAACCCTTAGATTAAATTCAATCAGAGTTGAAGATGGCTTCAAGAGCACTTCTCTTTTAAAGATCACACGCATTCTTTCCACCTGGAAATTTCCAAAGGAACCAGACCCTTCACTGTTGATTAAAATCTACCCAGATATCAATAAGGACATTCGAGCTTCATTTGCTTAGAAGAATTGTCAAGATGTTTGCTCTAAAATAGCCTACAGGAAATATAGTGAATCTCACAGTAGATTCAGAACTGTTGAGTGCGCTTGATCACTCTGGGCTCATCAGCTAAGGTAAGCTCTAACATTCGCAGATTTGATGTGCTGGATACAAAAATTGCTCCACTTCCAAAACATTAACATGTGTTACCAGCCCTTGATCTGGTAAAGATCCACGGGTAAACTTAAATGACATCATGTGGCTTTACCCACAGGTCTTCACATTTTTAAAAGAACAATATTCGTAAGATGAAGAGGCAAGAGGACTAAAAAGAGGTACCTGGCCATCATTCATAATCATAAGAGCATACTAGCCACTCTCACTTCAAGAGATTCCATAGTACTAATAAAATTTGCTACCCATTTGGGGGAGCTTACTAGTCTAAAAATAACTAGTCTCCCCCATTCAGGGAACTCAAATATGTTCTAAGAATCATTGCCGGAAGCCATTTCAGCATAGGGACTATCAAAAGATCACATGGTCCTATTAGAAACCTTGGACTGGTAAGGACCTCACTGGGCAGATGAAAGCACCCTCTGTATCCCGTTACCTGAGGACAGGCTACAGAGGCCCTGAGCTATGCCTTACTAGTGTGCCTAGCAAGAACTGGGAGAGGTCTCCTTCCCACTATATAGTTGAGGAACTCCTATAGATATGTCTCAGTTACTCCTTAGCCCTGTGAGGTTAATAAACATGCCAGGAGATAAGGATTTAAAATAAGACCCATCAGTAAATGAGAGAATGTGAAATCAACACTGTCTTCAAAGACTATATGATCGTTTTATATACCAAAAAGCCAGGGTCATGAAAACAGGAGTTCATGAGAATTAGACCCACTAATGACAATTTCTACCCTGCTATGAAATGAAATTATGTCCAGTAAAAGTGAGTAGACATATGAAATAGTCACTGAAATAGCTTACAATAAGTTTTGCCTGACTGTTAAAACCATACATGCAGTAGTGAAAAGCCTAATATAACTATGAGCTATGTATTTCATGAAGACCCATCTATTGACACTATAAAAGCTGTGCCATTTTTGTGTTTTGTTTCTGTTTAGGTTACCTTGAGAATCTGCCCCACCCCACACATAGAGGTTGTCTGACTCTTCTAATAGCACAACAGGCTGTACAGTTGAAATAGCCATTGTTACATAGTCATGAATAAAGGCTCTACATATTCCAGTTCACCTGAGCCCTGTAACTCAAAGAATGTGGTTACAGTTCTCACCTATACATATCCTCTCTGAATAGGAGCAAGAGAAGATGTTCTTTCAATCCTATTGCCTTTGGACTGAAGGCGTTTGTATAAATCACATCAGCATGAATAAACTTGCATCTGTAGTTCAAGGAAGGAAGATCATCTGTGTTCTTCAAGTTGTGGACCATGAGGACCATTGCAAAAAAGTTGGTATTGTGTGTTTTCACATACACAGTAAATAAACAACTAAATAAACAACCTAATACTGTAAAAGACATAATAATAGTAAGGGCTACAGAACAAGGAGTTTGGGTTGGGTTTTATCTTGTTTTGTTTTGATGGAAGACTAAAGAAAATTGGGTGACACTAGCTAGTTGCTTTAAATATGACTGGGAATAACCCCACTAAAATTGGGCAAAAAATATCTAAAAAAGAACAGATGGAAATGGAGATATAATAATGGCCACTCAGAAATACAACCAACATAGAAAACTACTATGAACAATTGCACCCCAAACCAAAATAGGATGGTAGGATCGTAAACTTAGATATCCTGACAATACAAAAATTTTAAAACTATAAAGTATAGACAAATAATAGTAGATTGAGATTGAAAGAGTAATTTAAAATTCCCCATCTGAAATATTTCCAGTATTTGAAATTTTTCATAATGAACTCTAAATACTAGTTGAAAGCGAACTGCTCCCAATCCCCAAAGATGTTCTGAATGAATCAAAGGATCCTGGAGGTACCATAAATAATGATTTCATAAAGCTAAAGCAGCAAAAAAAAATTGTATACTGACTTTTAAATCTATAGACCAATAACACAGAATAGAGAACCCCAAAGGAGTCCATGTTGATCTAACTGATTTTTGGCAAAAGCATCAAAATGTGCAATGGAGAGTAAGTCTCCATAAGAAAAGTGCTCTGTGAAGCTGGTTATGAAATATTGTAAATGTGAAACTTGCACACAGAAAATTGTACACAAAATCAACTAAATGTGGATCAGATACCCACACACTAAGCTCCAGTATATGAAATTCCCACAGGAAAACATAAAATAAGCACTTCAACAAAATGAAGCAGGCAACGATCTTTTATCTAGGATGCTAAATGCACAGAAAGCATGTATATTCATACCCAGTCTATGTGCCCCAAAGAAAATTATCAATATATTTATGAAATAATATACAAAATAGGACAATGATTTTCAATTGATTCATCTGAGAAAGTATTGATATCCAAGATACATTAAAAATAACTAACAATGAACATGGGAAAACAGACAGCCCCATAAGACATGGGATATGTAAAGACTTAAACAGATACTCCCTACAAATAGACCAAAAATGGCCAAACTATGAAAAATGTTGAACTCACTCACCAAAGCAACATAAGTCATAATCACAATATTCATAATTATGGTTATGAAATGAAATATTTCACTGTGTTTACATTGGCTATTGCCAGAAATATAAGCTTGTGCAGTCAGTATATGGAGCAGTATAGATTTGTAAAAGAAACTAAAACTGGAGCTACTATATAACTCAATAATTACATTACTGTTATAAAATCATAGGAGGCGAATTACTATACTCAACCTACTTTCTAATGTTTAGTGGATATAAGAATACATTCTATGTTAGTACCAAGATACATTATTTCCACATCCTTGTCAGCTACATTATGCATCCAGTACTATTCCCAATAGCTAAACTATTAAATCTACAAAGACATCATTTAGGGGATGATATATGTATGTAATTGTTATTTGGTCAAAAATGAAATCCTGTCCTTTGTAACAACATACATAAACTAGATCTCATCATGTCTAGTGAAAGAAGCTGGTTACAGAAGGACAAATACCACATCTTCTCAGTCCTTTGTGGAAATTAGTAAGACAGTGATGTAGAAGAACAGGATAACATAGTGGTCAGTGGAGACAGCCAGAGAAGTAGGAAGGGAAGTGGAGAAAAATTCAGTAAGGGTTCCTGACATAGAGTGGAGGAAGAACTTATTCTCCTATGGCATGGAAATTAAATTATAGATTAAAACCACCTTTAAGATATCTCTAAATGGCTAGAAAATATGAAACCCCCAACACAAAAAGATGATTAATGTTTGAAAACAGAAATACTTATTATTGTGATTTGAGTGTTACAGGTTGCAAGTAAGTATTGGATTAGCAAATGCATTATCTCAAAATGACACAGAATGTATTCTTCCAACCTTTAAATATTTTACAAGGAGCAGGAACCAGACCTTATCCCTGATTCATTTCTATCCTACTTTCTCCCGACTTCACTTATTACACTCTTTCTTCCCACATTTAATTCTATCCGGGGAACCTTCTTAAAGAAATTTAATTATCTAAGTTGGAAAGTTTCCACAACTCTCTAGCTCCTAACATTATTTTCTAATTTTTCTAAAAACCACTCTGCTAATGACTTTGTTGTTCCATAAAGCTACAGTACACATATCCCCTCAATGCAACCTGGTTAGGGATAGACACTTTAATTTTTGAGCCACAGTGACAAATGATGTCATCTCCAGGACCCATTCTCCATCTACATGACAAGTTTTGACTGATATGTCCTACACGTTTCCAAATCTAGACCTAAAGGGGAAAAATATCACACGTAAAGTTATTGTTCAGTTGTGTTTGTGAAGACTGACCACAGACTTAACATTTATTTACCTTTAAGCACTGGAGGGTAACCTCATACCCTGTGATAGAGATTCTTAAATCTACCTTGTGATATCCTTTCCAATAATGGTTCAGAAAATTGCATTTAAATCTTTTGTATCCTTTTGAATGAACTTCAGTAATGCAGGAAAAATGGAAGTTAGCAAGGTTTCAGGCAGAATTTCTTGGCAACCTCTCAACCAACTTTCAGCTTACCACACTGCTGACTTTCATGTGTTATTAGGGAGATTAACTTTAAGCACTTACTGGTTTCATTCTGAGTGAGATGAGTGACCTTTTATTTCCATCAAGGCCCTCAGCTTGCTCTAAATCCGTCGGTGTTAAATTCTGGAAACCTAAAGATTAGCCACTGCCTCCGGCTTTGCACTCTAGCCTGTTATCTTAAGGCTACAAAATCTCCCTGGTTGGAGAAACCTGTAGAGCCCATATGCCAAGTGTGAACTTACTGGGGGCATTACTGAGGAGACATTTTCGTAGGTAGAGAGACCTTGAAAGGCCCTCAGAGGCTCATCCTCTTCATCTCCTTGACTGTCATTTTGTCCTTAAGAAATAGGCACAGAGTGCTAGCCAGACCCAGACATTCCTGGTTTTCTAAGGGGCCACAAACAGGAGTAAAAGTACTTACAGTATATTTTTAGCTATACAAATTAAAATTGAAGCTTATTCTTGACAGACAGATAGATAGATAGATAGATAGATAGATAGATAGATACCTACCTATATATAGATAATGTTAGAGTCTAACTAGCTATAAATCAAGTAATATAGGTAGTCTTAAAATTTTAGCTCAAACTAGAAGTTTCAGATGGTAACAGTTACAGCTCCATACACTGCTTTTGCAAATGCAAAACTTCAACAGTTTAGGCCACAAAAGAAATGGTATCACTCAAATATAACTAACTTGGGAATTTGAGATGTAATAGAGTGGATCACTTGCACTTACCCAACAGTACTCACAGTGAACTATCATCATTGGCAAGCTTTCATGTTATCTTTAGAGATAATTCATTAGGAATTACCGACTAACTTCTACATCAACTGCCTGTGTGTGTGTGTGTGTGTGTGTGTGTGTGTGTGTGTGTGTGTTACAGGATGCATCTTATGAATGGAACAATGTTCTGTAATCCTGAACTACCCTCAGTTCTTGGTATTCGTGGTGACTTAGAAAGATGGGCAAACTCTCCATTTCTTGTTGCCTGGTCTGTAAAGAAATCTAACAGTGCTGACTCTTATTTTAAAGAACTTGGAAAACACTAAACATTGTCTTGAAGCGTTAGGAAAGAATTCTTCAAACCTAGCTAATATAATATGGCAGTGGTTTTTAACTTATGGGTTGCAATATACTGCGTATCAGACTTTTTTGTATATTCGACAGTTTCTCCTCCCTTCTCTCCATCAGGTCCCTTCATCTCAACCACCCTTCCCCCACACCTCCTCTCTTCCCTTCATCCATTCCCCCTCTGTCTCTATAGAAAAGGGCCAACCTTAATGGAAATCAACCAGCCATGGCATATCAAGTTCCGGTAAGGCCAGGTACCTCCTAATCTATTAAGGCTAGAGAAGGTAACCCAGTAGGGGGAAAAGGAAAGGGTCCCAAAGGCAGGCAACAGAGTCTGAGACAGCTCCTCCTCCCACAAGAAGATCAAGCTATACAACTGTAATGTCTTTACAGAGGGCCTAGGTCAATCTCATGCAGACTCCCTGGTTGGTAGTTCAATCTCTGTGAGCCTCTAAGAGCCCAGGTTAATTGATTCTGTAGGTTTTCTTGTGGTGTCCTTGACCTCTCTGGCTCCTACAGTACTTTCTCCCTCTTATGTGGGACTCCTCAAGTTCTACCTAATGTATGGCTGTGGGTCTCTGCACCTGTTTTTCTCAGCTGCTGGGTGAATCCTCCTTAGTGACAATTGGTGACAATTGGCTGGCACCAATCTGTGAATAAAGCAGAATCTCATTGGCAATCTTTTCATTGCCTTTTTTTTTTCTTTTCTTTTTTTGCATTATGATTCTTAACTAGTATTTAATGTCAATACTTCATCGTTGTTTTATTAAAACACCAACCCCTAGAGGTGTTGTACTCCTTGATATAATTCCCCTAGTGTCGGAATCCTTCCAACTCTTGGTGACGTTAAACCTTTTTACACAACGAAACAGGTAATACCTACCAGTGAAATCACGTACCAACCGCTAAGACGAAGATTCCCTCCTTAACCCTCTCAGTGACGTCCTCATTTGAGTCATTCCCTCCCAATCAGTCTGCACACAGCAATCTGCTCCTTAGTTGCTGCTAAACTGTGGCAGCCTGCTGTGCCTGCTGTCTTGATGCCGCAATTACAGCGGGAGAACAAGACGTTATTATCAATCACTAGATGCTGAAGCGCTGACAGAGCCCCCAAAAGGAAGTAAATCAAAGGAAATGAAAGGGAAGACAAGGAGACAACAACGGCACAGAGAGCAAAGGGGTAAGGCACGCAGGAAGCAGAGGTGAAATCACTTTCCGGAGGAGAGCAAAGACATGCAAGAACAAAAACAAATAAAGCGCCAAAAATTCACTCCGGGATCAAATTTTATTTCCAGCAGGCACATTTGGAAGATTTGGCACATTTGGTTAATATTGATGAACGAACCCAACAGAAACAGGGAGACACAATGTGAGGCTGTAATTTAGTTTGTACTGCTCAGTAGTCACTATGTGACTGGGTCAACTTTCAAGTAACAAAATGGAAAGTAATCAAGGACAGTTCAGAGAATTTGCCAGCCTCTATCCTGAGCTCCTTTGGTCTAATTCTGTCTCAGTGTCTCATACTGTCTTACTTCATTGTCCATTGCTAATAACATAATACAACAGGCTTGGCAAGTTTTAATATAGAGTGGCTAAATTTGCCCCAGGTCCTAGAAGTATAAATAAACAGGAAGCATTTGGGTATAGATTCTTTACAGTTAGTGCAGTTACCATATGGCAAGTGACAATAGGAACTCCTCTAGGTCTCCTCAGGGTTTCTCCCTCTTGCTAAGTTATCAGCAGTAAGTAATGGGGCTCCATTGTCCTGGCCTTATCTATTACAAATTTATTCTAAAAGGCATACTCTCTATCCTCACTGTAGTGAGTTTAAGTTTGTGTTCTAATATCATGAAATAAGTATTCAACATCTCCATGAACTTTGGAGGGAACAAATCATATTGAAACATAATACAAGGGAAATATTCATCAGTGGTTCTAACAGGGGAAATCAAGAATGGAAGTGTGAACAGTCTTCTTATTGCTGACACTCAACACAGGATGGCGCTGTTCAGTTACCCAACCTCTCCCACTGCCTTTGAGAAGCACTTTTCAACATATTCCTTTCTAAAAAATTTGAACTCCAGAGTTTTTTCTTTAATGCTCCTGTTTAAAGACTTTTTTTTTTCAATATCTGTCACATTGTTGCTCTCTGCTAGCGCATAGGCAATTAAAAATAAAAATAATAATACAAAAACAAGACAAAACCAACTGTGGGATGTAGAGACATTGGAGCCAAACAGTACATATGTAAATGACTGACCTGCACCATCATGTTTGTTACAGCTTCGATCTTAAATATAGCCCATGGTGCATGCCTTGGTCCTCAGCTAATGATATAACGAGAAATGGTGGGAATGTTAGGAATTACAGTCTAGTTGCAGAAGATGGTCACTCTCATGGTGCCCTGGAAAGCTTATTAGTATCCCAGCTCCTTCCTCTCATTCTTAATGCCTGTCCACCATGACATGAGCACTTGTTCTCTCTTACACAGTTTCTACCTTGCCATCCTGTTTATCAGCAGGTCCACAGTGCCATGGCTAAGCAAGTATGGAAATAAATCTCTGAAATCATGAATCAAAAGGGGCATCTACTACTATTAACCTGCCATTTTTACAGTAATGGGATACTAACAACAACAAATAATAATAATAATAATTCCATAGATATAAAAAGGATGGAATGAATAAAAATGCCATCCTGGCTAAGATCAAAAATTCAGGTGACAACAGATGCTGGCGTGGATGTGGAGAAAGGGGAACACTCCTCCATTGTTGGTGGGAATGCAAGCTGGTTCAACCACTCTGGAAATCAGTCTGGCGGTTCCTCAGAAAATTGGGCATAGTATTACCAGAAGATCCTGCAATACCTCTACTTGGCATATATCCAGAAGATATNAAATTACAGTTATGAAGTAGCAACAAAATAATTTTGTGGTTGGGGATCTCCACAACATGAGGAACTATATTAAGGGGATCACAGCCTTAGGAAGGTTGAGAACCACTGCAATTTGGAAAAATGTGTTGCTTTGTCCATTATGGATGGTCACTTTAGTGCATGGTTGGCGATTCTGCTTCTAAGGGAGGAATTGGGAGAGTGACGTCCTCATTTGAGTCATTCCCTCCCAATCAGTCTGCACACAGCAATCTGCTCCTTAGTTGCTGCTAAACTGTGGCAGCCTGCTGTGCCTGCTGTCTTGATGCCGCAATTACAGCGGGAGAACAAGACGTTATTATCAATCACTAGATGCTGAAGCGCTGACAGAGCCCCCAAAAGGAAGTAAATCAAAGGAAATGAAAGGGAAGACAAGGAGACAACAACGGCACAGAGAGCAAAGGGGTAAGGCACGCAGGAAGCAGAGGTGAAATCACTTTCCGGAGGAGAGCAAAGACATGCAAGAACAAAAACAAATAAAGCGCCAAAAATTCACTCCGGGATCAAATTTTATTTCCAGCAGGCACATTTGGAAGATTTGGCACATTTGGTTAATATTGATGAACGAACCCAACAGAAACAGGGAGACACAATGTGAGGCTGTAATTTAGTTTGTACTGCTCAGTAGTCACTATGTGACTGGGTCGACTTTCAAGTAACAAAATGGAAAGTAATCAAGGACAGTTCAGAGAATTTGCCAGCCTCTATCCCGAGCTCCTTTGGTCTAATTCTGTCTCAGTGTCTCATACTGTCTTACTTCATTGTCCATTGCTAATAACAGGCTTGGCAAGTTTTAATATAGAGTGGCTAAATTTGCCCCAGGTCCTAGAAGTATAAATAAACAGGAAGCATTTGGGTATAGATTCTTTACAGTTAGTGCAGTTACCATATGGCAAGTGACAATAGGAACTCCTCTAGGTCTCCTCAGGGTTTCTCCCTCTTGCTAAGTTATCAGCAGTAAGTAATGGGGCTCCATTGTCCTGGCCTTATCTATTACAAATTTATTCTAAAAGGCATACTCTCTATCCTCACTGTAGTGAGTTTAAGTTTGTGTTCTAATATCATGAAATGAGTATTCAACATCTCCATGAACTTTGGAGGGAACAAATCATATTGAAACATAATACAAGGGAAATATTCATCAGTGGTTCTAACAGGGGAAATCAAGAATGGAAGTGTGAACAGTCTTCTTATTGCTGACACTCAACACAGGATGGCGCTGTTCAGTTACCCAACCTCTCCCACTGCCTTTGAGAAGCACTTTTCAACATATTCCTTTCTAAAAAATTTGAACTCCAGAGTTTTTTCTTTAATGCTCCTGTTTAAAGACTTTTTTTTCAATATCTGTCACATTGTTGCTCTCTGCTAGCGCATAGGCAATTAAAAATAAAAATAATAATACAAAAACAAGACAAAACTAACTGTGAGATGTAGAGACATTGGAGCCAAACAGTACATATGTAAATGACTGACCTGCACCATCATGTTTGTTACAGCTTCGATCTTAAATATAGCCCATGGTGCATGCCTTGGTCCTCAGCTAATGATATAACGAGAAATGGTGGGAATGTTAGGAATTACAGTCTAGTTGCAGAAGATGGTCACTCTCATGGTGCCCTGGAAAGCTTATTAGTATCCCAGCTCCTTCCTCTCATTCTTAATGCCTGTCCACCATGACATGAGCACTTGTTCTCTCTTACACAGTTTCTACCTTACCATCCTGTTTATCAGCAGGTCCACAGTGCCATGGCTAAGCAAGTATGGAAATAAATCTCTGAAATCATGAATCAAAAGGGGCATCTACTACTATTAACCTGCCATTTTTACAGTAATGGGATACTAACAACAACAAATAATAATAATAATAATTCCATAGATATAAAAAGGATGGAATGAATAAAAATGCCATCCTATCTCCTTGGGTTCCACATTCACATATTCAAACAACTATGAATAGAAAAATATTCTTTAGAAAATTTAAATTGCATCTGTACCAACTTTGAACATGAATTTTTAATTGTCCCTTTGACCTAAATAATGTAACGCAGATATTTAGAATGCATTAACATTACTTTACAAACAATCTACACATTGCTTAAAATGCACAGGAGACTCTTATGTAAGGTATTTATATGCACATTTTTATATCCACTAGGATCCTAGAAATAGTTTCCTTTATATGCTGGTGGGCTAGTATACAGTAAGCACTTATAATAGGAGTTCCTTTTAAATTATATTTTTCTTAGGCTATACTAATTGTATACACTGAGTTTTCATTATGATATTTTCATATACATATATATTTTGATTCTATTTACTCCTCTAATTACCTTCTCTTGTTCCCCTCAATCATGCTGTTCCTCCCCCATTCCTATTAGGCTTCTTTATACTTCTATAGTTTTTGTTGTTGTTGTTGTATTTATCATTCTTGGTTTTGTAGCTATCGAGTTTTTTTTAAAACATGATTTACCTGAGTGTGGGTGAGGAGTTAGCAAAAATATGAACAGTTTACCAGTTACCAGGTGTAACTTAGAAGCTATACCATTGAAGAATATCCATTCTTCTTTCTCAACAGCCATTAGCTGTCAATAGTTCTTCCAGAAAGAACCATCCCCCATCCATGATGGAATGTTGACTGGCCCATTTTTATGTGCTTTATCATAGCTGCTCTTTTGTTTTGATGTGTTTACTTTTAGTGCAACAGCAATACGGTGCCTAGAAAGCAGTAGTTCAAAACACTCTTCCCTTTCCAGTTGGTTCACACATTCTAAACGGTCCTTCTTCCATGATCTTCTCACATTCTAAACGGTCCTTCTTTCATGATCTTCTCTGAACATTGGACAGAGTGACATGGTTGTCCCATTTGGGGCTTAAAATTCAATGGTCACTTATTCTTGGCACTTTGACTAATTATAAGTCTCTACAAGAACGCTGGCTAAGTGTGAAAGAGGCTTACTTAACCAAAGCAGAGGGCAGCACTAACATATGGGCACAAGCAAAAAATATTGGAAGACAATTTGGTGAGTACAAATTATCCACTTAGAAAATAACATTGGCAACTTCTTTTGCAGGGTCTATCTCTTGCTCAAACTTTCAGTATTTGCACAGGCTCACAGTACCTAATATGGATATCTTCTTGAGGAACAGATCTTTAGTGCAAAGAAAAAGCAGTTAGTTACCTCCATGACATTCATGCATTGGGCTAGGTCTGAAGATTGGTGAGGGTATGGGCAAGGTACAGTCAAATGGACAGACTTACTGGGCTGACAAACCACAGGTGGAGACTGAGCCTGGGGTTGGATATGGAATGAACAGAATATGGTCAGGAGTACACTAGTGTGGACCACATGATTTAAATGTGATTTTAATTTGGAAAGACAATATGCTGAAGGTGAAACTCATGGATTTCTTAAAAATTAAGATGAAAAAAATTCATAATTCATAGGGAATAGTCTTCTTCTCTGAATACCTGATTTTTCTATCATCTACCCCAGGTGAGTAATAACTAACAAAATAATTGTAAAACATTCATTGTATACCCATTCACTTGTGCTTTTTATCGTGATATATTTTACTTTTGAGGCAAAAAACAACTTTCCTTTTGCTTTTAGAGGCCTGATGATTAAATATTTTAATGTAAACTTACAGCAGATTATAAGGGGGAAGTATATAAAACATCTCATCATGGAAGCATTGAAGGGAAGTGGGTACTAGTGATAGTGTCAGAAATTTAAATGTCTTCTTCATAGGTATCAGACATATGGAGAAAGTGGAATATTTTAGAGGAGGTTTATGATCATGAAGAATAGCAGTTTTGCTGGCCTTTAGGTATAGCCCCAAATCTAGTGTTCCTTCTTATTGAAAACATCTGTCTTTCCTGACTGATGAGATGTCAGGGAAGAGATTCAGAACAATCAAATGTCACCTGGGGGGTTTCTGTGATTTCAGGAAGACAGGGAATTCCAGAGAAAACTCTTCGTAGTCCTTACTACTCCCTGCTTGTGCTCTATGGAATTCAAAGCAGTTCATTTCAAGGTGTCATTTGCTAAATTCTAACACTATCAATGGAATATTTTAAATGGCAAATGAATTTTGAATATTATTACATTTCAACTGTAATGCCTGCCTGAAGATCTATATGCCAGAGTGTTTTTTTTTTTTTTTTTTTTTTTTATATAGATGAATCTAAAGTCACTATCTACATGAAGGATTCAGCAACCCTAGGACGTGAGTCACTTTTAATTGAGGCAAAAGAGAATTCATGCCCTCCACTATCTTCTGGTTTATACATATGTGTTCTGATCTTTGGTTTGGTCAATACTTCTATAATATTCATTGAATACCTAAGGTCAAGAACTGAGCTGCTAGCTGGATATGCACCAAAAAATTCTATACACTTGTCATAGATATTATACTTTGGGGGAAACAGTGTCACACACTAAATTAGGTACATTACATCCACAATATACCAGAAATGATAAATATGAAGAGAAGAATATAGTAGGGCATGAGATAATACCTTTGTTTCTGGATGGGTGAAAATTTTAGGACCCAGAGCCAAAGAAGACTAAAATGTCAGAGGTGACATTTTAGTGACTACTTAATTGAAATAGGAAGTGATGTCATGTATCCACAGTGGAAAGCCATTATGCGCAGTAGGGCCTTTCCAATTAACTACTTTCAGACCAATTATCTGATCCAGTGACCTATTAGGTATGGTTTATTTGACAGGTCGTTTGTCACCAACACAGTCCTATTTATCTTCTTTCATATCTACAGGTTTCTCTGTAACTTGATTCAGATCACTTACAGAAGACAATTATCATTCAGTTCTCTTTAAAAAAAAATTAAATGCCTTTCCTACTTTCTGCCTTTCTTCAATTGTTTTATTAATTTATTCATTGACAATTTCATACATGCATCTCTTCCTCCCACCGGTACTAACCCAAATTCTTTGTCACATCAAGTCCACATCCGACTTTTATGTCTGTTTTGTTTTATTTTTGCTTTGCGACCCACTGTGTTTAGCTAAGACTACCCTCCAGACAGGGATATGACTCAGTCTCCTAGTAACATGTGTAACTCACTTGTGGCTACATTACTGAAGACAATGACTTCCTTTCATCTAGTAGCCCTGAAATGACATCATCTCCCCTGGATAGATTAAGATCCCATGAGTTTCTCTCCCATTTCTGACTGAATATTTTACTATCTCAGTATTACGCAGGCTCCTATGCAAACGACAGCAGCTCTTTTGTGTTCATGACTACCATGATAATGTTGTTCCCATATGACAGCAATTGAAAGATCTTCTCCTACTGTTTGGATCTTAGATTTTGTTGCTTCGTCCTTATCTACAGTGTGTCCAAAGTCTTGGAGGGAGGTTGATATGAGTATCTGGTTTAATGCTGGACACTTAGCAGTGAGCTGTTCCAGCACCTTCTCTGGCGATGAGTCTCTTCACTAACTGCTGTTAGCCCTAAAGAGGACCTTCTTAACTAAAGGCTAATGACAACACTAGTCTATGGGTATAAAAATATATACTGTAAGGGCCATTTCAAGAACATACTCATTTATCATAACAACAGTTCATCACTAGGGCCTTTGGTCAGATCCACAGTATCGGACAAGAACTACCTCCCACTGAACATGCCTCAGACCAAGTCGGATAATCAGTTTGTTGCCCCAACAACAGTTATGTCACCATAAACATGTTTTCTATTTCTTTCTGACAACTTAAAATGGTAGCATATAAGCCCTAAAGCTGAGTGACAACCTTTCCTAACTTTTCTAGCTGCCTGCAACTTCTAGAATCAGGCAAACTATCCAGCAAAATAGAGGCTTCCAGCTTAATTCTCAGTATTCTGCTGCTAACATATGTGGTGTCTCCAACAATGGGGTTGTACCATACAGTTGTGGGAGGCAGCCAATTCCAATTCACATAAGTTGTACAGTTTCAATAACCACTTGTGCCCTTTTAGCTAACCTATCTCACTCTTGGCGTGGGAGATTTCATTTAATAATCAAATTGTCTATATTCAGGTCTTATTTTTGAAGAAAAAATTGCCTTATAAAGCAGTCAGTTTCCATATGATTTCTTATCTATTATTGGTTTTGATTAATACCCTAACTACCCTATCTTCTAATCCATCACCCAACCCAATTGCTATTTAAACTTTGCCACCCCTAGAGTTCTTTAAATGTTATAGTAAATGTATTGCACAATCCTTTGACTCCTTAAAGCCTCTGCCACTCTTATTTACAATGCCACTTTCTCACTTCAAGGTCTCTCTACAGATTTTCCAGCTTGATCAGACAAATTAAAAGTTTGAAGTTATGATCCATATGTGAGAAGAACATGCAGTATTTGACTAGCTGGGCCTGAGTTACTTCACTCAGAATAACTTTTCTAGTTTTATTCATTTTCCTACACAATTCATAATTTCATGGCTGCTCATAAATTGATAAAGGCCCATTGTGTATCTGTACCACATTGTGAAAATGCTTGTCTTAGTTAGGGTTTCACTGCTGTTAACAGACACCATGACCAAGGTAAGTCGTATAAAGTTCAACAATTAATTGGGGATGGCTTACAGGTTCAGAGGCTTGGTCCAGTATCATCAAGGAATCATGGCAGAATCCAGGTAGGCATGCTAGAGGAGGATATGAGAGTTCTACATCTTTATCTGAAGGCTAGTAGTGAAAGACTGACTTCTAGAAACCTAGGTAGTGGGTCTGATAGCTCACATACACAGTGACACACATACTGCAACAAGGCCATACCTACTCCAACAGGGCCATACCTTCTCATAGTGCCACTCCCTGAACCAAGCATATGCAAACATTCCATTCCCTGGCCCCCATTGGTTTGTTCAGACATGAGTCTATGGGTGACATACCTAAACATAGTATAATGAAAAATACATGTAGTCCAAGTCCACAAGTCCCCATAGTCTACAGCAGTCTCAATGATGTTAAAAGTCCAAAGTTCATGGTCTCTTCTGAGATTCTTCCAATCACTTAACTGTAATCCCTAAAGCAAGGCAGGAAACCAGCTGGGCAAACTCCAAACTCTGCATCTCCATGTCTGACGTCAAAGCGGTCTTCAGATCTCCAACTCCTTTTTTTTTTTTTTCTTCATCTTTATTGACTGCAACAAACTTTTTTCACCTGGGTTGTTTCCATTCCCTGTTAGCAGCTTTTCTTAGCCGAAAGACCACAGCACCGGCATCTCGAACATCCTGGGTCTCCAGGGCGACTTCAGTGTTAAAGCTTCTTGTTTCAGTGTTTGGGATCCACACATGATCTTCTGGGCTCCTCCAAAGGGCTAGCATCACTTCTCTAACTTTGCCCTCTTTAACACTTTAAGATCAGGTAAGATCAGGTTGATCCATTGCCACTGCTGTTCTTAGTGATCATGCCATGGTCCTGGCATCTCCAATATGCTGGGGGTCTTCTCCTGTAACTAGGCTTCATCAATAGCATTTCATAGGCTCACTTCATGGTGCCAAGCCTCGACTCCTTTGCATGACCACTTCAGTCCTGGGCTGTCAATTGTAACTGAGGCTGTACCTTCACCAATGGCCTTCCATCGCTTCTCACAGTGCCAAGACTCAGCTGCTCATCATGACGCCTTCATGCCTTCAAAACCAGTACCACCTGGGTGACTCTTACACAGTACTAAGTATCCAGGTTGTAGCACAAGGTATAACCTTGGCTATCTCTGGAACACAGCTTCTCTGTGCTCTTAGAAAACACTTCCCAGAAGATTTCACCTCAATGATGCTGGTTTCTTCTTAATCACTGCTAATTTCTTAGCTCCAGCTAACCAGCATCAACTGTCCAAGTAGTCCCTTCTATTTTTCACTCTAAAGCCAAAGCCAAGTGCCCAAAGCTGCCTGGTTTTGCTGCTTGAAGGAGCTGAAACATGGCCCTCTTCTTCTATTATATTATCACTAGCTTTCTGTTTTCCACCCCTTTCACTACCTAAGCTTGGCTGTCCTGTATCTTGCTTTGTAGAATGATCTTGAACTCAGAGATCTGCATACCTGTCTCCTGGGATTAAAGGTATGTTTTACCACTCCTGGATTTAAACTTGTCTTCACATACAACATACTCTTCTGGCTTGGACTGCCTTTGAACTCAGAGATCTGTTTGGCTTTATCTCCTGGATTAACATGTAGGATCTGGCCCCAAAGTCCCATTCTCTAAATATGTTATCTCCTAGAACACAGGATTCGGCTCCATTTCACTTCCTGGTACCCCTTTAGTACTTGAACCATACATTTTATATTTTTCCTTTATAATCTTACCATGCTTGTCAAAATGCTCTTTATGAGACCTAACCAGAGAATGAAGTCTCTGCTGGGCTTTTTAAAGACTTCCTTTGTCAATACAAAGGAATTAACATAAATCTCTTTACCTTAGCCTCAAGTAGACTCTTCAGACAGGGCAAAAAGCAGCAAAATTTTTCACCCAAATATCACAAAAACAATCTCTATGCCACATATTGAAATTCTCTTCTGAAACCTCTTGGGCCAGGTCTGCACAGCTCAAATTACTCTCAGTAACAAAGTCTTCCATATTCCTACTAGGATGGTTCATTTAGCCTTATTTAAAGCAGTCCATTGCTTTCCAAATCCAAAATCCCAATATCCACTTTCTTCCAAACCAAAGCATGGTCAGGCCTATCATAGCAATACCAATTTCTGTCTTAGAGTTTTACTTCTGTGAACAGACACTATGGCCACGGCAAACCTTATAAACGACACCATTTAATTGGGGCTGGCTTATAGGTTCAGAGGTTAGGTCCAGTATCATCAAGGCAGGAAGAGGGCAGAATTCAGACACACCTACTCCAACAGGGCCACACCTTCTAATACGGCCACTCTTTGGGCCCAGTATATATAAACCTCCACAAAGTTTAAGAGAAAGGAGCCTAGCTGTGTTGTAATTTTTCCCAAATCTTATTGCTGTACAGAAGCATCTTGAGCCATTGGCCACATAGAATATTGTGGAGCAGATAGATGGATACCCATAAAAGCTCTGTCTATGATGTCTTGAAAAGCCATCAGGAAGTCCAATTCATATTCTCATGGCCTTCAAAAGAATCTTTGAATCTCACAATGAGTTGACCTACAGCAATACAGAGGTATAATATGGATAGCACTGTAATTTGCCGATGTCTTTGGCAAATAACCATATTGTCTTTTTTGATTGTATTGACTTACTGTGACTCTCAAAGAGGCCAAAGTGGATCCCTACTCATTCAACTTTGTTCCCAACAAGACAAACAATGTGCTCTCATATGCTTTGCTGATTTGGGCCCTAAGAAGCAAATTATGGCCCCACTCAACCACGCCCTCAACTGGGCAAAGCATACCAAGGAGGTTCTGTGAGTTTAAATGAAATCCTATAGTTCCTGCCCTGATAATGTGCACTTGTATAATTTCCCCAATATGGTGTTGCCACCCTCACAGAATTCATCAAAACTGATAGGAAAGTTTTATCTATAAGATATAACATGAACAGAACTGACAGCAAATGCTTCCCACCTAAAGAAGCTACATTCCAGGTATGCAATGTAGTTTAGGCTATTGAGATACTTATGGGCATCACCAAAATTGATTTAAAGAGTTATATAGCTACTAATACTAAAAGAGTCACATAGTACCAACTCAACTCTATCTGGACAAATATGAAGAACACATCAGCAATAGTCTACAACCCAAGGATATATCAGCAAGATTCTTACAATTAGAGTCATGCCATAGGAAGGCGCCTCTTTCCTGTCTTTTACAGAAGTCTTATAGTATTATCACAATAAAAATCACATGATTTGGTCTCCCACCTGGTTCCTGCAGCACTCGATAAATACACTGGTACATAAATAGTTGTCAAATTGATGTCTCTGTGGTAACCTAATGAGTGGGTGATCCTAATCATGAGGATCAACAGAATATCTGACTTTATAAAATTTGGGAAAGCAACTGTCTAACTTTATGTTAAAAAAGGACAAAATAGAGGATAGAAAAGGCACAATAATGTGATCCCCCCAACGGGAAACAATAATTCTCTAGCAACAGATCACAAAGGAAGGGAAATTGAAAGATTGACAAGAATCCAAAGAATGGTATTTTAAAAACAAGAAGGTATAAAAGAACCAAGATTCAAAGAAATGAAGATGACTTATGACAGTAATGAGAAATCTATCATAGATGATAAATAATAAGTAGATGATAGATACATAGATAGATACATTGACATACAAATATATAAATGATAGATACATATATGATAGATAGTAGATAGGTGATAGAGATAGATAAATAGAGATAGATGATAGATAGGTATAAATAGATGATACATACATTGATACATAGATACATAGATATATACATAATATACATAGATATATAGATACATAGGTGATAGATACATATATGCAAAATAGGTGATATGCCAAGTCCTGTAAGGCCTTATGGAAGGGACAGTATAACAAGGTTTCCCACCTCCGCAGGCAGATTCCAGAGTTCAAAATTAGCCTGAGACAGAGTGATTTTTGGCCCAGGTGTGGTGGGAATGGTAATTTCAGGAGGGGATCCCACCTGAAATTATTTACTGTGCATATACCTTTGCAGGCATATCTCTGAATTTAATTGCTATGCTAAAAAATGTATTTGCTCTCTTTTCTAAGAATCAAGGGGCTAGGTCATAAGATGCTGATTCATTGGATAATCAAAAAGGAACCTGGGGTTGATGATGGAATTGATATGCAAATAAAAGGCTGGGCTTTGGTCTGTGAGAGCTGACTGGAGAGCCAGCAGGAGGAAAGCATGGGGGTGTCAGCTTGTACCCATGTTGGGGACTTGGAGGCCTTTCTTTCACCATTCCCAAATATCCCTTCTTCAGGAATTCCTCTCCAAGCAAGGCTGGTCATTGGCGGTAATAAATAGATAGATAGATAGATAGATAGATAGATAGATAGATGACAGAGATAGATAGATAGATATGATAGATAAACAGATAATATCAATAGATGATAGATACAAAGATATATAGATATATTTGTAGATACGTATATGATAGACAAGTGATAGATAGATAGATAGATAGAGATGATAGATAAATAGATGATAGAAAGAGGTAGATAGATGATAGACCATAAAAAGAAAGATAGATAGATAATAGAAATGAGATAAGTAGATAAATGAAATAAATAGATTAGATTGATGATAGATAGATAGATAGATAGATAGATAACTTAGAGTAAGGTTGGAGAGATAGCTCAGACATTAAAAGTGCTGGCTCCTCTTCCAGATAACCCAAAACCAACATGACACTTCAAAACCCGCTGTAACCTCCAGTTCCAGGGTATCTGATGTCCTCTTCAGCCCTCAAGAGGTACCAGCACACATGTGGCACCATATAGCACACAGATATGCTTGTAGGCAAAGCACATATATACATTTAAAGAAAAAAAAAGGCCAGACTCAGAAAGATAAATACTTCATGCTTTCCTCACATATGCAGAATCTAGATAGATTAAAGTATGTGTATACACGTGTGTATGCCCATGTGAAGAAGATGATAATATAAATATAATTATGGGAGGAAAAAGACCATATAAAGGTGGAGAAGAGAAGGTATTGAAATAGGTGGTATGAGAACAGATTGAGGCATTATTTGGTGCAGGAAAGGGACACGAGTGGGAAAGACATGTTGGGGCCATTTAGTAATGGAATGGAAATGATCTCACAAGGAAATGATTCTAAGGAAGGAACAGGTAGATAAGGACAGAAGAAAGTGAGAGAATGATGAAATGACAGTAAGTTCATCTGAAAATGGCATAAGGAAGTATACTTATCTATCTATATTTTACCTACAAAAAAACTCCTGTAAGACATGCAGATATATGTAGTTTAAATAAAATTTTCTGATCTGGACAGGCAATGCTCCCTTAAAGAGCCAAAGAGATTCTCTAATTAAAACTGGAACAGGCATGAAAAGCCCCCTTTTAAATTGTTGGTTAGGGTTTTCCAAGAGATTCCTGCCCCCCAAATTACAGGCTGGTGTCCTTGGTTATCCCCAGAGGTAGAAGCCAAATCCTTATGGCTGATGACACCATGTATTTCTAAACATTTTCTTTTTTTTTTTTTTTCTGAGACAGGGTTTCTCTGTATAGCCCTGGCTGTCCTGGAACTCACTTTGTAGACCAGGCTGGCCTTGAACTCAGAAATCCACCTGTCTCTGCCTCCCAAGTGCTGGGATTAAAGGCGTGCGCCACCACGCCCAGCTTAAATTTTTTTTTAAACATTTTCTTTCTTTCTTTCTTTCTTCCTTTCTTTCTTTCTTTCTTTCTTTCTTTCTTTCTTTCTTTCTTTCTTTCTTTCTTTCTTTTTTTTTTCACCATGTATTTCTGACACAATGACTGGAAGGCCCAGAGTTAGAACTGAACTGAAAACCTCCTACCAAAGGACTAGAAGGCACCATGCAAGTTTCCAAAATAGGGAAGCAACCAACATTCCTACCTACTGTAATGTCCATGATTATACCCCAAACTCAAATAACATGTAAACAGAAAGAGTGTTTTATTCGGCAGAAGTCCAGCATGCTGGGTATCTCTCCATTACCAAGATAAAGAGACAACCAAATTAGTTTACAGGCTAGGTTTAAAGTACCTTAGGGGAATCTGGGGTAGGTGATCTCTACCTTATGCCTTATCTAAAGGCATTCCATTACCAGGGCATGGGGGCTGGAAATTGTTACTGAGGAAGTCTGGGGTAGGTGGCCTTTATCTTACTCCATCTCTAGGAAGATTACATTGCTGAGGCATGGAGTAACAGGCCCCAGAACCTGTTACTGGAGAGGTCTGGAAACTTATTGTTAGCTTGCTTCAAGCTAAGTGGATGGCATTTTCTAGTTTCTGACTAGCTGCCAGAAGCCAGGAGATTTTTGAAGCCTAGGGTTTTTTAACTGACTTGCCTAGACTCATCCAGTTCTTAGACCTAGTCTCCTAGACTGCCAATTTAAATCCTGTCATGGAGTCAGCCTGTCTTGACTACTTCTAACAATTATGAACTATAACATCAACCACCATGGCATGATAACTATAAATGGCACTCATTTGTAGCTCGATAATAAACAACAGTTCTCTAATTGGACTCAAGACCCATTCAGTAAGAAGGAAATTTTGCCTGCTACTGGAAATCTAGCCAACTACCCCAGGGTAGGGAAGTCATGGATTTTGGAGAAGAACTTAAAACTGCCATTATACTAAGATGGCATAACTCATAACTGCATTCTAAATATTTGTATTTATATCCACATGTAAGTATAGTCCTTATCCCTCATTTAGGAAACTTCTCTTTGCAACAAATAGAGAAAGCATTACAGAAAAGCACAACCAACCAAAATGAACAGTTTTGGAGCCCAGTCCCAGTGGGTATATCTAGAACAGACCTTTCCTTAGACTTAGGCATAATTGCAGAAAAGAGGACAGAAAGCTTGCAATAGCTAGGGGATCAGAGAGTTTTCTGTAAGGCTGCATCTCCTACTAATATTAGAAGCTACACCCATAAAATCTCATCAGCATTTTTGTCTAACCTTGAGCTTACCAAAGACAACAACAATAGACATGACTGTCAGGTCATGGGCAGGGCAAAGTCTGTGAGGTCTGAATCCTACACAAATAACTACAAGCAGCTAAGGAATGCTGAGAGTGGAAAAAAATAGACTCCCCCAGGGGAGAACACATTGCTTGCTTATCTAGTACCAAATAGGCCTCAAAACATACATCAGACAGATTGGGCATATTGTATGTATGTGTTTATGAATATATATGTATGTAAAAATATGTCTGTAATAACAATTGAAGAAGAAAAAGCTATGGGTTTGAAAAGAACAGGGTAGAATAAGTCAGAGGGTCTGGATGGAGAAAAGAGAAGGGAGAAATGATTTAATTATATTATAATTTCAAAATAAGATATGCCATAGATGCCTACAATACATAAAGAATCCCTTTATTTTGTATGATAACTGGATAAAATGAAACAGAAAGAAACACCCTCCCCAAAAATATAATAGGAGAAACTGTGTTGGAGCAAGGGGAGAGGGGTAAAACTATAGACAATTCTGTATGTTTTGTACCATTCTCTTACAAACTTGAAATTCTTTACCAAAATTACAGTTTATCTCTCTATGGGAGGAATCTTGTGCACAAGGGATTGAGGGAAAAAAAAAAAATCTGTGACTATTTTTGTAGTTTACCCCATTACCTAAGAAGTTACAGAAGCTGCAGACCCAACCCTCCAGACTCATAATAGCCCCTGGCTACCTGGTCCAGAGACCCAGGAACTCTCACTGCGTCTCCTGAATACAGTTGCATTTGTGAGTCCTCATCTTCACAGGTCCAGAGACTCCACATCCTCCTTTTACAATAGCAAAGTTCTTTTCATTTCTTAACCAGGCTTTTTTTTTCTCTCTTATGAATGTTCTTACTCTTTATTCTCAAAAAGTCCCTTCTTAGTCTGCCTAGTTGCAATGTCCTGCACAATAATGACTTTATTACTTATCCTGGTTGCATCGCCTTTATTACTTAACCTGATTGTCTTTTTTGTTATGGTTACTTCTCTTTTCTTACCTTTTATTTTGTTTTTCCAGAGTCTTGCTGCATAGACTGGCATTGAACTCATAGTCCTTGTCCCGAAACTCCTGAGAGAACCACTGTGCTCTGCCTTGCCTTTCCTTCTATCCTGGTCTCTCTGAGTGCCAGTTCTGTGTATTGATTGCCATAGTTCCACTTATGGCCAAGCATGGTGCAAGTCACAAAATTGGAACAGGGCACATGCTTTTAGAAAGAGCAATTAAATGCAAAGGGATACAGAGATTCTACTTTTAACCTAAATGGGCGCCGGGCGTGGTGGCGCACGCCTTTAATCCCAGCACTCGGGAGGCAGAGGCAGGCGGATTTCTGAGTTCGAGGCCAGCCTGGGGTTTTGGTTTGTGTTGGTTTGTTTTGGTTATTTTGATGGTTGGTTGGTTGGTTGGTTGGTTGGTTGGTTGGTTGGTAGGTTGGTCTATATTCTTTAGGCTTCAATACTGCAAACTTTCCAAATACCATTTATCTACAAATTCTGAAAATCATTGTATATAGAAAGAAGCTATTAAATTACAGAAGTGATATCAGTAGTAAATGGCTTCATGTAGTATGTGGTAGATGCAGGAATCAGATCTATTACCTTTAATGATTATGCCATTTCACTTATAGCTGTGGTAAAAGGAAAATATACTTGAATTATTAGCAAGTGGGACCAGAGACATCTAATGCAAATGACAATGCTAATCTTATAAGCACTGCATTAGACTTAGGTCCATCAGGATGAAATTGATGGTCAATACTGTAGCATTTCAGATACATTTTTTTTAATTAGCGTGACAATGAGAAACAGTGAGGAGTCTGAGTCCCATTTTAATTGATAAGCAGATCACTTTCTGCTTAGAGTATTGAGCTCTAATGGCCCAAGGTCTGCTCACTTTTGCAACATCGTCTGTGTGCAATTGAAATAAAATGATCAATTTGTCTTTTAAGCACAGCATCTGTGTTTTCAGGGCAAGTTGAGAATGGAAGCCAAAATCAATTTCATGGATGGAATCTCAGAGGGGTGCTGGCTCTTTCCCTTCGGGAAAGTTCTCATCTCTGAACAGAAGGTAGAAGTTTCCAGAATAGAGGAGAAACAATAGATACACGCAAGCATGGTGCCCAGCCTGTGGTGTAGCTTTAATTGAATAATAATAATTGATGTAATGGGATGCAAACCTAGAGTTCACTTAGCAGAAAAATACACAGTGACCTAAGGAGAGCTTTAGCTACTCAGCATTATTCAGTGAAAGAGAAAGGGGGCCACCATTTGATCCTTTCACTGACTGATAGGGTTCATCATAATATAACTGAGAAAGAAAATTTTCCTTTGAAAAGAATCCTTTTCCCTCTTCTAGGCAATAGCTTAGACAATTTCCTGGCTTTGTAAAATGTACAAATCCTTACACGTATTTGGAGTATTCTTAATAAATGCTCACTTGGAAAACAACATTCCAGGACAGACATACTACATACACATATGTATACACACACACACACACACACACACACACACACACACGCACACTGAATATTATATTACAAGAAATGATCAGTAGGAATATGATCAGAAATAAATGAACAAGACAATCAAAATGAATATCAGTATCCCAGAAGACAACTCTATCCAACAGCACAGGCACCTACTCAAGGGTAAGATGAAACCCTGGATAAATCTCCAGAGTTCCACTGACACTGCAGATTTCGGCTAAACATATTTTTCTCTTCCATTTCACTTCAGTGATGGAATTCCCACTCAGTAGATGCATTCCTTGCCTAACTCCACCAGATCATGCAGGCAACTGTACCTTCCCCCAACACTACACATAGATGAACTCACTTGACTTCAGCCTCATGAGTGGGAGGGTAAAAATCTTAATGACTTGGATTATAATTTCAAAAATTACCTTATTTGGTTTCCTTGGCCATTAAAGTCTTTACATAATGTCCAAGACACAGAAATGTGACCAAAAAGGTGCCTGTAGCTACTACCATGGCTTCAGAATGTCTTCTATTATAGGAATGTTCCTGTTGGGTTCCATAGTAATAGCCTGCCTGGGTGCTAAAACTTAGACACCCTCCTATGGTAAGCCAACTTGAAATGCCAGCTATAAAGTAGGGCTGCAGTATTTAACCTCATGGGAATCTTGTAAGAAATTAATGGTAAGTATCTAGAGAAGGACAGGTGATGAGTAAACACCCATGACTTTGTCATTTTCTGGTAAAATCTCCACTGTTTGAGTCTTTGGTCTACACAAGTGGATGCTATGCTTGCATAAATGGGCTGTAGCCCCAGACACAACTTCCTACTCTGAGTGATTGATGGGCACTCATTTTCTCCTTCTAAGCAGCAGCTGCTGTCAGTTGCCACACAAGTATCACCAGATGTTCTGTTAGCACATTGGGGTGCTTTATTGCCAGCAGTCAACTGACCATTTCTCTGGAGAAGAGAAGAAACTCAAATTATGTATGTAAACTAACATTGCCAGCCTATTTAGCATGTTTCCTGATGGGGTACATATGGTCACAGCCTTAACTGGTTCATTACATGTAGCTCCATGAACTTAGCACAGTCTTCGAAAGCCCAACTGGCTGCTGAAAATGCCCTACCATTTGTGTTTATCTTTAAAGCCAATTGTAATCTCTGGTCAGGTTTTCTAACAGGAATTTTCCAGTTGTTCTCAAGACTTCAAGTATTGACATTTACCTCTACTCTTTAGTCACAGGACTCTAAGACATCATAAGTTGTATCTCATCCTCCAAAGAGAGTGATCTTTGAGGCAAAATACAACATGTGGATATGGATTATACTGTGTGATGTGGTTCTTGTTGTCTATGTGGATTTACATAACTTAAGCCTCATTTATCTAATCCTAACATGGAGGTAATTACACAAAAGAGCATTGAATAGAAGATTAAAGTTTTAGTGACAGAACAGTTGGAAATACCATATAACTGATATAAGGCACTGTTTAATATTCTGCTACTCCTACTGAAGGGCTCTGGGAGGTCTTGTTCTTCCCCCTTCCCTCTCCCTTGCTAAAACATTCATTTACATTCCGAAAGGAAGCCTCCAAAGTCTGTTCCCTTACTTGGCCTCTTATGTTCCACTCATTCCTGTGGCTGATCAAAAGATCCAAACAAAAATCTCCATTTGGTTGTCATAATTAACATACCCAATTAGAACTTACCAACCGACCCTAGCTCATTCTTTTTCCCTCTTAAAAACACAGGGCCCCCAATGTAGGAGCTAGAGAAAGTACCCAAGTAGCTCAAGGGGTCTGCAACCCTATAGGTGGAACAACAATATGAACTAACCAGAACCCCCAGAGCTCATGTCTCTAGCTGCATATGGAGCAGAAGATGGCCTAGTTGGCCATCATTGGGAAGGGAGGCCCCTTGGTCTCACAAACTTTATATGCCCCAGTACAGGGGAATGCCAGGGCCAAGAAGGGGGAGTGGGTAGGTAGGGAAGCAGGGCGGGGGAGGGTATAGGGAACTTTCGGGATAGCATTTGAAATGTAAATAAAGAAAATATCTACTAAAAAAGAAATCTAAAAAAAAAATTAACACAAACTATTTGCTGGTTCTGATTCAGCCACCTTGACTCTTTACCTTGGTTAATTAAGGATCTTTTTATTGAGAAATCGGTATTGGATTGTGGTCTGTACCTAATCCGGGGTCCAGAGGCGAAGCACCCATAGTATGCATATATAACTTTTTAGTTATACCTTCTGCAGAAATTCTTACTCTAAACCTTTGACCTGTTTTTCTCCTGTCTCTGTCCCAGTCCCTCAATTTGCTTGATGATACCTAACTTCAGTAGAGTTGAGACAACTTTTGAGGAGGATGTAGCTGTGGAAATATCTCCAACAGTATAATTCCCTGTGCCTGAGACTTGGAGATGGAGCCTGAATAGATGGATCCTCCCTGGGGAGAAGTCACACCCTGGAAAAAAAATTGCTAATGGTAGAAAATACCAGAGCATTTCCAGGATTTTACTGGGCTTACAGCACCTGATTAGTCTCAGTGAGGGATGACAGACCTGAGCTACTTGTCAGGTGGTTGTCTGCCAGCCTCTTGAGAGAACAGGGGAGTCAGGGATGATACCACAACACCCACCGTTCATCCTAACACAAGGGAGCTCACTTTAAGCTGGCTAGTACTCTTTCAGGAGAAAATTTCCATTCCTGGAGTATAGGAATTGAAAATTAGATGCATCCAAGGTGACCAGAGAATCTTGTAAATCAGTGAACCACTAGACAACCTGAGAAACAGCTGAGAGAACAGTCGAAGCAGTACCTCACCCAGTGTGGTACAGAAGCCTTTTGTATGCCAGAGGGTAGGTGGTGGTAGTGGTGGTGGCAGGAGTAGGGAGTAGGGAGCGGTGTATAGCCCTCCACAGAGAGGACACAATCTAGGACCAGTTGTTGAGGAGTGCCACACAGTCCTCCTATTGCCTCTGTTTACTGAGTTCTTCCTTTACAATGTTTTACAGAACATTTTGTGTTTTGCCTTGTCGCTTGTCGTTTAAAGTCATAATTTGATCTGATGGTGAGAGGGCTGGGCTGATTCCATGACAGGCTTCAAATTGGCAGTTAAGGAGACTAGGCCTAAGTCTCTGTTTCCACATCTGGCCTGAGGCCAGGACAGTGGGTCAGCAGCAGTTTCCAGACTCCCTAAACTACTTCCTCAGCCAACAGTTGCCTGGCCTCCCCAGCAAGTTTCCAGTCCCCACACTCTGGTAATGGACCCAACAGATTAGACTCATAGAGGTCACCTTCCCTGGAATTTCCTAAAGATTTAAAAATAAGCCCCACAAGCTCTCTTGGGTGTCTGCCTACCTTGGTAATGGGGAGACCCAGAATGCTGGACTTCAATAGAGCAAAACCCCCTTTGTGTTTACATATTATTTGAGTCCATGGTGTCATTCTTCAGTGAATCATGAACTCTTACAAAGGGACTTCTTTTTCACCAGAGTTTGGGACTGGGGTGGGCTAGGGGTGAGCTAGGGGATCCCTTAACCTGGGAGCCAGGATGTGTTCTACTTTGGTTCTGCTATGGGTCCCTCCCTATATTTGGCCAAGAAGGAGTCTGAATAGCAGCCTGAGCATGATCCCTAGGCTGTCCCAATTCTTTCAGAAATGCCACTCTGCAAACAGTGATTCACACATGCTTGCATTTGAGTCCAGGAGAAAAACAGAGCCCTCCCACACAGGCGTGGGCTTGGTTCTGGCTTTCTTTTATGAGTTTTAGGTGATAACCAGATTCTTATGAACACTAAACTGAAGCTGGAACATTAATACAAGTGCCAAGCTGCCAGTCATTTCAGACAAACCATAGAAGGGTGTGTGTGACAGTCATTTCTAATTATTTACAATAACGTTTTTATTGCTGTGGCTTTTTCCGCCTAAGCCATCTTGGTTTTGAAGTGCTCTAGAAGGTTGCTATTTGCTACAGTTTATTTATTAAAAACTGAACTGAAATGTTATAAAAATAAGCAATCAAGCTTTTTTTAAATAAAATTACACTTAACACAATTTTATATTATTAAACTTTTTTATTATCAACACTGAATACCTTCCTGTTTTAGTTAAATTATATTTACTCACTTAAAGGTTAATTTCAAAGTATAAGTTCAAAGTAATTAATAACCACCAACCATTAACAGATTCACTGAGACTTAATGTCAGCTTAGGTCAGAGAAAGAAATCCATATACAAAGCAAAGGTCCCAGCTTATTCTAGTATACCACTCTATAAAACATAAAATATTTTTAATAATTACAGCCTGTGCATTTAATAATAGTAGTAGTAGTAACAATAATAATAATAATAACACAGAATGAGGACTGAAAGTCAGTGTAAGAGTGATTCTGCTGGCCGGCCCTCAGGGACATAGCAATTGCCTACATCATGACCTGCCAGGACTGCCAGGTGCAACAGGTGTGTGCTGTGGGATAAAAAGGACCCATTCTAGGTCTTTCTGTCTGTTCCAAATGTTCTTTGCACGCCCTTCTTTCTGTCCCCTCTGTGCCTTCATCTCAATTCTCCTGTATGTCTGCCTGTCTACGTGTCTACTTGCCTATCTGTATCTCTTTCCAGGGATTCAATATGTCTCTCCCTTCATCCAATAACCTCTTTTACAGCAGGTTGGCTGCATGCATAATTTCCCAGGGCACTCCTTAGCATGGGTTTTGCCAAAGGTACATCCCTTACGTCATTTTATTTTATAACACTGAGTGTGATCGCGTGAATAAAAAATACAAAGTAGGAGCATTGACAGTGATTCTATTTTTCTTGATAATTGGAGCACAGAATGGAAACCCAGCAGACAAGTTGAAACTAAAAGGCTTCCACTAAGACTTGCGTCAGAAAGTTCATGCGTCCCATGAACTCTCCAAAGACATCTATAAAACTCATGTGCTTGCGCATGTGTTAGGATTCTTCGTGTTGCAAATCCTAAGAACTGAGCCAGAAAAGTTTATCTCGAGGGAATTTAAATAAACTGTAGATGAAAACCTAGGTATCTTGGGGATGGTGGTGGGGATCTGGAATCACCAACAAAAAGAATACTAACTGGTTTGCTATCTCCATTGGGTTGGGCACTATGCAGTTTTACTCAATCGATTAGCTTCTTCATATTGGGTGCCTTGACTCAGTTATATCCTCCATAGTAGGGAAAAGCTAAAACTGATTTCTTTCTCTTCCCAGGTCAAAAGATCATAGAATGTGCACAACTCCTTCTCTCATTAGAAAGCATCTATTGTGGCCAGAATGTGTCTGGGATGAGAGACGTGATCACACCCACACATCTTTTGTACAATGTAGAATAGGAAGTAGAAACCCCTCAGAAAAACATATAGCTCAGCACTCTAGTGTTGGCATTCTATGTTCCAGGTCTTAGGTTCACTCACAACACTGTGAGAAAATAATAAAAGTGGTTCAGCATTGTTCCATGGGAACAAAATTCACACCTAGGGCTATTTTGTGAGAATTTTCTTTCAATTTTTGAAGTATTCATGCTTACTGTAGATGAAGTAGCACATTTTTTTTTTTAATTTGAGAGTTTAAAAGATGTTCCATCATGACAGATACTTGCTAAAGCCACTCAAGGTTTCTGTGAGTATGCAAGTGTTTGTTTCCCTCAGTTCTATGATGATAAAAAAAAAGTAAAGTGTGATTATGTATAAACTTCAGAAGTCACTTAATAAATTATCAGTATTAAACAAATCATTATTATTCTAATTGCATTTTCGGAAGAACACTGAGGTTTAGGAGTTCTCAGAATCCACTGTAAAGCTGGATATTGCTGTTTAACAAGTGCCAATTAAACCCAACAAATATTTGAGTAGTTTCTGCAGACAAGATTTGAAATAGCCAATGCCAAAAAGGTGGTTGTTAGGGAAAATACCTCTGTTATATGCGATGGTTAACATAATAATGTCACTAGGGTATAGACTCCATTGCTTGGACACTCCTTGCTGTGAAGGTACTTGACACCTGTAATTACCTCCAAATACATAGATTGGAGAAAGTACTGATCTACTCCTCATAGTGTGGCCTGGGTGGTAGGTACTTTTCTGCATAAGAATCAGTGCTTCCTGAAGATAAAAAAATAGAAACCTTGCTCCAGTTTCCATGCCACAGATACTGGATACTTTCCTGAATTATCTACCTGCTGACACTCTCGACAGATTTTAAACCAATTAGTCTCCACAAACGTAAGAAAGTCTTGAACCTTTCATGTTTTAGAGGAGAAAGGTAGAAAAGTGTCAGGAAGAGAAAAAGTCAGAGAGAGAAGGAGCAGAGAGAGCAAGAAGGGGCCAAACATCTCCTTTGATAGCAAGACAAGCCTTTGATAGATTTGCTAGGTAACTATTGGGCAGAGCCTAGAAGGAATGCCAATATATATATATATATATATATATATATATATATATATAAAATATATATATATAAAATATATATATATATAATATATATATATACACACACACACACACACACACACACACACACACACACACACACACACACAGAGAGAGATAAAGAGAGAGAAAGGCAGAGAGTGAACATAGGGTCCAACAATCCTATGAGGGCATACACCATAACTTCAGAATCTCAGCCCTGTCTCTCTCTTTTTTTTTTTTTTTAGAGAAATTCTTCATTTACATTTCAAGTGTTATCCCAAAGGTCCCCGATACTCACCCCCCCGCCCTGCTCCCCTACCCTCCCCCTCCCACTATTTGGCCCTGGCATTCCCCTATACAGGGGCATATAAACATTGCTAGACCAGGGGCCTTTCCTCCTGAATAATGGCCAACTAGGCCATCTTCTAATACATATGCAGCTAGAGTCATGAGCTCTGGGGGTTCTGATTAGTTCATATTGTTGTTCCATCTATAGGGTTGCAGACCCCTACAGCTCTTGGGTACTCTCTAGCTCCTACATTGGGGACCCTGTGTTCTGCCCTATAAATGGTTGTGAGCATCCACTTCTGTATTTGTCAGGGACTGTCAAAGCCTGCCAAGAGACAGCTATATCAGGGTCCCTTCGGGAATATCCTGATGGTGTGTGCAGTAGTGTCTGCATTTGGTGGCTGATTATGTGATGGACCGCTAGGGTGGGGCATTCTCTGGATGGTCCATCTTTTCGTTTAGCTCCAAACTTTGTCTCTGCACCTCCTTCCATGCATATTTTAATTCCTATTATAGGGAGGAATGAAGTATCCA
>LR750320.1:389190-424223 GCA_902729485.2 Mus minutoides | reverse complement strand
ATGCTCTGTTGAGGGACATCTGGGTTCTTTCCAGCTTCTGGCTATTATGAATAAGGCTGCTATGAACATAGTGGAGCATGTGTCCTTGTTACCAGTTGGGATATCTTCTGGGTATATGCCCAGTAGAGGTATTGGTGGATCTTCCGGTAGTACTATGTCCAGTTTTCTGAGAAACCTCCAGACTGATTTCCAGAGTGGTTGTACCAGCTTGCAATCCCACCAGCAACGAAGGAGTGTTCCTCTTTCTCCACATCCTCGCCAGCATCTGCTATCACCTGAATTTTTTGATCTTAGCCATTCTGACTGGTGTGAGGTGGAATCTCAGGGTTGTTTTGATTTGCATTTCTCTGATGATTAAGGATTTCGAACATTTTTTAAGGTGCTTCTCAGCCCTTTGGCATTGTTCCATTGAGAATTCTTTGTTTAGCTCTGTACCCCATTTTTTAATGTGGTTATTTGAATTTCTGGTGTTCAGCTTCTTGAGCTCTTTGTAAATATTGGATATTAGCCTCCTATCAGATTTAGGATTGGTAATAATTCTTTCCCAATCCGTTGGTGGCATTTTTGTCTTATTGACAGTATCTTTTGCTTTACAGAAGCTTTGCAATTTTATAAGGTCCCATTTGTCGATTTGTGATCTTATAGCACAGGCCATTGGTGTTCTGTTGAGGAATTTTACCCCTGTGCTCAAATCTTCAAGGGTTTTCCCCACTTTCTCCCCTATGAATTTCAGTGTCTCTGGTTTAATATGGAGGTCTTTGATCCACTTAGACTTGAGCTTTGTACAAGGAGAAAGGAATGGATTAATTTCTCATTCTTCTGCATGTTGACCGCCAGTTGTGCCAGCACCATTTATCTCATCCCTGTCTCTTAAAGATGCAACCACTTCTTGTGATACTATGTTGGAAATGAGATATCTTGGTATCTACACTATATCTCTGTTAAAAATCTTAGATAACACAAAGTAAACAAACAAACCAAAACCCAAACCAAATCAAACCAAACAAACCAAAAACAAAGTTAAGAAAGTATCCAAAAATGGGCAAAAGTTATACAACCAGTAATATAAGAAAAGTTAAAAGATGAAACTAAATTAAGAAATATGTCCTATACAGTCAAGTAGCAAAGGTAGATATTGCATTACTTAGCTATACTCTGTTTAACCAAGTTAACCAAAAAGTTGTGATCAGAAATGTTAATGTATATTTATCCTTTTCTCTTAAGCTTTGACTATATAAATGTTCCAGTAGCATAAATATGATTTTTCCATAAGATATCCCACGATAGTGGTGAACCAGCTGATTCCAGCAAGGTCTAGGTCAGTAAATGAAAATATAATTAGAATATAGACATAATTTCATTATAGGAAATAAGGGGTTATCTAGAATACTGGTTACAAAGTACAAGAAAACAGAAGCTACCTGGGATGTACTCCATTATCTTGACTGAATTAGTGTAACTAGAACTTCCAAATGAACAGCTGTAATGGAGTTAAATACTATATATATATATATATATATATATATATATATATATATATATATATATATATATATATCATTAGTTCCTATGAGTCACATAGAAAGAATACTCTGTGGTTATTGTTTGGAGCTCAGGAGATAATGATTTCATTACTGCTGAAATGGATACAATAAGAGGCAAACATCCTTAGGGTTTCCTCTGTAGAAACTCAAAGGATTGTTGCAACAGAAGTGCCTATTTTACATATCAAAGCAAATCTGGCCTCTAGGTTCTCCCAGTCCCAACTTGGCATACCCAGTCCCCAACCCTGAATTTTTCAGTCCAGGAGCTGGCTGCCCTTTCCCCAGAGCTTCTTCCCTATATAATTCAGACATTTTGGTCTCTCTCTATCTCTCTTCTTCTGTCTTTTGTCTGTCTGTGTGTCCTTTCTGTTTCTGCCCTCACCCCTGGCTTGGATTTGCTCATTTTACCTATGGCAGAGAAATAATCTGTCAAGGATAATTAAGTGGTGTGTATGTGTGTGCCTTTTTATTTTGAAGAATTTTCTTTAATATGTAGAGCAAAAATAACAAAATCATCAATATTCAATTTCTGAATGATAAATGTATCTGGTTAATGATGACCAATAGTCACGAAGCTAATAGCAAAACCACTAGTGGGAAACATCTTAATGGAAGGATAAAATTGCTAGCACCTTGAATGAAATATCTAAACAAGCAAGACGATCAGACATTGCAAGCCTCCTCATAGGGCACAAAAGCAGTATATGTACAACTGCCTCTACTGCATAATGGGTATGTGTCTGAGTAATCACTCCCAGATCCATCTGTCTTAGTCAGGGGTTCTATTCCTGCACTAACATCATGACCAAGAAGCAAGTTGGGGAGGAAAGGTTTTACTTGGCTTACACTTCCACATTGCTGTTCATCACTGAAGGAAGTCAGGACTGGAACTCAAGCAGGTCAGGAAGCAGGAGCTGATGCAGAAGCCGTGGAGGGATGTTCCTTATTGGCTTGCTTCCCATGGCTTGCTCAGCCTGCTCTCTTATAGAACCCAAGACTGCCAGGCCAGAGATGGTCCCACCCACAAGGGGCCTTTTCCCCTTGATCACTAATTGAGGAAAAATCCACAGCTAGATCTCATGGAGGTACTTCCCCAACTGAAGCTCCTTTCTCTGTGATAACCCCAGCTGTGTCAAATTGACACAATAACTAGCCAGTACAATTGACCCCTTGTCAACTTGACACAAAACACATCCCTAGTAAGCCTCAACCCTTAGTTTTTACTCATCCCCAAGATCTTAAATAACTTAAAAGTCCCACAGTCTTTACATATTACAAGGTCAATCCTTTTAAAATATCCAATATCCTTTAAAATACAAAGTCTTTTTACAATTAAAAGTCTCTTAACTGTGGGATCCACTAAAAATTTTTCTTCCTTCAAGACGCAAAAATATCAGGGCAGAGTCACAAGAGCAAAAATCAGTCTCCAACCATCCAATGTCTGGGATCCAACTCACGATCTTCTGGGCTCCTCCAAGGGCTTGGGTCACTTCTCCAGCCATGCCCTTTGTAGCATACATCTTGTCTTTTAGGCTCCAGCTGCCTGTACTTCACTGCTGCTGCTGTTCTTGGTGGTCATTCCATGATACTGGCATCTCCAAAATGCTGCTGTCTTCCACTGTAACTAGGCTTCAACACTAGCCTCTCATAGGCTCTCTTCATGGTGTCAAGCCTCAACTCCTTTGCATGACCCCTTCAGTCCTGGGCCATCAATTGCAACTGAGGCTGCACCTTCACCAATGGCTTTCCATGGCCTCTCACAGTGCTTCCATGGCCTCAGCTGCTCTGCATGACCCCTTCATGCCTTCAAATCCAGTACCAGCTGGGTAACTCTTACACATTACCAAGTCCCACTGTAGCAGGAGTACAACCTTGGCTATCTCTGGAAAACAGCCTTTTGTGCTTTCAGAAAACACTTTCCAGAAGATGTAAACTCAACAATGCTGGTCTCTTCTTAATCACCTCTAATTTCTTAGCTCCAGCTAACCAGCATCAATAGTCCCTACTAAAGCAAAACAAAGGTTTTGCTTTAGTAGTTCTGATATCTTGTTAATCACAGCTGGTTCTTCAGCCCCAGCTAACCAGAACCACAGAATCAAAATCAAACTAGCAATGGCCCTGAGAAGAGTCTTTAATTTTCCCCCTGAAATTTCACAAGCCAGACCTCCATCTTCAGCACTGTCTGACAGAGCTCTTAACAACGAATGGATCTTCAAGCCCAATGTTCCAAAGCCCTTCGACAGTCCTCCCCAAAACATGGTCAGGTTGTCACAGGAATACCCCACTCTGCTGGTACCAATGTGATATTTTGTGGAAGAGCCAAACGATCAAGATCCCTTCTAACTAAATTATGACACAGGGCAGGAGAGTTAATATATCCTTGAGGCAAAACTGTGAAGGTATACTGCTGGCCTTGCCAACTGGAAGCAAATTGCTTCTGGTGGTCCTTATGGACAGGTACTGAGAAGAAGGCATTTGCCAGATCAATAGCCACATACCAGGTGCCAGGAGATGTGTTAATTTACTCAAGTAACGAAACTACATCTGGCACAGCAGCTGCAATTGGAGTTACTACCTGATTTAGTTTTTGATAGTCAACTGTCATTCTCCATGATCCATCTGTTTTCTGCACTGGCCAGATAGGAGAGTTAAAGGAGATGTGGTGGGAACCACCACCCCTGCATCTTTCAAGTCCTTGATAGTAGCAGTAATTTCTGCAATTCCTCCAGGAATACGATACTGTTTTTGATTCACTATTTTCTTTGGCAGAGGCAACTCTAAAGGCTTCCATTTAGCCTTTCCAATCATAATAGCCCTCACTCTACAGTTCAGGGAACCAATATGAGAATTCTGCCAATTTCTGAGTATATCTATCCCAATTATACATTCTGGAACTGGAGAAAAGACCACAGGATGTGTTCGGGAACCTACTGGACCTACTGTGAGTAGGACATCAGTCAAAACTCCATTAATCACCTGCCCTCCATAAGCCCCTACTTTAACTGGAGGGCCACAATGATTTTTGGGATCTCCTGGGATTAGTGTCAACTCAGAACCAGTATCCAATAAACCCCGGAAAGTCTGATTATTTCCTTTCCCCAAGTGTACAGTTACCCTTGTAAAAGGCCGTAGGTCCCTCTGAAATTTAAAAACTTCCTTTTATTTTGGACGCTCTGGATGAAATTTTTGTGGAAGTCGCAGATATACAGATGCCTTACACTCTTGTCTATGTCCAGCTTGAGTTTCTTCTGCGAGATTCTTTTCTGCACCCTCTTGCTGAAGGAGGCGTTGCCCGCAGGCCGGACGCAGCGCTCACCGTTGGCAATGAGGCAGCAGCTTATAGTGCCCTTTGTAACGTTGGAGAGTGTTCACCTGCAGCTGGAACAGATCAACCTCAGGGATGTCGGCATCATGCTCGGGAGAGTCTCCGCCATCGTCACTTGTCTTCCTCTTCCTTTCATTCATCATTTTTTCCCAAGATACTAAGAGCATCCAGCCAGTAAAATAATTTTCTATTTTTTTCCCCATCTTGTAGAAAGCTTTGTACACTGAATCACCTAATTCATCAAGAAGATCAAGGGCATTAACTTCTTTAAGTTTGAAATATAGTTTCAACCATGGGTCTTCAAAATTCTCTGAGCTCTCAGAAGAAAGAGAATCTGGAGAGGTTTCAGTAGTTGAAAGTGCTATTGGATCAACAAGCCAACTCCAGTATTTTAAAAGATTCATCCTTATACTTCTGCTCCTCTAGAACCACTCTGGTACCAACTTCTGTATTAGTTAGGGTTCTCTAGAGTCACAGAACTTACGGAGTAAAGGAATTTATTGATGACTTACAGTCTGCAGTCCAATTCCCAACAATGGTTCAGTAGTAGCTGTGAATGGAAGTCCAAGGATCTAGCAGTTACTCAGTCCCACAAGGCGAACAGGCGAAGGAGCGAGTGCCAGTCTCCCTTCTTCCAGTGTCCTTATATGATCTCCAGCAGAAGGTGTAGCCCAGATTAAAGATTTGTGCCATCACACCCTTAAGAGGTTAAAAGGTGTGTGCCATCACACCTTTAATCCCAGATGATCTTGAGCTCGGACATCTCTCTGTCTTAATCTTCTGGAATCCATAGCCGCTATGCTATCAAGATCTCCATACCAAGATCCAGATCAGAAACTTCTATCTCCCAGCCTCCAGGTTAGGGTCACTGGTGAGCCTTCCAATTCTGGATTGTAGTTCATTCCAAATATAGTCAAGTTGACAACCAGGGATAGCCACTACACCATTCAAGCCTCAAAATCTACCTGCAAGTTTAAAGAGACCATAGAGACAACAGGGAGACACATGAGCTCAATCTATATAGCTCTTGGCTGAACTTTATAGTTTGACATGAGAAAAGCTGGTGCAGGGGTGAATTAGAAGGGATAGAGACACAAAGAAGGAAAGTCATTTCTGTGTTAACACATCTACACTATATGTTAGATGCCCTCCAAAAGCTGTGGAATAGCAAGCAATTGCAATAATAATAATAATAATAATAATAATAATAATAATAATAATAACTGCTTATAGGGTTGTGGGTCCCACGCCCAGTTCGCCCTAGGGCTCCACCACTTGCCAAGGCTGATGAGTGCAGTTTGACTCTGCTGATCCCCCTGGGCCAGAGTTGGTCCCCAGGATGCCGCTCTGGGTGGGAAAGCACAGTCTGAGGCACAGGACAGCTGGAGCTTGCTCAGGGGTCCACGGGTTTGGACCATGGAGTCTCAGGCTCTTGGACACCCAGGCACTGCTGGAAGTCATGGAAGAACTGAGAACAGAATCTGAGCCCCTGCAGGCTGGATCTAGGCTGGGGCAGGGGTGGTGGTGGTGCTCCAGCTAGTCCCATAGATAGAGTCTTTGGCTTGCTGAAGGTTGGCTTGGTGGCAGTTGTGACTGGGAGTGCAGAGAGGCCTTCTATTGGAAATTAGTCAGTGATTTTCTAGGCAAATACACCTCTGTGGCTCTGCATGCCCACTTCTCAGGGTGGGCCTGATATTAAATACCTTTCGCAGGGAGAGATGTGTGGGAAGTAAAGCTTATTGGTTAAGTCCTCAAGGCCTCGATGTATCTCATGGCTATCTCTGTCTTGAGTCTATGTGACCACAGGTCAAGTCCTTTTTCTCATATACAACTGGAGGGCTTGGGGCATTGCTCTTACATGACTGATGACCCCCAATCTATGGGGTATTATGGCTAGACAAGGGCCTGGTGCTCAGGGTCAGGCAAAGCTCCTACGGATCCTTCAGGGTCACTGGGACTTCTAGCCTTAGCTAACCTGGGGACCAGGCTACCTTTCATGGTCCCACAACTGTTCAGAAGAGGTTCTCAGAGATCAAGTGCCCAGTTTCTGGTCTCTCTTGAGTCTTGCAAGAAGCCTGTGTCAAACGATTTCTTTTGTCATTTCATAAGCAAAGAACACAAGGCATCAGGAAAGTTTAAGAACTTCCTGGGAGCACCCAGAACTTCCAAAGTCCAAGGTCAATGACTTCTCTACTGCAGAGTAGCAAATTCACCAATAAGTATTGTTTCTATTTCTCTGGCTAACTATTTATTCGTTGTGATTTGTCCTTAGCTTGTTCTCCATACTGTATTGATTCAAATTTCAAGAACTGTAAGATTCACAATTATTTCATATACCAGAAAGTAAAAACTGTCAATCAATTTATAACATTGTTTTATCCCTTGAAAATGTATTTCCTATCTAGTGAAAGAACTCCACTAGTATTACTTAGACACCCATTTTCAAAATGTGAGACTTTTTCTTTGTTTCACAGATTAACTGTGAACTCCAGACATAAGCAATCTTTATGCCTTTGTCTTCCAAGCAGCAGAAATAATAAATAAGTATATACTATTTCACATTGTTAGGTATGCATCTTTAGACATACTATACTAATATCTTCCTTAAAATAAATCATAGTTGTAGGATAAGGTGCCTAAAAATTCATGATTTTTTTATAATCCAAACTGTGATTTTCCTAACTTGCTTTTCAATCTAAACCATCAAAGTCTGAGTTTCTTTGCACATTGTCCCTTGTCTTTTCAAAGGTCACACTATATTTGAAGTCCATTACTACTACGTTCCTCAGTCAATTCTACAACTGAAATAGTATTTCACCCTTGAGCTCCACACAGCTTGCACAAGGCAATAGCATCCTCGATTTCACGTGCAACATACTCAAATTGCATTTTGCAAGTTTCAATGCTGGAACTTTTGATATTTTCATATAAAGTGATAGCATTTTCATGGTTGCTGTCATCAAAGAGAGAGGTCGTTGACCAGAACTACTGTCTCAATTACAGAGATGATGTGATGGGAGCGTGAAAGATGATTGCTTTAAGATTGCTGAAGTATTATAGCTAGAAAAATTGGCTAACTATCATCAGCTCGTAGAAAGAGAATCATGTTAGTAGACTGCACAACTGACACTCTTCAATTAGGAACCATGCAATGCGCCTTGCTTTCCTGCCATTCCTGTTCCCCACCCTCCCTTCTTCTTCACGTGCTCTGTGGAGTATCTGTTGTAAACCCAGTGTTAGTGTTTGGAGATCCTTATAAAATAAAATGATGTCCACAGGTAGAAGAGTTGGTCAGCGGTTAGGGCATTTGTTGATCTTGCAGAGGACCTGGGCTTGATTACAAGCACTATTTATAGCCACCTTTAACTCCAGTTATAGAGGATCTGATGCTCTGGCTAACCTCTGTGGATAACAGGTACTCATGTGGTACATGTATAAACATGCAGGCAAAACACTCTTGCACATAAAATAGAAGATTAATCCAAAATATAATTCGATGAGGATTACATGTTCATGGTGTTAGATTTTGAAGAAAGATGATTTAAAATTATATAAATGATTGCTGTGAAGTGGAAGGTATTTGAGATGAAAATTCTAACACAAACTGACCATGTTAAAATATGCAATATTTTTAAACTACTGATTTATACTATTCAGAAAGTTCATGTTTGAGTTGAAATTCCTGTGTTCATGTATTATCTAAGTAGCTTATATGTATATGTACATGCATGCAACATTTAAAAACCAAAATACAGTGGGGTCCATTATAAACTATTCTGTATTCCTCAAGGTGAAAAAGAAAAATGCTGTCTATTTAAGATGACGACACAGAAATATAAAAAGATAATTTGCATAGAAAGTAATGCATAAATGAGACTTATAATTATCTTTGTTATATGTCTCTAGGGTGTTGTCTGTAGCCCAAATGACCTTTTAACTTAACATATGGCTTCTTGGCCAACTGAGCCACCTTGACTGGCAGACAAGTTTGTTATAGATTTTACTTTTCCTCTCTTAAATCCTTTGAGAACAAAAATGCATTTTGAACTCTGAAGTATTTCCCTGTACTCTTCTATGGAGAAAAACAATCTATTATTTTGTATAAAAATATTTTTTTTTCCTTTGCTTGAACTCACATGCTAAAGAGTATGTAATTCCTCAGCAATTTAAATTTAAATGAATCAGTCTGCTCACTTTGATTTGCTCTGTTCCTCCACAGTCACATACAGTAGTTTGCATTCATCAAATTAATAATAAGGGATTAAAGTGGCTAGCTTCTAAGGGAGGGATGTGTCATTGGTATTAATATTTGCATTTGAAATAATTTTCTTTGCATGCTAATTATGCACTGCCTGGAATTAAAGAGACATTGAAGGAGGGCGATTTTTACCAGGTGTTATTTTAATTTTGAAGGAGATCCAATAAAATTTGAATTGCTTTGCAATGTGTTTTCTAATCAAACCGGGCATCAACTCAGATTGACTGAGACAACAAATCCTTTAAATCTACTATCAGTAGCTTTAAGCAGCAGGATTTTATAAGGCTGTTTACTAAGTTACATATCAAGCCACAAGAGAAGACAGAGTCCCTTACAAACTAGTATTGGTAGCATCCACAATATGAAGATTATCTCATAGGTTATAAGGTTAATTGAATAATTTGTGTCATTGACTAGCTGGTATATGTGCTGAAAAAGAAAAAGAAAGCCAGAAAGAGATTATCTTTTGCACAGCACTTTTCTATGATGACTATAAAAAAAAAAAAAAATCATCTGCTATCTCTTATGGATGCCATACTGCAACCACCCACTTTTTCTTTTTTTAAAAGCTAGCTGTAAATATAATAATGTGATTAAAAATAGCAATTCTTTTACTTGTTACTGTCTATACCTGAACTTTTATTTCAAAGGAACAGACACTTAAACAGAAGATGGGCTTATTTTGAATTCCTGCTCTGGGTGGAAACCTAGGCTGGACACATACACCCGAATCTCTCACATACATCTGAATCTCTCACAGATAGTACAAACTCTATAGTCTCATGAAATTCTGAAGCTTTTACTTGCTTCAGTAAGAGTCCCAGGCCAGGTGCTAGTCAGCAGCATCACTGTCAGTGTAAGGGAAGACTTTGTTTTGTCTGTTCTGGTCTAGGTGTCTGGCACAGATAGGAAGCTTGTCTCTGCTCTCTCTATCCCATTTCACCCTTCCTTTGTGTCTGAAGCTTCAGTCTTCTGTGAGGGGAGTCTGGAGAATGAGGAAGGAAGAGAGAAGAAAGCTAGGGAGATTCCTATTTGTGGATGCCTTCAAGGTTCCTGCCCTGTAATGTTAAAGCTATTTCATTCAATTAATTACATTTACCCAGAACTTAGTACTCAAGATAGTACTGAAAGAACCCAAATCAAAACTTTACATCCGTGTTTACCCATGAATATTAGCTGCTTTGAACCTCGTTTAGCCACACCATTGTTAATTGCAGCAGAAAGAAGAGCTGACATATGTGATGGATAACTCTGGTGAGATATGCTGGTATGCTGGGCATGCTGTGGAATCTTTACCCATGGCGAACTTTGACATTACTGGCCAACAGCCCCTTGGACATGACTTTAGCGAAAATGAAAGTTGTTTGTATATTGAAATCATTCCTAGGAATATCTTTGAAGAGCTAGGCTTACATTAGCACAAGAATTAATCCACTGGAATAGTTACTACCATGAAATCAGCAGTTCCATGACCCTGCCTCTCACTATGGGAAAGAGGCTTTGAACCTACTCTTGCTAGAAGTGGGATTTTTTTCCATAGTTACTTAATTTGTGCTTCATAGCAAACTGCAGAGCTGCTTTCTCTTCAATGTGTGCATATGCATTATTTTCTTATTGATTCTTTTCAGGAACCATACTCAGATCATGCATTACCCCTCCTTATCTCCCCTCACATGCTTCCCACTTTCCTACCCAGACAACTCCATGCCCCCCTCCCTCTCTCTCTTTCTCTTTCATGAACAGAACAAACTAAGCAAATAAAACAAAAACAAGCAAACAAACCAACACCCACACACATACAGCCCTACACCCACCCACCCACCCACCCCCTCACACACCCACCCACCCACCCCATCACACACCCACAAAGAGAGAGTCCAAATTATATAAGCAAAAGAGCAATAGGACCAAAAAAATGTGTAAGCAAAGCAATTTGAAACAAAACATCTACCAAAATACCACTAGGTATTGATCAACTGCTGGGCTCGCAGCCTACCTGGAAATGAGATTAACATTCCCAGTGAGACATAAGCAGAGCAGTAAAAGAGTCCCAAAGACGCTCTTCTGTACCCATAGATCAGCATCTTGCACAGCCATCATCAGAGAACATGTTTCTTTTTCAATAATTATACTTTGGTTTTTTTTTATGGAAAATGTTTTTCCATGCTTATATGCTGATCATAGTTCCCATTTCTCATCTCCTCTCACACCCTACTCCTCACCCATCTAACACCATTTTTTTCTCTCTCTAGAAGAAAAGAAAACAAACCATGATATTAAAAAAGAAAAAAGGCAGAAGACACACACATACAGTCCTCCAAACCCAAACAAGCAAAAATAAAAGCAAAAAACAAAAACCCCTATAGAAACATAAAATCTAAACTATTATTTACAAGCAAAAGGCTAATAATGTAAAACATGCCCAAATAAAGCATATGAAACAAACAAACAAACAAAAAAAACCTACAAAGGTACCTACCTTAGAGATTGTTTTGGGTTGACCATCTACTTCTGGGCATAGGGCCTACCCTTAAGTGAGGCTCTATTGGAGAAAACTAACTTTTCCTTTGCAAGCAGTTGTCAATTTGAAGTGGCTTATTAGTTATGGGTGGAATAGCTTGGCCACTTCAGTCTCTTAGTGCTGGGACCCCATCTGGCTTTGGTTCTGTGCAGGTCCCCTGCATGCTGCCAGAGTCTCTGTGAGTACATATGTGTATCAGCCCTTTTGTGTCTAGAAGAGATTGTCTCCTCGATGTCATCCATCCCCACTGACTGGATTTGCCCCTCTTGAGCACAGTTCCCTGATCCATGAGTACAGGTGTTTGATGAAGACTCACCATTTAGGACTGACAATCCCACCCTCCCCACCACCATTATGTTATCTAGGATGTGGTAAGAAGGCAGAACATTTGGGAACTTTGGTGAGCATTTGGTGAGAGCTCACCCATGTCTGGGTTGTTTTGTTTGTTTTTTGTTGTTGTTGTTTTGTTTTGTTTTTCTCCTTTACAGCTGTTTGCCTTTTAAACAGTGCAATCCTAATTTATTTCCACCCCTTTTCCAACCCTCACCACTGCACAGTTTATAGGACCAGAGAGAGGTACCTGATGTGTTCAAACCTAAGGAAAAGGTCAGTGAAGGCAAGGATGAAATTAGGAATTTTCTTGCAGGGTATTTTTTGCTTCACATTTGAATTTAGTGGTTGGGGACCCGAGTGCTTGCTGGCTTATGTGATTGTCCTAATTACCAATGGCATGAATTACTGAACACCTAATTAGGCCTTTTGAGCTGAGTATATTTTTCGAGACACTGACATTTAGTGAGGAGTGTGGTGTCAGCAGAATATCTGAGCTGAGTATAATTTCTAATTTGAGGAAAGGTATTGGCATGCAATTATGCAGGCAGATAAAGAGAGCAATTACACAAAACTATCTTGAGTGATGAACTTTGGAACAATGGAAAAGGACAAAGGCAAGTCATAAACCCTACTACCATAGACTTGTGTATGTAGACAGATCTCTAGATAGTTAACTGGTAGGACTAAAACTGATTTTAAATGTTAATTCAAAAGGACAATAAGAGTATAGTGAAGGTAAGGCCCATGGTAGTAAGTATTGGTTCCAGAATGTTCAGAGAAGAGGAGAATATTTTCAAAGTACAAAAAGACTCATCCATATGGAGTCAATTAAATATACATCTGGTTTGTAAAACATACAGTGTTGGTAGTTTCCTGACCTAATAAGCAAACCAGAAACTCAGTTGACCCTGAAAGTAGATTTGACTTAGCTATTACTGAGTAATAATAAACACAGATCTCAGTGACCCAGAACGCTAATCAATGATCAACACACCACACATATCTGTAGGTCATTTGTGTGTCAGGTAATCTGGACTGGGCTCAGATGGTCTTGTGAGCAACTCTCTTGGAGCTGTAGGTTAGCACGTAACCTGGTATAAACATTTGTTGGGCCTCTTCTACCCTCAAGGACTCAGCTGGCCTTTCTCACAAAGAAAGTGACCGAAGCACAGAGCAGCAAGAGCAGCAGACTTGGTGGGACTCTTAGACTCAGATAGCAAACCATGCTTGCATATGATTTTAGTGGCTGAGGCAAATCACTCCGGTCAAGGTTAGCAGCACAGACTCAAGTCCTTCTGAACTGCAACTATACAGTCAATAAAAATGGGTATGGACACTGTAGTGTGACAAGTTTGGACATCTAGTGCACCGTATGGGACATACAAACCCATTCTTGTAAAAATATTGCAATTGGAAAGGGGTCTTATAGATCCTGTACAGAGTAGTATAAATAGGTGAGAAAGAGCAATACTGTGGCAGTGTCTTCTAAAAAGATACTGTGAACAAGGCGCAAACATCAAAGACTGTGTAGGCTGGGAATGACAGTGGAATTGTGTGCTTCATCCCTGAAGGCCAGCCTTTATAAAAATCTCATAGTTGTGGTTATAAATTCACATGATTTACAGCTAAAATCCCTGGCTGATGGTGAGGCTCAAATCATGACCTCACAGTTCCCATTTCTTTGAACCTCAGTTGTTCCATTCTGGTCTTTTATTTATAATGTACAAAACCCTTACTGATTAAGCCCATTTCGCTTCACTTGCACTAATATGATTACCTCACTGGATGAAAAATTAGAGTCTTTTAATTAAAAATTTAAGGTTAAGATGGCAGCCGGAAGAAAGATACCCAAGCACCCACCCTGGCCATACCAACCCAAGTAGGCAGGCAGGAAGAAAGACACTGAAACACTTGCTGCAAGTACCACTATGATGGATGTATATATGTTTGATGAAGAGATGGGGAAGATGGAGTACAACTTGGAGAGATGGAAGAGAAAGAAAAGTGGGATGGTCCATATACTTGGAGAAAGGTGAAACTGGAGACTCAATGGTGGTGAGGTACAGGCAGATATGAGGAGGCCATGGTGAGGTGCTGGCCTGGGTTGCCACCAAGAGCCATGTCTGGGACCTTAGTCTTGCTGCAGTTGGGGTCTGCATAGATGTCTATGGCCCAAATTACCACAAAGGGCCAAGGGAATATCTGTGGTCTGGCCTGCCACCAAGTGGATATATGAGGGTCTGCTGCCTAGGAGGCAATGTTGATCTGAATGGCCTGAACACAGGTAGATTTCCAGGCCCACGGTGCTGCTGAGGGCCATGTGTAGCTCCATGGAATTATGTCAGCTGGGGTCTAGGTTGATGCCCCAAGGCCTGCATTACCACCAAAGGCTCTGTGGCTATCCCTGGCCTGGACTGCTACCTCAGGCCTTGTGTTGAATGGTCCCTGCCCCGCATTGATCAACACAATCTGTAAAGCTGGTCTTGTCCCTATCTTGGACAGCACCATAGAACTAACCTTGAGAGCAGGGAAGCTTGGGAGCTGGTCATACTCCTCATTCACCATGGGGTGGCATGGGCAAGGGAAAGATGCCTTCCAACACCCCTCACAGACTGGGAGAGGCAGGTGAGCTGTCCCTAAGGTCATGAGAGCAGGAGAGTTAGCTCTGCCTTCCACTGGCTGTAGCTCTCAGGAAAATGGGCCCTGCACCTCACCTAGGCAGCACAGTAGGGCTGTCCCTAGTGGCAAAGTGATTCTGAGTATTTGAGAGCAGGAGAGCTGCTCCTGCCTCTTGGTGTTTGTAACACTGGATAAACTACCAGGAGCAGTACAGGAGAGCTCTCCCTGGTGGTGTGAGGACAGAAGAGCTAGTGGGCTGGTCAACTCAGAGCCCTCCCATCACCCAGAACTCTGAGTTGGCCCACCCCAACATGGACGGGTCTGGGGTACATAACGTGAAATCACAAAGAATCAACAAAAGTTTTTTTTTTCTTTTAAGTAAAAAAAAATTACAATTAAAAATAATTATGTCATTTATCCCTTCCCTTTTTTTCCCATCAACCCCTCCCATGCATCTCCTACTGCTCTCAGAAATCATGGCCTCTTTTTCTTTGTTACACACACACACACACACACACACACACACACACACACACACACACAAATAAATTCAACCTGCTCAGTTTACTAACTGTTACTTGCATGTATATGATTTTAGGACTGACCAATTGGTATTGAATAATCAATTAAAGGGTCATCTCTGGGGAAGACCATTTCTTCTGATTTGAGCATTTCTTAGTCCCTATAGTTCTTTGTTGAAGAGTGAAGCTCTATGAATTGAAAAGCAGATATCCTGCCTCCACACACCCACACATCTGTACCCTGCTTCTATCCTGCTGTAATGAGACTGAGGCCACATCCACTACTCTCTATCTGGATGTTAGGATATACTGGACAAGCACTCTGAGGGTACTAATATAAGCATCACACCTTCTGTGTTTCAGGAATCTCACAAAATAAGAACATTTCTTTCTTTTTTTTTTTTCTTTTCAATGTTCATTGTATTTTTATTTATTTTTTATTAGATACTTACTTCATCTACATTTCAAATGCTGTCCCATAAGTCCCCTATACCCTCACCCCGCCCTGCTCCCCAACCTGTTTCCTGGCCCTGGCATTCCCCTGTACTGGTGCATATAATCTTCGCAAGACTAAGGGCCTCTCCTCCCAATGACAACCGATTAGGCCATCCTCTGCTACATATGCAACTAGAGACACAAGCTCGGGGTTGGGGGTACTAGTTAGTTCATATTGTTGTTCCTCCTATAGGGTTGCAGACCCTTTTTAGCTCCTTGGGTACTGAACATGTCTTAATCAGTAGAATTCTTTGTGTACCAATCATATTTATTATTGTTGTCTGTAGGACAAGAAGGATATAATACTGTGGTGGTGACAATTTTGGAATATGTGTTTTGATAATACAGGCAGCTTATTCAAGTTAAACTCAAATGCATGGAAGAGTAGCAAAGCCACTATGGAAAACTTTAAGTTACCTTTTTCGAAAACAGACTCTGCAACCAGAAACATGTCGAAGATGAATTTGTTGTTTACCTGAAGCTGTTGTAAATGTGAAGAAAAGCCCATTACTTTGTACATGGTGTGTATATAATGATTAAATGTGAAAACAAGGGCCCCTAGATCAAGAAAAATGGGAGTGAGATTATTAGTGTAAGTGAATCCAAAAATGTTCAAAATAATAGCTATTTCCCTTGAGATCAGTATCAATAAATGATACCCCTTTTCTCTTTTAAAACACTATTTTATTTTACGTTGTGAGCCTAGCCTTTAATGGCTGAGCCATCTCTCCAGCCCTAAAACACTATTTTAAAGCTGACAGTGGACAAAGACCATCAGAGCAAGAGGAAAGAACCACCAAAGGCAAACTTTTCTCAGAAGTTTTGCTTCAGGGGCACCATTAACACCTGCTGTCTAGAGTATAAGACTTTTAAAGATCGTAACACCTTATTGTGACGCCTCAGTGACACTGAGTCCTCAATGCCTACCAATACTATAGAGCTTACACACATATGTTTACTTATGTATACTTCATTGCAACTGCTGGTCTTCGGGTGGCCTTGAACCACTGTGGAATGCCAACCATTAAAGAATTATGATGGGCTGGAGAGATAGCTCAGCAATAAAGAGCACTGACAGCTCTTCCAGGAGTCCTGAGTTCAATTCCCAGCAACCACATGGAATGAGTAATGGGATCCTATGCCCTCTTCCGGTGTCTGAAGACACCTACAGTGCACACACACACACACACACACACACACACACGTATGTATATAAATTAATTTAAAAAGGAAGTATGATTATGTCTATTCCTTTTCTGATTCTTATGTTGTAATCATTTGAATAAAAAATTTTTTAAATCAAATCCTGTTTTCTCATCCATACAATAGTATTAAAATGTTCTCTCTCTCTCTTTTTCTCTCTCTCTCTCTCTCCTCTTCTCCTCTTTTCTTCTCTGTGTGTGTTCAGATACATGTTCATGCATCTATATAGATAATTGAAGCCATTTTCTCATTCTGCTGACCTTCTGTTGCAAAGGAAAACCTTCCCCAGAGAGCACGCTAACAAAAAGAGACACGATGAATAACCCCAGCATTCGATGTGCTTTTGAAGTTCTGTGCCCATCCATTCATTTTCTAAAGCATATTTTTGCATGTAAAAGGCATTTGTAAGGAAAAATGAGGAAGGCGATTTGGGGGAAAATGAATTGGATTTGAATGAGGATGATGAATTGGTGAAGACAGAGAACCAAGAGAAAATGAGCTCCAGGTTTCTGCCTTCATGTTTTCCTAATAAAGTGCATTTTAAGGAATAGTTTATATAAGGATGCTCACATAAGTAAGCCAGCCTACTCTTAACTGAATTGTGTACTTTTGTGAAAGAGAGATGTACATAATGCCAAGCATACTGCTCTCATTTAAAAAGTGAAGACACCATTAGTGTCAGATTCTTAGCCTTGGGACTTATAAGCAACCATCTTTTACATACAAATCTATGCTTTCTGAAGTAAATGGCGTAGTTTTTATTTATTGTCTTACTTTCAATGAGGGCCTGATATTTAATAGAGGAAACATGGGTATTGAATGTTAGTCTGTCCTTTTGGAAGTCTTCAGAATTACTGAGAGATGTATACTTTCATAAGAGAGATAATAAGTATATGATGGGTACAACCTGTCTTTTGGAATCTTGGCCATAAGTAGTGGGTCAACCCCTCCCTCAACCCATTTTTTTCTGTAAGCAAACTTATTCAGTTTCCCTCCATATGTGGGCTTCAGATAGCATCATGTGTATCATGAAAAAAAGCCAATAAATAATGAAATAATATATCTACTTCATGTCTGTCTTTATAGATACTTAAATAGGACAGCAATGTGTGTACTTAAAAGGCACTGTTGAATGGGGAGCTGAAGAGATAGTCTTCTCCAGAAAAGAGCATTTTGAACGATTGACCCTATAAACATACATACTAGTGACATTATACAAACTGAACCAGTTATATTTAAGAATATATATGTAAATATATATTTATATATGCATATGATAATGATTAGTGGAAAAAAAAGAGGTCATGAGTTTGAAGGAGAGTGCAGAGGGATATATAGGAAAAAAAAGAAAGGAGAAATATTATCTTATAATATAAAAGAGAAAAAAAGCATTCCACCACATTTCTCTTATAGACATGTGAATTATTACATGATTCTAACAATAAAGAACCATCTTAAAACAATCTTTTGGGTCCTATCAACTGATGTGTCAATCACTACCCTCCCATTTCATCAACGTGAAGGAGTATGTTTCCAGAAACTCAGAGATTTATAGTAGTCTAGACCAAGGCATCAGACATCAGTTTTGCAGAAATGTGCTCCTGGGAGCCATGGAACTCAACCCTGAGCTTCCAGCTGGGAAGTGAGACCTGTAACATGATCCATGATTTGTGAATAGAGGATTAATGAATGGCCTGAAAGAAGATGGTCCAAACTTTTTTTTTTTTTAAACTTTTTTTTGCGATGTTGTTTTACTCTGTAGTGCAGGCTGGCTAGAACTCATGGTGTAGCACAGACTAGTATGAAACTCCTCCCCAACGCTGGGATTCCATGCTTGAACCACCATGGCCATCTGGCTATCCCCAGAGCATTCATTTTCACCTCTGATGTATATAGGTAGCTTCTTTTATATGAACGACAGCACGTTTCTGTGAAAGATCACGTGCAATTCCAAGTGGTGATAAGATAACTAAGGTAAAAGAGAAATGAAAAAACAAACAAACAAACAAACAAACAAACCAAAAAAACGTATCCTCTTAATCAAAAGCTAGGGATAGTAAAATGGTACTCTGATCCTAAGAGTGAAGCCAGGAACCTTTAGAAACGCCTGGGTAAAAACTCAAGGTACCTTCGCACACGAAGAAGTACCGTTAGTTTTATTCTTTTATCATCCATTTTCAGAGGGATGGACAATCACACCAATGTTTCTAGCTTTTATTAAAGAAAACCACTTTTTGTACATGAACATCCTATTTCAGTCAAGAGGCAGACAGCTATGAAGGATATGTGAAGACATATTTTTTTTTAATTTTTTTAGGCATAAAGGGGTATGTTAATCCATTTCCACATACAATTCCTATAATTACATATAGGGGGTGAACCGTGAACCGGTTAGAAACCTGTGTCTAGTTGCCAACAAGTGCCACTGGAGAGAAGAAAGTCCAGAAGTTGAAGACTGAGAATTAGCTTCCTTCCAGTGTGATGCGGTACATGGAGGTGCTCTTGAGTGAGTGAGCTTCCTCCGCAGGCGCAGACGCTGATGCAGTCGTAGCAAGCAGTCTTTTCCTCTCTTGTAAACATCTGCTCATGGTCCAGACCTCTGAGCCAGCCATGCTGCTGTCTAGGTTCCAACAGCTGTTTGTGGACTCAGTTACCATTGCAAGTGGTCGCCTTACTGGTAGGACTAGGAGTAAACGCTCTCCCTGCTCTCCCGATGCCCTGTTCATTCTTTCTGCAAACACATCTTAGGAATAAGACTTTAAACCTTTGATCTCCCACACCAAAAACAAAAAGAAAACAAAACAAAAGAAACACAAAAAAAGAAAAAGAAGAGAAAGAGAGAGAGAGAGAAGAAGAAGAAGGAGGAGGAGAAAGAAAGAAAGAAAGAAAGACCAAATAAATGAAGCATTAATAAGAAATTAATCTCACTGTAGTGTTCATGGCTTATTGTGGAAAGCAGGTGTTTAAAACTTTTAGAATTTCTTTTAAAAAATTCTAAAGAGAAAACAAAAGAAAAAGAAAATCATAATATTTACAGAGATAAACTGAATGTCGTAACCAGGCAAAACAAAGAACTTTGGTTTGGTATTGGTTTTCCGTTTTCCCTTTGGTTTAAATATTGATCAAGATTCAATTTCTTTTTTCTTGCCAAATAAAACTTCAATAAATCAAAGTTTAGAGGCAAAATAACATGTTCTTTTCACAGCATGAAGTTTAATAGAATATTTTATATATTTAATCCATACCAATGTACTATAGGAAGCTTTTATTAAACTGAGACATTAGTGCTCAGATATCAAATGATTACAAATGTCCAACGACACATCTCTCAGTCTGCAGAAGTGGCAAAACATCATCCCCAACCTCTAACAGGGATTAATCTTTGATTAGTTTCTCATTGCCTTCAAAATAATTTTATTGTTTGTGTCTAAAAGGAAACACCATATTTCTTTTCCCTCTCAAAGAACACAGTTCTATACCTGGAAATCTAATAGTCGTATTTTTCTTTTTTTTCAGTTAAAGTTATACACATAAATCTGGGTCAAAAATGGCGGTGCAGCATGATCCCAGAAATGAAGCCTCCACCTGTAAGAGCAAAGTTTAAAGTCTAGTCGCAAGTCGCTACTGGCCCTTATCCAGTCTACTTCAAAAAGGTCCCATGTACATTACCTCCTTAAAAAGTACCTCAGGCAGAAAACATGTTTATAAAGTTACAAATCTGAATGTAACTAAAGATACATAGACATTTTATTATTACACTTTCATGTACTGCTTGATAAATTATGTACCAGTTAAAAACACTAAATTATCTCAAGGTGCATTCAATATCTGTAGCGTAGTTAACAAAAACACACACGAAAAAAATATATATTCTATATTCTGTGGAAAATAACACAGCTTTAATAATGACCACTGTTAAAAATCTGCTATTCTGACTGATATCTCTTACTTTATTTTCTTTTTTTAAGGAAATAAGTATCATTTTAAGGCAGTGGAAAACCCAAAGGATTTAACACCAATTTTAATTACAGTGATTTACATCGTGATCAGTGACTATGGGGATACAAGCTTCCAACTTTCTCTGTCACTTTCTCTGATATTTTTTTCTGTACTTTTTTTTTTTTTTGCTAATTTTTTTCTTTAAACAGAATGTACTTTCCTAGCAAGTGTCATTAAGTAAATGTGATACAAACTCTGTGTATGTCTTTTTCAGAGAAGAAAAAATTGTCAGTTTGGGAGTACCATTTTTATGAGGTGTTGCTGTATGTGTTTGTGACTCAGTTTGGGGAGCCTGTTGGCAGCACATAGACCATCATATCCTATGGTGCTCCTGACCCTCAAGATAAGAAACAGCTTCTGATTGGGCAAGATATGTGTCCCAGTCTCACAATTGCCACCACCTTTGAGTTCCAGGTCAAAGTATGTTCAAAGAAAGTATGGGGTGTTATTGATAGCAATCAGAATCAGAACCGTACCTGCTCAGACTATCCATATAAACAATTGAAATAAAACATTACATTATACATCCAATTAACAGCCACTCCCAGAACAAAGCTTACAGTGTATAAAAATAGCTACGTAAAAAATTTACATAAAAGGCAAACTGAAAGAAACCCTTAGTGCAGACATTTACAGAAAAAAAAATAAAACGAAATACAACATATGACCTATTATCATGGCTGCCCAATCTTGTAATTTTATTTTATAACTTTATTTCATTGTTTTACTTGAGATAATTCTCTAAGATCCTGTGACAGCTTGGTAGAATGAACTGCTTAATACTTGAACCATGAATTGCTGTCATTTGTCTTTGTATAAGTCTTAAATACAATCCACGTTCATGCTTCAATTTGTTTATGTTTTTTTTTCCTCTGAAATGATGAAAAGACATAAAGCAGATACGTAAGTTACCATAGCAATCATTTTTTTCATCAACAACAGATCATTTGTACTAAAAGTGATAATAATGACATCATAGAAAGGATAGTTTAAAGAGACCCCGTGTCCTGGGTTCACGTGTAAACACAACCCTATTCATTTTACAATATAGTTTTGGAATTCATGACTCCTCCATCTTTTCCTTCCTCCCTCCATTCTTCCTGCCTTGCACCCTCCCTCCTTCTGTAAGACATGGTTAATTCATATAAAAATAGGGGAATAAAGATGTTTCATGACAACATTCCATTACATGTCTCTTCAAATTTAAAATTCATCCAACCCTATAAATCGCAGTCTAATTTGGGCACTTGTCTTCAGTTTTACATGGAGATGAAACCTAATCCAATTTTGAAGGAAACAGAGTTGAGAACGAATAGATTGTTTAGAAGGAATTGAGGAAAAGAGAGTAGAGCGGTGGAGAAGGAAGACGAAACTGCTCCTAGGTGTGTGGGTCTCAGAGAGCAAAACAGGAGAATGAATGCTGTTCTGATTTCTCAGTCTTTCTTGAGAGTCCAGCTGCCAGAGTCTATAAATGGATCTTACTTCAATTATCCTACATTTCTCTCCTAGGTACAGCTTTCCAAAGGCAATTCTTTCCCATGCTCTCCATATTTGGCATGATATTAACTCAAAGGATTCATTCAGACTGTAACTTGTGGTTAATTTATATTAAACCTAAAGTTCACAGAAGTTGAGCTTTTTACATGGTGTTAGTAGTAGTAGTTACCTCCATGACACACAGGCTAATTGATCAAGTTATATTTGTTAATACCATTGAGTTATACACCTTTCTGAGGCTGCCTTAATCATACAGATACAGCTAATAAATGTGAATATAATCAACTTTCATAGCACTGACACTACACTATGTGCACATATGTGCACATGTAGGTACTTGTATGCATACATACACTAACATAATATACATGTACTCTTGAGAAGATAGCCTGTGTATGTGTATATGTGTGTGTATATATGTATACTAGCTTGCCAGTCTTTTCATTAAAATGACTTGGGAGGGCTGTATAAATATACTCATAGTTATGCCATATCTTTAAAGTATTTATATATTAAAATTTATTCTAATGGGTTTTAAAAATAAATTTAGAGTTTGTGCTTACTGAACCCAAATACCATCTTAGAAAATAATGCTTCTTTGTATGCAGCAAAATTTTTGGCATTAAAAAACAAAATGCAAATGAGATGCTAGGAATCTCAGAAGTGGGTTGTATTATTCAATGGATAATAATCATGTTGAGCAGGTTAAGGAGACTGGGAAGAGCCCATTGTGGAGCTGTAATTAAGAAGTATCTGTAGGTCAAGCTTGGGTTTCATTCACATGGGGCTTCCCCACTTCTTAGGAGTAACTTCTACAAACAGTCCCCCCCTCCATTCCACTTACCAGGCCATCCAATCCACTCCTCTCTTAGGCTTCTGTTTTGTGATTGTTTTCTTCCAGCTTTTTATTCTCCTCCATATTACCAAGGTCCTTGTTTACGTGTTTTGATGCAGTTCTACAAGAGAAAGAAAATAAATATCACATAGTCACTCAAATAAAAATAGTGTTCTGGTTTGAAAATATTTCTAAAAAATAAGGGTTAGGGTGGGGAATTACAGATCTGTCAAGATTGGCTGAGAACAACACAGTAGAAAGAAAAAAATATAAATGAGTTGAATAGTATTAACTAATCTTGAAACCAGATTGTACAATTTTGTTGCACTCTGGTATAAGTTGAACTAATTTTCCTCGTGATTCCAGAGAAGTATTTGTTATAATTTCTAATAAGATTTTTATTCTTGGTGTAAAAAAATATTTGATGAACCTTCAAAGGTATTAAGCCGACTCATAAGCAGTTTAAGTATGACTCGAAACAGAAATCAGTGTGTTACAACATAATGCCAAAGTGCCTGGGACTAATAAAAAAATTTACTGAAAATAAGTAGAACAAATCATTCTAACTGCCTGAAAACAGGGTGAATACAGACTCAAGTAATTAAGTCAGCAGTCAAGCCTTATAAAAGGGAAATTAAAATGTTTGCAAAATTATAAAGAAAAAGATGTACGGACGCCAGGAAATTCTAAAACTAAATCAAATACCTTGAGCCTAGAAAAATACTTGAAAGAATGATATAACTATAAAAATAGTTCAATATAAATTCTCAAAGCAAAAAAGCAAAGTTTCGTGGATGTGCATGAGCACGCCTGTGTGCATATGTGCACATATGTGTGTGTGTGTGTGTGTGCATGCATGTACGTGTGTGTGTGTGTGTGTGTGTGTGTGTGTGTGTGTGTGTAGCCTAGAGAAAAACCTGGATGTTTCTACAGTAGTATCATCCACCTCTGTCTGTCTGTCTGTCTGTCTGTCTGTCTAAGTGTCTCACTGGTCTGGAATTGAGACATCTTTAAATTGTTCAAGATTCCAAAGATTGAAGCCATGAAAATCTGTACAAAATAGAATGTATCCAAGATAACTGAAAGTAGGAGAATATCATGACTCTGTAAAACAATCTCATGTAACTTCCTGTCAGTAGACATGCACACCAGTGAGGTAAGGGTTTTAGACTACAGCAGTGGTTCTCACCCTTCCTAATGCTGTGACTCTTTAATACAGATCTTCAGGTTGTGGTGACCCCATCCATAAAGCTATTTTCCTTGTACCTCATAACTGTGATTTTACTACTGTTATGAGTTTTAATGCCAAGATCTGATATACTGAGTATCTGATATGTGGCCCCTATGGAAAGGTCATTCGATCCCCAGAGGTTTTGTGACCAGCAGCTTGAGAACAAATGGAATAGAGAAAAGTGATGTCATAAACATCTTAGATCCATCCAAACAAACTACAGCTCTAGAAGGAGGAACAGCCAAGTGCATTGAAAAGTATACTCTTCATTGTTCTAAGAGACACTATACTGGGATGGTTGGCAAACAGCTTTGATCTCAGTAATAGAGACGCTGAGGCAGAAGTGGACTAGTCTGAGACCAGCATGTGCTACACAGTGACATCCTACTTCAATGACAACCAACCAACCAACCAAACAAACAAACAAAAGTTAGAGCAAGAACAAAACAAAAAAAAATCAAAAGATTGTGAAGATTATAAGTATGCCAATATAAGAAATATCCTAAGTGGAAAAAAATATGTACTGGAGACATGAAAGTACATGCCTGCAAATTTCTCACATTATGCAGCATATAATTTCATGTATTTGAGGATACATACAGGACTAAGATGATCTAAATGATTACTTTTCACTTGACCCTGATCATTCCAGAAGACTTCACCCATCCGTCACAAATGCACTTTTGTTTCAAGTGCTCTTAGGAATCACTTGAATGAAACAAATCCTAATATAGCTCATGAATAAAATGCTTACTGGAGCAGACAGCGTTAACAACAGGAACTAAAGTTAAATGACAAATATCTGGGATTTAATAGACCACTAGTCATGTGATTACAAAGAACACACTGAGGAATTTTAAAAAGTATTTTGATCCTAATAAATAGGAAAGCAGAGCATATTGCTATTTATGGAATATAAGTAGCACAGTAGTGGGCAGGAGTGATGGCTAGGCTAGGGGGTTAGGACCACTGCCAGCTCTTGCAGAGGACCTGGATTCATTTTCCAATACCCACATGATAACTCACAACTACCCATAACTCCAGTCTCACATCGTCTTCCGATCTGTGTGAGCACCAGGCACACACATGGCACACATGCATACCCATAAACAAAATAACCGTATACTTTAAATAAATAAATAAATAAATAAATAAATAAATAAATAAAATTATAAACAATAAGTGATACATTACTCTGTGTGATATTGGTGGTTTAAATGTTGTGGTATAAAACACAAAAGCTTAAAAATCCTCTATTTTTATTTCAAATTAAAGCAATAGTGAGTGAAAGAATACCTATGCCTGAGAAGAAGAAAATCGAAGGTACGGGGCAGGTACAACAACAAAGCTGATAGGATTTTAATTTCCATCCTACTTATTTTATAGGTCATTACAGTTGCCTGAAAATTCAATTTATGTGATTCCACAAAATACAAAAGAAAAGGAAGGTGCCAAGATGAGAGTGGTGAATGAATTTTCTGGAGGGAAATGATAATCCTCAGGACAAATGAATGCCTGCATCCTTCAGTGTATTTATCCAGGCAAAAGAGGTGGGACCATCCTTGCTTGCAGTATGGGAAAAGGGTCTATTACATACACAAAACTTGCATTGTATTTGTGGAATATGTGTTGGGCAGCTTGGGACCAACGACTTTTAAAGTTTATAAACGGATAGTAAGCAAACCAAACAAAGAATAGCAAGGAGAGGGAGAATTAACAAGGACTTTCTCCCTTCTTGTCTTAAAGCCACTTTCTGACATTGTCACTGTTAACACTTACAAGGCTAAGTGTTTCACATGCATGGCGCTGTTTATTCTTAGTACATTTCATTTTTACAAGGAAATCAGTAAGCCTGGCTGCAGTCACACGTGGCAAGTAGCAAGGGCAGGAGTCAGACTCCAGCATCTTTGAATCTAGGCTCCATACTCAGCGCGGCACAGCTGTGCAACTCCTCTAAGCTGTACCTCAGTCCGGTGGGCTGATAGTGAGCTGGGAGGTGTGGGGAGATGGGAAGGAGAGGACACCCTTGACAGCATGTGGACAGGTAAGACTCACACACACTTTATTGAGAACTTCTCTTTCGTCTTTTACTTTCACTTTAACAATTTTTATTTTATTTTTGAGTTTAAAATATAATTAAATCATTTCCTTTTTCTCTTTCCTCCCTACAAAATTCCTGAATGTCTCTCCTTGTTCATTTTCAAATTCATGGCCTCTTTATTTTAAAAAAAATTTAATTGGTTATTTTATTTATTTACATTTCAAATGTTATCCTCCTTCCTGGTTTCCCCTTTGAAAACCCCCTAACCCCCTGCTTCTGTAAGGGTGCCCCCCACCACCCACCCACCCACTCACCTCACTGCCCTAGCATTTTCCAATGCTAGGACATCAAGCCTTCCTAGGACCAAGGGCCTCTCCTCCCATTGATGCCTTGACAAGGCCATCCTCTGCTACATATGCAGCTGGAGCCATGGGTCCTTTCAGGGTTGATGGTTTAGTCCCTGGGAGCTCTGAGGGGGTCTGGTTGGTTGATATTGTTGTTCTTCCTATGGGGTTGCAAACCCCTTCAGCTCCTTCAGTCCTTCCCCTGACTCCTCCGAATGACCTCTTTTTTTTTCCATTAGATATAATTTTATGGAATATGTATCTTTTAATCTCAGAAAGTTTCCAGAGATTTTAAAGAATTACATGGGTTAGAACTCCATTTCCAAATAAAAAAGATAAGATTTTCTTTAAGTCACTCTCTTTATCAAAGTATGTATTAACTGATTAGAAGGACAAAGCACTTATAAAGCATTTGTCCTTTATAAATGGATTAAACTATAAATTATGATCATTGCTTTATTATATACTTTTTCCATTGGTAAGTTTTCCATAACTTAGGTTGTAAGAGAAAATCGAAATCATAAAATCTTAATAAATGAAGATGGGAGTGGAATGAAACTCTAGGTTAAACCATAAAATGTAACTTGTGAGGTAGAGAGGGGAGGCTTGAGCTTCATAGATCCTGGCTAGTTTTATGCCATCTTGACACAGATAAAGTCATCTGATGAAGGAAACCTCAATTGAAAAAGGCAGGCTGTAAGCAAGCCTGTAGTGGTGGGTGCCATGCAGAAGGACCCGCAGTGGGTAGATGAGCTTCCTTGAGATATCCCACTCTTGGACAATTTTCCTGAACATGAATATGAAGACAAACTTTCATAAAATAATATGGTTTAGATGAATTAATAATTTTATAGAACTCTTGATTTGATTTAAATGGTTTTTAGGAAGTTAGGGTAACTGATAGAAAATTTAAGGAGATGGTTGAAGTTGTTTTGCCAGAAACATGTAATAAAGTTAAAATTAAGAGCAAAATGTACTCCCTCCCTTGTAGAATAGTGAGGGCTGCATCGGTTAGACCAGGAGCACAGGGAGCATTTGTAGTGAGGGCTGCATCGGTTAGACCAGGAGCACAGGGAGCATTTGTAGTGAGGGCTACATAGGTTAGACCAGGAGCACAGGGAGCATTCGTAGTGAGGGCTGCATAGGTTAGACCAGGAGCACAGGGAGCATTTGTGCCTTGCAATCACACAACTGTACCAGGAAGAGAGGAATAGGCGTGGGACAAGTTAATGATCAAAGAAAAAAAATTCATTCTATGTGAGGTTTGAGTTCCTGGATTTTGTGATCTCAGCATGTGGTCACAGGTTGTGTGAACCATACAAAGGCACAGTTATGAACAAAGAATAAATAATTCTGAGCACAGCACAGAGAATAGATGATTAGTCTAGCTGAACTAGACTTCAAAAATAAGATGTAAGATAGATTATCTATTTCTTGGTAACTACAAACTGTTGTCAGCTAAGCATAGGAAAAAACTTGCTACTATTGACTTGGCTTACTTATACTTGGTTAATAAATGACCAAAGAATTCTTGCTTTGGGGTTACGATGAACTTGTGGAGAGAAAGATAGATGAAATGTTTAGTTAGGTATGAGTTTCAATAATCAATAATCCTGTTGTAATTTCCTTTTGTGTAATGATGTTAATCATTTTTTTGAAGTGTATGCTTTTGTGATTGTTTTTAGAGGATGTGTAACATGTGGGTATGAAGAAACCATTTTCTTCCGTAGAGAACATTGTTGTGGATGCTATAAAAAGGTTAAGGAAAAAATAAAGTAGTTGGAGCCTGTTCATTGAAACTTTGCCCCATCCACCAAATATATGTATGTAAAGTGGTTAGAGTTTTGGTCAAACCATGAAATATGAGTATCTGTATGTATGTAGATGTGTAAAATGGTGGGAATTTGACCATTGGAGCATGTTTCATCCACCAAGTGTGTGTGACTGTGTGCCTACTTTAAACTGTAGCTGACACCACATCCTTTCCTTGGACCACTGAACACATTGTTGGAGCTAGTCTTTGATGCTCTTTTCTTTTCTTTTCTTTTCTTTTCTTTTCTTTTCTTTTCTTTTCTTTTCTTTTCTTTCTTTTCTTTCTTAAGATTTTTTTATTAGATATTTTCCTCATTTACATTTCAAATGCTATCCCAAAAGTCCCCTAAACTTTCCCCCCCCCCGACCCTGGTCCCCATCCCACCCACTTCCTGCTTTCCCCTACTCCCATCCCACCTCCTGCTTCCTGGCCCTGGCATTCCCCTGTACTGGGGCATATAATCTTTGATGCTATTTTCTTAATTAGTGATTGATGGGGGAGGACAAAGCCCATTGTGGGTAGTGCCATCCCAGGGCTGTGGGTCTTGGGTTCTGTAAAACAGCAGGCTGAATGAGTCATGGCGAGTAAGCCAGTAAGCACTTCCCCTCTAAGGCCTCTGCATCAGCTCCTACCTCCAGGTTCCTGCCCTGTTTGGTTCCTGCCCTAATTTCCATTGATGAAAAACAGTGACTTGTAAATGTAAGCCAAATAAATGCCTTCCTACCTAAGTAACTTTAGTCATGGTGGTCCATTGTAGCAACAGTAACCCTAACAAAGACAGTGACCATTGATGTCACTTTTGAGCTATAAGATCCTGGCTATATCCTTCCTTCTAAATGATGTTACTCTCTATAAATAGAGGAAAGAACAACACACAGGGCTGGTGTGCGGCTCAAAATGAGTGTTCAGGGAAAAAATGTCTAGGTGAGGACCATATCCCAACAACCTGAGGTCACAGAGCTGTTGTCAAAAGCCGCATGACTACTTGGCAGATCAGTCTAAATCTAAATCTCAACTACGCATCTGAAAATGCAGTGCTGTGAAGGATCTAAAGTTGTTTTCTTTAATAACTTCTCAAGAAGGTATTACTGCTCAAGTAGCTCTTTCCAATGATATCATTAAGTGATTATATACTTGCTTTTAGTTCTCTAGGAAAGAAGGTAGAGAAGACATCTGTGCTACCCTCTATAGATGGCTTTATTTTAGCAATATCTTAATGGCAGTGGGGCAGTGGGAAACTGAAAAAGGTTCTTGAGCATGTAAGTTCAACAAATATAGCCCAACACTTCAAGGTATCATTGAAATAAATAAATAAATACCCCCAGAATTTTATATTTGTAAAACAAAATTCTTTAAATTGCAACTGTTTAATGAGTTTTATAGTTTTCAAAAACAGGCATGCACTAACTCTTCCTGACTGCAGGGTTAAATTCTGTGATTTATATTTTATAGTGTGCCTAAATAATACTATATAAAGGTGTCGGGACTATGAGTTTCAGGACAGCTACCTTGGCAGTGGAAAATTGCCCCTGCCAGCAGACTGAACATTGAATCCTGGGCAGGTGATTAGGGACGTAGCCAAGATAATACTTATTTTCCCTTCTTCCCTGGTCACAGCTGTCAGCAGAATGAGTCTGCTCTTGTGCCAACCTTAATGAAAAACCAGAGGTGGAGGAGAGGGCTCTAATCCCAGCTGAAAGGGGGCAGCAATTTCTTGACTTGGAGAACAAACAGTTGGGTTTATTGCTACCACTTTCCATTTGCTATCCTTAGACGTTGAGACTGTTCTGAGAAATTCCTCACTAAAATAAGGAATGCTTATGTCTTCTGCTTAAAAGAGAGAGAGAGAGAGAGAGAGAGAGAGAGAGAGAGAGAGAGATCAAGAAACAGCCTTTCCAATTTAGCTAAGAGTGACTATTTGCACCTTACAGGAAGCAGAATATTGAAGGATGAAAATGAAGATAAAAGCCTGAGTCTCCATGAAAACAAGATGCTATTGCATTCCACAGCATGACTCTGTGTCCGTTAACATTATAATCCTGATACAGAAAACAACCTGGCTCAGGGCAAAGAGAGATATGTTTCCCTTACCTTGGAAAAGATAACAAAAACAACAATAATTTTCCCTTTCTGAGTGTTTCAGATAGAAGTTCACATAATACAAATACTTAAAAGGCACATATTTTTTTTACTGGCTACAGAGGTAAAAAAATTGAGTTTGTGAGATATTAATAACTTCAATTTCTCCCAAATGCACACAGATGCAAGGTTACTCATGACAGGGTCAGGTAGTTACAGTTTTTGTCAGAAAGCAAACCATGATCTTTTAAAAATATAAATGCTCTATTTTGATGTGAGCCCTTTCCTCTGATGGCTTTCAGGTCAGAACAGCGTCAAGAGAGGAGCCCTGAATCTGCACTTAGTGTCAATGGCATTGTAACTAAGAAGACATGCCAGCATATCCTCTTTATTCTGTTTACCTCTTATTTTATTATTTATAATTTTTGATTTGAGGGAATAATGGAACCTTTTTTTCCCTCTTTTGGATGATTGCCAAATTATAAGTAGAAAAAAAAAAAATAAAGGCAGGGGGCAAACTTGGATAACCCCGTGTTTTAATTCAAATGGAGAGGCCATACCATCCGTAACCTTGTGGCATGTCTCTCCCCATGACATGATACTAAATGTACAAAGGCAAAGTCCGATGAGGAATCTTAATTGAAAAGCAGTGCTATTGAGATAACGGAATGCATATGAATTTATATAGGATGTAAAAAAACCACTAAATATATAAATGAATGTGCTCGTCAACTCTACTTTGCAATAATTTTTTTTCTCTTATCTTTCCAATGATGTTTACCGTAACTAATTCAAAGAACATCTCTCCAATGTTGATAAAACGCCATCGCTTTTCCAAGTGCATTGCAAAACCTAGTCTTAGAGATTCCAAACTGAAATCTCTAAGAATGAGTCGGCACTTCCGGGCCAGTATCTGAAGGGGTTAAACACTCACTCATATTGCACAAATATCAGCTTATTCCAGAGGCTCAGGCAAGGGATTAAAAGCATCCCACACATTCTTCATAAAAGTCTCTCTGATACTTAAGATGACAGCTGAAATTTATTGCACTGGTTACCAATTATATTAAGCCTATCAAATTTGGTACACTTTTCAGTTAAGTAGTAGTCACATGTTAAGACTGGCCCTTAGTTTAAAGGGAATGTTGGAGGACTAACCTTATGACATTATTAAACAAAGTGTCCAGCATTTATTTATCTATGATTTGGAGTTTTGATTGTCTTATGTAACACAAGGACACATTTCTTATAATCATAGAATATTCAATGTCTAATGAGACATTAACAGAGAATGATTAAGATGTTGGAGGTTCTCTTAGGACTTGAAATTCATTTAAGCATAATGCAGAGGACAGAAGTCCATGCCTCAGCTTCTTTTCTTTTCTTTTCTTTTCTTTTCTTTTCTTTTCTTTTCTTTTCTTTTCTTTTCTTTTCTTTTCTTTTCTTTTCTTCCTCCCTCCCTCCCTCCCTCCCTCCCTCCCTCCCTCCTTCCTTCTCTCTCTCTCTCTCTCTCTCTTTCTTTCTTTCTTTCTTTCTTTCTTTCTTTCTTTCTTTCTTTCTCTTGACACAGAGACATTTTAATTTCATTTTTAAATAAGAAATCCTGGTAGACTGAATGGATCCGAGAAGCTTTTAGATGTTTTTCTCATCATGCATTTATGAATTAAAGTGCATTTTTGATCATAAAGAAACTTTTGCAAATCCAGGGAGAATTTGTATGAGGTTACGATATTACTGTATTAGAATACCCACTTGGCAATTTTTGCATTTCTTCTCACATAACATAAACAGTCCTCTTTAGATATTCCATAGATCCCATAACTCTATTGGTATGTTTGCAGGTTAAATGTTCATATGTAATATTCATTGTCAACTGTAATGGTTAATTTTATATATTAACTTGATTGGGCCATATCATATTCAGACATTTATCAAACAGTATTCTATTGTGTCATGGGGTATTTCTAAATGTGATGAACATAGTTATCAGACCCGATAAAGCAGATTCTTTTCTCTTATGTGTGTTTGTCGTATGATCTTTAAAGGTACCAGGAGAATGGAAAGGCTTAGCAGGGAAGAAGGACTACCTCCAGCCCCAGCACTTACTCTGAAACTTGTTCTACTCTCTAGGGTTCAGGATGAAACTCTGACCCTTCACACTGTCCATCCCTTTGAGTCTAGATTAAAACTTAGCCAATCAGTTCTCCTGGTCCTCAGGCTTTTGGATGCAGGCTCGAGCTGGACACCTGTTCTCATGCACCTCTGGCTTGCCGCTTACAAGATCTGGAGGCTGCAGCTTCAACGACCATGTAAGATAATTCTCCACCCCTGCCTCCCACCTCTTTCTCCTTCATTCCCTGCCTCCTGCCCAACATGCGCCTCCACACACATTCAATTCCCTGAAAAAAGTCTAACCAATATACTAGCTGTCTGGTAGAAACTCACTAAAGCAGTGATTTTCAACCTATGGGTTGTGACCCCCTCGGGAGTCAAATGACACCTCTAAATGACAGTGGTAACCTGCGACCATCTTCATATTTACATTACAACTCATAACAGTAGCAAAATTACAGTTATACAGTAGCTACAAAGATAATTGCATGGTTGGGGGTAACCACAACATGAGGAAATCCATATTAAGAGGCTGCAGCATTAGAATGGTTGAGAACCACTGATCTAGAAGGAATGAGATACCATATAAAGAGGGGAGACTGTGCTCTCCAAATGGGAATGGACATCATGTAAATCAGTCATAAATACAACAGAAAACATTGTATGGAAAAAGAACAGCAAAGTATCCTGTGATAGGGTAAGGCCTAGTAATCGTGACATTATGACAAACAATTCTTTTTCACACGTAAAATATAAATACCATTGGTGTCTACAGATGTGCCAAGAACAAAAGGTCAATGTATGGTTATGATGCCTTGGGACTTCCACCTTTCCCAGCTGTGTCTCCCTGCCAAAAAGCTCCACTCAGAGCTGGAGCCGACAAACTTAAAGGGTGAAATTAAGATTATGTAGGTTTGAGCTAATTTTATCTCTTTTAATAAGATATATTTCTCGATATTTTTAGACTGATTAATTCATACATAATAAAAGCATAAAATTATGTTCCAGATTGCTACTATCTACAGATATTCTGTTGTAAATACAGTTTATTCACTTAGAAGAGGTAAGTTTTAAAGTCCTTGTTTGAAACCACCAATGGTACTTCCAAAGTTCAAAAAACAAACCAAACACACAAATAAACCAAACCAAACCGAACTGATCCGAACCAAACCAAGCCAAACCAAACCAAACCAAACCAAACCAAACCAAACCAAACCAAACCAAACACCAAACCAAAATAAATATTCATGCAAAATTTCACATTCGATTTTCCCTTCTGCTGGGAATGTAGTCACTATGAACTCACACAAAATGTCATCAGCCTAATGTGGGGGAAGTGTCTATCTTACAGAAATTATGTACATCTACATCTTGACATGTACTTACTGATTGATAATCATCATTAGCTTCACCAGAGACTTTGTATAAGCCCTGTTAGATCTTAAAGGCCCATCCTGCATGCTGTACTTTATGATTCTAATTATTTTTAATCTACCCTTATCTAAAGCATTTTAAATGCATTTGTCGTATTTTATCTAATCAATGTTTTCATTAAGGCCAAAGTAATGATTTTTCCACCTCTTAATTAGGTTCTCACATGGAATAGTCATTTAACTAGAACATAGTTCAGTGGCAATTTTATTTCTGGCCAGATCAGGCACTGCTCAGTCATTCACAGGCCCTGGAGTATGCATCTTCTTTGAACTTATCTTCATCAACATCAAACAAAAACTTTAAAATGTTTTATACCTAGGCTGTGTGGGCTTTAAAAAAAATCTACCTAGGTAGAAAGCAACAACAACAAAAATAACTGGGCTCAGAACGTTGACTAACAATGATAAGGAGATATGAGTACCCCCAGGGACCAAATTCTTGATTTTGGTCCTGTCCTCACTATGAAGTGAAACAGAGCTCTGTGTGCTCAATTTGGTGATGTGTCTGTTATTCTAGAAATGACATCCCTAGCAGGAGTCTAGCAGGAGTAAGCACACTCGGCATGCTGGATTGATTCAAGTCGGAAGCTGTGAAGAGCGAGATCCTTTCTGTACAACTCACTTGGACTTCTTCATGTACAGCCAGTAGACGACGCCAGCAACGAGGGCAGCGAGGAGGAGACCGACGACAATTCCCACAATCAGTTTCGCCTGGTCATTCACCTTTTCTCTGTTTTCATCTACAACAAAGAAGAAAAAAAGACCATGCAGCTCTAGCCAGTGCTAAAGAGTTGAAAAGGAAGTTGGTGTTGTTATGACATATTGTTAAT
>LR750320.1:261604-306923 GCA_902729485.2 Mus minutoides | reverse complement strand
GAGATAAATGAACGCTATTTAAAAAAAAATAAAGTAGCTCTTTTCACTTAAAAATAATCATGTGTGGGTAGCTTCACATTGCTTTACCTAAAATCAAGGTTAGTAAATCCATTAATTCCATTAACATCACAATCATCCAACAGCATAGGTAGGTGGACCACAACATCTAGGAAAATGACATAACACTTTACCTACCCATCATTTTTCTGATTAGTGTATGTGTGCAGGTGCAGGTGTGTGTGTGTGTGTGTGTGTGTGTGTGTGTGTGTGTGTGTGTGTGTGTATCTGTTGCTTTGGCTCAAACCCAATCCATTGTATGTGCTAGGTATACATTCTTTCACATCCCTGCCTTTCTTTTTGTTTGACTTGACTTGATCACTTTAATTTTCTTGCTACATGTAATATCTTCTTCCACTCGCTATCTCTCACACTCTCTCTGCCTCCTATGATGCCAAATAACACACCCCCGAGCCCCAAACACACACATAAGTTGTCATCTTGATTGTCACCTAAAAACTAAGGATTATCAACTTTACAATTTCTTTGTAACACTTATTAATGGCACCCTCAAGGCATACCACATGGGCTTTTCCTACCAGGATCAGTGTGTACCTAAACATGGATGGTAGTGTTAGTACACACCATCCTAGCTTTGCTCTGTATAGCATTAGAAATACAAAACAATGTATTGTCCTGAAATTTATAGAGGAGAAAGTGGGGAAAACCCTTGAAAATATGGGCACAGGGCAAAAATTTCTAAACAGAACAGCAATGGCCTGTGCTGTAAGATCAAGCATCTACAAATGGGGCCTCATAAAATTGCAAAGCTTCTGTAGGGCAAAAGATACTGTCAATAAGACAAAAAGGCCACCAACAGATTGGGAAAGAATTTTTACCAATTCTAAATCTGATAGGGGACTAATATCCAATATATACAAAGAGCTCAAGAAGCTGAACTCCAGAAATTCAAATAACCCCATTAAAAATGGGGTACAGAACTAAACAAAGAATTCTCAACTGAGGAATACCGAAGGGCTGAGAAACAAAAATGTTCAACATCCTTAATCATCAAGGAAATGCAAATCAAAACAACCCTGAGATTCCACCTCACACCAGTCAGAATGGCTAGGATCAAAAATTCAGGTGACTACAGATGCTGGAGAGGATGTGGAGAAAAAGGAATACTCCTCCATTGCTAGTGGGATTGCAGGCTGGTACAACCACTCTGGAAATCAGTCTGGTAGTTCCTCAGAAAACTAGACATAGTACTACCGGTAGATCCAGTAATACCTCTCCTGGGCATATACAAAAAGTAGGCCAAAAACTGAAACATAAATATAGGGAAAACTTGCATGTTAAGATACTGAGCTGAAGGAGTCTGCAACCTATAGGCTGAACAACAATATGAACTAATCAGTACCCCCAGAGCTCATGCCTCTAGCTGCATATGTAGCAGAAGATGACCTAGTCGGGAAGAGAGGCCACTTGGTCTAGCAAACTTTATATGCCCCAGTACAGGGGAAGGCCAGTGCCAAGAAGTGGGAGTGAGTGGGTAGGGGAGCAGGGCAGGGGGAGGGTATAGGGGACTTTTGGGATAGCATTTGAAATGTACATGAATAAAATATCTAATAAAATTAAAAATAAACTTGGTGTTGTCAAAATGCATCTGTTTTTACTTCTATCCCCATATGTGAAGCAGCATCTAGCTAATTTCAATAACTCGAGATTTACTAGGTAAAAACAGAACCATGAAAGCGAAGCAGGTAATTGTATTTTAATTTTAGATGATTTCAGAATCTTTTCAAGGTTTTCATCCCCTTTAAAACAGTCATTTCTGGTTTTAATGTTTGTCTGTGGGCTCAGTTAAAAATATTTGTTTTCCTAAGGTATGAGCAGGTGCCAGTTCACTAACCTGCCAATTGTTTCCTGGCTGAGCAAAGCCTTCTTTATGGGGGCCATAGCCATAACATCTGTTTAGTTCACATGCTTCCATTGAAATCAGATTAGCCTGAGCGCCCGGAGATAATTGCTTCCATGTTCAAGTGTCTCAGAGTCTAATGCTCCATCTCCTGCCATCTCTCATCATGGCCTTTACCTGATATTAATAGGTACATCATCTTCAGGTCTTCACGGTAAGAATAGCTATCTGAAAGTCACCTGCATAGATTTTGCTTAGGAATTTTGCTTGGATATGTACTTCTCAATCTTTGTGTCCAGAGAAAATATATATTTTGCCTCAGGGGATCGTGTTTTAATATTGACAAGTTACATGATCCATTGACCATTTGTCATCCCAAATTAGGGTCATCTTTTTTTGTTCCAATCTAAGTGTGGCAACTAATTGTACCAATGCGCCAATTATGGATCTTTTCCATTTATTTTTCCCAATTTCTATAGAACAAAGTGCATGCATCTAGTAGAAAGATGTGTACTTGTTCGGCTTTCCTGATAGTTCTGTTTGAGCATGTTTTTATATGGCTGCTTTTCTTATACAAAATGTGAATTTGATATTTGATGGCTGTTTATTTCCTGAGATCACATCTGATCAGCACTTTCTTCCTTGCTGTTTCCAATATCACAGGTAACATATTAGAATGTGGAGGGAACTTTCACATAATTTCAAGTCTCCTCAGTCTTATCTTGAAGTAAAGAGAAAAGGACAAAAGGTGTCACTGAGAGACTTAACAATTCATCACTTAAAATAGTCTTCCTAATGCAACTGAGCTTTGTGAAACTGCAGTCGGGCTACACTCCAGCATTCAGCATGTGGAAAATTATAAAGTGAATAAAAATTCCTTCATTTTTGTATGCCATCCATCTCATCTTCTCTTGGCTCTATTTAACCTTTGCTTACAGGTGATTTCTGTTCACAAGTCCCTCTTGCCCTTCATGAATTGTGTTTACCTTTTTGCTTCTGTTCTTGCTGTGTGAGTGTGTGTGTGTGTGTTTGTGTGTGTGTGTGTGTGTGTGTGTATGTGTGTGTCTATGTGTATTTGTTCATGTATCTTTGTGGGGGTTGGGGTGGGAGCATGTAGGTAGGTGTGTGTGTGTGTGTGTGTGTGTGTGTGTGTGTGTGTGTGTGTGTGTGTGTGTGTAGGCCATTGGATGACCTCAGGTATCATAACTCAGATTCTGGAAACATTTTGAACTAAGGTGTCTCACTGAGTCTGGTATTTGCCAAGTAGGCTAGAGCAGCAGCCCAGCATCCCCCCCAGGACCCAGCGCTCTCTTCCTCCCCGGCGATGGGTTCAATGTGTACACTCACACTTCACTTCTCCTTTTCACATGGGTACTGGATATTGAGATCAGGTTCTCATGCTGTCAAGGCAAATACTTCACTGGCTGTGCCATATCCTCAGACACAGTCCCCTGCCCTTTTTAAGTGCCTTGCCTGGGATGCCATTGGCCCTATCATTTCCTGTAGGGTTCTTTCTCCATCTGCACAGGCATCGCCAACAGTATGCATGGATTCTAGAACCACGTGTGCGCTTATTATACATCCTCTCACTTGGTTGTTCCGGGGCATCTTAAACTCAACCTAGCATCCCAAGTGTACTAACATTTCATGTTCTTTTATAGTTTCCTTCTCCTGTCATCAGTGGGTTTTTCTTTTTAGATTTTTCTAGTCCATTACTAAATGTATCTATCTATAGAGCTGAGCAAACAGGGGATGTTGGAATATTCCTGGATTTGTCCATCATCAACAGCTCTAGTAGTGGTAAGTTCAAAGTGCTTCTACTATCCTTAATGGATGCCTATGGTGTACTCTGTCGTTATCCTACCATCCCATAAGACTCTGTAATGTCTAACACATACTAGGTGCCAAGCAAATATTTCATTGATGAATAAACTAAATAAAATTGACTAAATGACTAAAGTGTTAGTCCCAACTTCACCCTGTTCAATGTGACACATATCACATGATGTGTGCTGTCTCCGCTGTGGTGCCTGCCTGTCTACAAACGGCGTGTCTTCATTCAAGCTAAAGTTTCAATATAGGTTTTTAAGGATAAAATCTTAGATAAAAATTTTGATTTATACTCTAGCTAGTTTTCTGCGAATACCATTAGATTTACTACCTGAACAATAGAAATTTAGTAATTTCCATAATGACCAATCTAGTTTTTCATCATCCAGTTAGCTAGCATCTTTTGAAGCTCAGTTTTCCCCTCAGGGACTTCAGTGTTTTGTTGTGGATAATGATTCACAGAAAAAAATCTGACCACATACTTTCGCTATAATTTATGGAAAAAATCCTAATAACACTGTTGTATCGATTTTAAATGAAAAGTCATAGCAGGAACAAAATAATTAAAATGAGTCACATATTTTAAGATGAAATATAGGCTGTACAAATATAACACTAAAGCTACAGATTAACTTTAATCTCATATTTATTGTGATTTATGCCCCCATTCTGGCCTGTTCTCAACCATGTGGTTATATTCAAAATGGGCAAGCTCCTTTGATGATCTTAATGTTACATATTTATCCTGAAAGACACCAATCATATACTGACAATGATAATGGCTCAGCTTTGACTAAAACACCTTCTCTGTGTTCCATTAGTGCTTACTTGAGAATCCACAAACACATTCCTTTATAATGTTAATTAAAGCTGGGAAAAAAGCAACCAAGCTTTCATCAAGATTTTCTTAAGTTTTATTAAAATTTCTTTTCGGAAATAGTTCATAGTCATGAAGAAGACTTTGAGAACTTTATTTAACCAGAAATCTTGGGTATAATTTACTATGTAATGAAGAAGCTAAGGCAACTCTTCTATGGGAGCTAAAGATACAGTTAATCTTTCATATATTGACAATTGGTTCAATACTATCTTTAAGATTTTACAAAGAATAAGAGATAACCAGGATAAAAGAAAACATAGATTTATATTTGTTCCATCAAAAAACAACCTCTCTTGTCTGGAGACATAGGTCAGTAACCAGCTTGCTAGAGGTCATGGGTTTGATCCCTTGCATTAGAAAAAAAAAATCAAAACATAAAATATGAAAAAAAATATCACCTTTTATGTGTCGTTACATGAAACTTCCTTTTTCTTCTATTTTTGAAGTTATCATATAATTAAATCCCTTTTCAGGTCCCTTTCCCCTGATCTGGCCCCAAACCCTTCTATATATCAGTCTTGCTCTTTTCAAATTCATGGCCTCTTTTTTTATTAATTTAAATGAGAAAATACCAATTTATTTCCTATTAAATGAGTTGCTTTATGCATTTCTGCATTCACTACATTAAGATATACTGCCTGTTTTCTTCATTTCATTATTAATTTTTAAGTTGTTCAACAAGGTAATGGGTTTCATTATATTTTTACACATACATGTCTCACCCTTTGTCTTAATTTATCTAATGCAATCCAAGCAGAAATTGTGAAAATGAGAGCACTCCCTGATTCAGAATATTCTTTTTGCAAAGATACAATGTAAATTCTGTCTGGGTTCTGGAGATTTATAGCATTAGTCTTCCTAAAAGAGATAAAGAAAACCCAGTAATTCAGTACTAAATGCCACTTCAATCCACTTATCTTTAAGTATTCTAATGCTTGTTATTGTATTTCTAACACGGTAACCTCTAACCAACGTTGTAAACATTCCACACACACAAAGAGAGTGTAAACTACTGCTTCCATTAGTGAAAGATGAAATTATAGTTATTTCTCATATGGGAAAATGAATAAAGGTAAGCTATAGGCAATCTAAATCTGGTCTCATCCTCTTTGTGCTTAGATGGTAACATCTAATTATAGATCATAGGCTACTGTCATAGATTTAGTTGGGGGGGGGTTGGAAATCAACAGTTTTGGGTGCTGAATGTAAATTCTAAACACTAGTAACATTTGCATTTCTGGTCTTGTCCAGCAAACAGAATTCAGCAATTTTGTCTTAACTTTTTGGACGAAAGACACATACCACTCTTCTCTCTCTCACAGCTGCTGAAGCTTCCTACAGTTATAAATAGTCTCAGCAGAAGAAAAAAGAAAACCTCTCCGAATCTCCCATCCCTCAAGGCTGTGCTGCTTCGGTCCTCCCTGGAGGGTCGAGAGAGGGCAGAAGAGGAGCGATGCATTGCCATGGTCTGAGCACAGACTCATCCATCAGAACACTGGGCTTTGCTCTTCTGTGCCTTCTCTGCACTAGAGTGGAAACAACGGAAAGAATTCCCCAAAAGCAATTCTGTTGAATTACTTTGTAGAACTGAGGTAATAAATGGTATAGCTTGTCTCTCTAGTAAGCACTTTCCAACATGAATACATCGTGCCTAGGAAATACATTTTATGTGAAATTTTATTTCACACACACAAGGGGTTTAAATACCAGCATATAAAAGTGAAACAAGAAAAGGAAGAAAACACCTCAAGTCAAGCTTTATGCTGGGCACGGGCAACAGCTCTTACCCTGACAAGGTTTTTTATATTATATATTAGCCTAGCATGGCCTTTAAGAATCTCAGATGACTGTCTGCTGAAGCCAGGCTCAGGGAGGATTTGGATCTGAGCTCTGCGATTTTCTGTTAGGTCAAAGGATCATAATCCTACTCTTTTCCAAACCACATCTTCAGACCCATTTCTGATCTCACATATACACATATTCTCTCTCTCTCTCTCTCTCTCTCTCTCTCTCTCTCTCTCTCACACACACACACACACACACACACACACACACATACACACACACCTCAATTCATCTTACTTTATAAACACAGAGAATAAATGATCAATCGACCTCAAAGCATTTTAAGAGCCTGAACATAGCTTAAAACATTCTAACATGAATGTTTTGGAATCTGAAAGTGATGGTAGAGAGGAATGCATAGACAGAATAATGCCTGAATAGTTGGGAGAAGGACATAATTTTGCTTCCTTAAGAAATATAACCAATCTATGCCAGGTGTGGTGGCTCGGGTTTTCATTTCAACACTTGGGAGGCAGAGGCATGCAGATCTTTGAGTTTAAGGCTAGCCTGGTGTATGGAGTGAGTTCAGCCCAGGACAGCCTGAAATCCAGAAAACCCAGACAGTGCAAACTAGAAACTTCATTATCAATCATTTTAAAGACAATGCCAAAAAATCTTGAACGAAGAAAGAGGCAATTGATTCGTTGCTTGAAGGAGAAGAATGAGTCATATGACTTCTGTTTTCTAATTAGAAACAACTGGTGCAAGAAGACAGACAATCAGCATCCTTAAAATATTGAAAGGAAGAAAGTCATTTCAGACAGAATTACATAGAGAGCAAAAATATTCTATAGAATGAAAGGTTAACATTTGTTCTTCATTCTGAGGAGAACTGTGAGAAAATAAGCTCCAACTTCAGAAGACAATGACAGGCATTAGAAAAGGTAGTTAAGTGGTTGACTATAGAAGATACTTCTTTTTGATGCCTATATATGAAGTTGAAACCTTTCAGATGATTGGCATAAGACTTAATAGACATTCAATATTCATGTACTTTTCTTTTATTTAGACACTAAGTGTACATAATGAACAAATGGCTCCCAGGATCCTACTTGGTTAACCCAAGGGACAGTGATGTCACTTACTGAGTTGGAGAAGATAGAAAAATAAAGACTTGCAGAAGGAGGCAGAGGGCTTATCTGAATGTGTGAGACATTCATAGGAAAAGACTAGGTGTACAACTCAATATACAGATGTGGACGTTAGAGAGATTCTTTGATACAGAGGTATATGTTTGGAAATAATTAGAAAAAAAAATCTACAGAAGCCAAGTTTGTGAATGTAAATGCCTAGAAAAGAACAGTATCAAAATATGTCATGTAATACATAATACTCAGGACTTCTATTTATTCGGGTATATGATAAAGGGCAGTTTTCCAAGAAGATACATGATATTCAGTATTGTTTCCCATGCAGTTACTACATTTCCAGGACCGCTTTCCATTTGGGTACATGATATCTAGGCCTGCATCCAGTGTGGGTACATGATATACAGGACTTTAAACTCTGATACAAAGAACGTGGCTGTTTCAAAATTAGATATTTAAGGGTGACCTGCAAAGGAAGCCAAGGATAAGAGATGACCCCCATATTTGTTGCAGGCAAAAATACAGGCTTCAATGGAAAAGCTCAGCAATCAGTCATTTGCAATCCACAGATAAATCATGAAAAGCAAAGATGGAAGTGTCAATGGCTTGGAGAGACCCATTGTGATGGTCTTGGGAAGGGCTGAAAGTTGACAAAAGCCAATTCTAGTAGTAGGGTTTGCAATCATGATAGACTCCTTGCTAGTAAATTGGAGGCCCTGAGTTCACCTCTGAGCACAAACTGAAACAGAAACACGCAAATGAACAAAAAAATCGTCAAGATGACATATGTATGGAAACGGAAGAAATGGAAGCCATGATTCTAGATGGCTGATGACATGGTGTCTGACCAAAAGAAGAAGGAAGGCGGTGCGACCAGTTTCATGGCAGTTACCTCCAAGAATGATGACACAGACAGGATCTTGTTTAGGGAGTGAGGGTGCAGAGAAAAAAGGACGGTGGAAGGTTTGACTTATTTCACCTTTAAGTTCATCCAATAAGAAAAGCATTTTTAGCAAAAATACTTTCCCCTTAAATCTCCATGAACAAATTTTGTGCTGACCATGACATTTAAAAGTAGCTATCCTTAATCCTGAAAAAGTTTATTACCAAATTATGTGTATGATTAAGTCTTCTGTATTTACAGCTTATGCCTCAGTTAGCGACAAGTTATGGATATATTTTTATCCAACTCAGCAAAGGCCTTTACAAAAATAATCTAAACTTAGCTTGAAAGTCATTTTCAGCAAGTACCCAAGAGAAATGGGTGAACAGAAAGCATATTGCAATTTACTATTTATTTTTGCAAATTTACCTGAATGATTTCATCTCAGAAAAGGTAGATTTTTTTTTTTTGTAAATCTCATTTTAAATTTTGCCAGTATATAAACATAAGTCACCCGAAGGGTGTTATTTAGTTATCTGTAACATTTCAAATGTACTACTTCAGTAAACTATAAAAACAAACATCAAAAGACTTTGCTTGATGGTTGAAATAAAAGCCCAGGCTTGAAAACATCCACCCTGCCCATCTAAGCAAGTAGCTTAAAGGAGGCAAGTAGGTGGTAATGTGCCTTGTGGGCTTACAGCCACAGCAAGAACTAGGAAGGAGATTGTGGCTAAGCTTATAAGAACAATGCAGAACCTTCTTAGATGAGATGAAGTCACCAACTGCATCTTATCCCTGAATGGCTAGAAAGTCATATATCATTGTCTACAATTCATCTGCTGTGGGAATGCTCTTTATGTTAAAAGATGTATACATGAAATGGCTGGAACTGCTAAAGCATTTAACATCTAGCTAACTAACTAACTAACTAACTAAGTAACTAACTGAACCTGGGAAGCCTAATGCGACACAAAAACAGTAATATTTTTTTTTAAGTAAGAGACCCTTTTCCCTATTTTTTCTTCTACTGAAAATAAAGCTTTTCCCAGACATAATTTATACTGATTTCAGTTTCCAAGCTCTTTACTACTCCCATTTCTTCCTACCTCCCGTACAACTGGGTATAATCCCTTTCTGTCTTCTGTTACAAAACAAACAGATTTCTAAGGGATTATAATATAATATAGTAAATATGATATAATATAATTAATATGATACAATGGTGAAAGTCATAGTTCAAACCCATGCAGACCTGTGCAGGCCTTGTGCATGTTGTCTCGGCCTCTGGGAGTCAATATGAGCTTTGATCACATTGAATGAGGAGGTCTCCTTGAGCCCCTATGGCTTTTATTTTCTTTGCCTTCTCTTCAGCGGAGTTCTCAGAATCCTGAGGGGAGAGATTTGATGGATGCATCTCATTTAGGGCTGAATGTTCCAAGCTCTCTCAGTCTCTGCACATTGCCTGTGGGTCTCTGTATTTGTTTCCATCTGCTGCAGGAGGAAGCTCCTCTGATAATGGCTGAGCAAGGAACTGATCTATGGGTATATCAGAATGTCATTAGGAGTCATTTTATTGCTATAATAATAGTATATTTTTAAATATTTGTGTGTTTATGGTAAGTGTGTGTGTGTGTGTGTGTGTGTGTGCGTGCATGCTTATATGTAACTAGGTATACAAAAAATGTCACAGCACACTTGTGCAGGTCAGCAGAAAGCATCTGGTGTCCATCTTGCCTGTCTACCTTATTTCAGAAGGGGACTCTTTGTTGATTTGCTAGAAATACTGGCTGCTGAATGAGCTTCTGTAGGAATTCTTCTGTCTGCTCACCCCATCTTGCTGTTAAATCTCTGGATCTACAGATACATGTTGCTGGACCTAGCTTTATGAGGGTTCTGGATATCCAAACTCAAGTCCTTGCACTTATACAGCAATGGACCATTAAGCCATTTCTCCTGCTTTAAAACAGTAATTCTTATAGCTAAATTACAGTGAGGGGTTCTAAAAAATAATTTAAATGCCTGTTTATCCGTTGTCAATGCTTTCAAAATTCTTATCAATGTAGTTGATGTACATCTCTTATGGATGTGAGATGGTAAAGCTGCTTCTCAATTCTTCTCTTACCTCCCAACCTCTTTACAAAAAAAGGACGGCATCTGCATATATTCATTTGTCATTGAAAGCAGGGTTTCTTAGCAAATTAAGCCAATTATAAATGAAGTTACATACGGTAGCTGTAAATCTCTTAGGTATTATCCTCATGTTCCAGGAACAGTTAAATCAGCCTTAACATCCTCCCAAGTAACCAGAGAAATACATTAGTAGAAGATTTTCCACATAATACCTCCATCCAGTGCAAGAATGGTTTTGTTCAACGAGCCCATGCACAAATGCAGGAAGCTGTCTCACGCATACCACAGAGAGGAGTTGGCATGCAGAGTGCATGCCAGCCAGTCTGTTCAGTGCCTAATTACATCTTTAATTCAAATGTATGGGGGGAAGGTAACAGAAAAGCATCAAGATTCTGGTAACAAAGTCTACATAATCTATTTGATGTTGTTGGAAAACAGCACATGCTGCGGGTAATTGCCAAAACCCCAAAGGATAGTTTCCCAATTACTAACAGTGTAACTAAATGCTCCCAAACCTATAGGTACTGACAGGACCACAGGTATATAGTCATGAGGATGGACTTACTAGTTATCTAGCCATTGTCCTTTAAAGTTGTCCATTTCAAACTTGACCAAAATATTTGAAATAATTGAATGCAGTAGAGATTTATGATGGCAATTGTCTTAGTGTTCTATTGCTGTGGAAAGACACCATGACCACAGCAACTCTTATAGAAGAAAACATTTATCTGGGACTTGTTTACAGTTTCAGAAGTTTAGCCCATTGTTATCATGGTGAGATCCTGGTGGTACACAGACAGACGTGGTGCTAGGGAAGTAGCTGAAAATCCTATATCTGGATCCATAGGCAGCATGAAGAGAAAGACTATGGGCTTGGAATGGGTTTTTAAAAACCTCAAAGTCCACACCCAGTGACGCACTTCCTCCAACAAGGTCATACCTCCTATTCCTTTCAAACAGTGTTACTCCCTGGTGACCATTTATCCTGTGTATGAGCCTATGAGGCCATTCTTATTCAAACCGTCACAATCAACATAGCTTTGAAAATCTTGTTATGCCTCATTACAAAAACCTCACATTTAGTGGCTTAGCTGCACTAAATGTCTTTCTAGAACTCCTATTTAAATGTGGTGGTACATGCCTTTAGTTATAGCACTCGAGACAGAGGCAGGGGCAGGGGCAGGGGCAGGGGCAGGGGCAGGGGCAGGGGCAGGGGCAGGGGCAGGGGCAGAGGCAGAGGCAGAGGCAGAGGCAGAGGCAGAGGCAGAGGCAGAGGCAGAGGCAGAGGCAGAGGCAGGCAAATCTAGCAGTTTGACATCACCCTGGTCTACAAAGCAAATCCTTGGAAAGCCAGGGCTACACAGAGAAGCCCTATCTTGAAGTGGAAAGCAACAAACAAACAAACAAACAAACAAACAATCCAGAACCACTGTTTGAGGCAAGATTATATATTCCATTGGAATATACAACAAATCCTTGTGGTAGAAGTCTTATGTGCACCCTCCCTTGTCATGATATGTGTAGTAAAATACATGGGCACTTGAAAAAATAATTCCATAGCTCTACACCTTCTGACATTTGATGTCATGTACTTTACTTAGGACAAGTCATAATAATTACACGTTTTCACCCAGCGATGGTCATCAGTCTGTGTACAGGTTTGAAGAGATCAATAGGTGTATTTAAATAATAGTAGTTTGACCCTTACTAATTACAGAAACATGGGAAATGAAAGGGACAAAGGAATTAGAGTTTCTAAGGTTGTAACACCAATAACAGCTCCTGCAATACATGCTAGAGATCAGGAAGTCAGAACAAGCTGGGGAAAGGCTAAGTACTTTAGTATTACTATGTCAAATTATTTGGGTCTAAACTAACTCAAGAAAGTAACCTATAAACATGTGCTATTTTAGTAAAAAACTGAGATATATAAGCCAGCATTGACTCAAATTGAAATTATTAGTGGGTTAATGTATCAAGCTCCAGCTCTATTAAAAGTTCTATATTTTAATATACTTTGTCATGAAACACATGTTTAGCATAACTGTATGTATTTTTATTTATATAGAACCCTATATTGTATTAATCATTTTTCATAAGTTGTTCCGTTAGTCACCCTAGTTATATTTTAAATATTCTAATTTTCATCATGGAATGAGAAAGTTTAGAACTCATAGGCATAGTAGATACTGTTGGGGGCAATAAAACAAAATAATACTTGAGATCCCACGTTTTACTTCTTAGAATTTGAAAAACAATCTTTGGTAAATTACTTAGCATGTTAACTATTCGGTCAACTTAGTCTTTACAACAGGAATGGTTTCTGTCCAGAACAGCAAGCTAAATGGACAGATCTGTTCATATTTTATATCATTTGCTTCTCAGTTTCTAAATTCATGATAGATATGTCATACTTTGTTGTCCAGGTATTATAAGAATAAATAGATTAAAGATAACTAACAGGTCAATACAACTAAGAGGATCCTAGCTAATGTACTAGTTCAGGGGAAAGCTAAGCCACTTGAAGGAAGATCAAAGCAACTTGCCCTTTAACTAGTGCCAAGGACTGTATGATATTAAGTCAGATTCTGAAAGATTTAAATTGAGCATTGGAACTCCTTTCGATCTATCTTCTTCCAAAGGAATATAATACAAGTTAGGAAATTAATTCTTAGTCAAGGAAACCATCTACATATTTCCTTTCCAAGCCAGAACAATTAACTTGAAGAAATTAATTCGTAAAAGAATGAGCCACAGTAGGACCGCCTGGGAAAGATTAGGCCTACACAAGGGTGATGATCTAGTTGCCATAGAGAACATGAAGTGGGTGTGAGGTCTGCTGGCCAAACATGTTTATTCATTCTGATTCTCATAATTCAGCAATGTCTAGAGAATGTTGCCTGCATGTGGTACTAGAACATTCCCAGATCATGAATCAGATACACACCAGCTCTTTCTAAACAAGGGCTAATAGAACCGTACAAATAACTTATATTTAGGAAAAAACATAATCTAATCTTCATGTATGTAGCCACAAAAATAAATTTAGGCTGAAGAGTAAAATAAAAATAAATATTAAAGTATCCCAAATGCCTGGTTTTGTAGCACGTATTAGGTGATATTCACTTCCATATATACTACATAATTTTAAATAATCATAGTAACTAGTATCAAATAACTAGACACTTCAGAGCACCCAGGGACTAGGCCACAAACCAAAAAGGATACATGGGCTGACCTGTGGCCCCTGCTACATATGTAGCAGGGGACTGCCTTGTCTGGCCTCAGTGGGAGGGGATACATTTGGTCCTGTGGATGCTTGATGCCACAGAGAAGGGGATGCTAGAGGGGTGAGGTGGCATTTGGTGGGTGTGTAGGGGAGCAACTTCTCAGCGGCAAAGGGGAGGGAGTGGACTGGTGAAGGGGAGACCAGGATGGGGGATAGCATTTGAAATGTAAATAAATAAAATAATTGATAAAAAGTCTATGTTTACTTTTGCAGATAAGCCTGCCTTATTTTCTGACTTAGTAATTTCATGAGAAAGAAAAAAAATAGCTTCAAAAACCTAAAAGGAGTGGAAAGAAAAACTCACGCTTGTGTTTTCCAGAAGTTTTCTTCATGAATACAGTTATTTTACAAAAGAGCACAAAGTGAATCATTCTGTTAGCCATGGAGAAATACCTCATGTCAGCTCTCAGCCGATCAGCTCCACCTAACAGCCCAGATACGATGATTCTACAATGAAGTAGTCTGCCTGCCGAAGCTCTTCACATCACTACGCTTTTCTTCCTAAGGTTGATTCCCTTCACTTTGACCTCCCCTCCATTTGCGGATCTTTTCACAGGAGAATAATCAGACTTTTTACAGCCAAGAGGTCTTTTAGAAATGCTATAAATTTCAATTTTTCTTTGATATGTTTCCTGTTCTGTTAGCAAGCCTAATTAGCAAAATTAGATTTAAACTCTGCCTTCAATACTGTACCGTCTTATTCCTTGCACTATCAAATTCATCTCTTTCAAAATAAAAGTCCATTCAAGAAATATAATAATTTTTTAAAAATCACAAATCAATAAATTGCTTACATGTGGGAGAATGAACAGCTCACATATGTGCCTGTGATTCTTTCCACTTTTATTCTCTGCTGGACAATTAAAAGTTTCTTGCCAGGAAAGGAATATAGCATAAAATTAAATGAAACCTTTCAACCTTGAAACCTTTCAACCAAAGCAACGTTTTGGTTGGAAAAAAAAAAAAGAATCTCCGTTGTACATTCTAAAATTTTTAGAGATTGGGTTATTCTGGCCATTGAATTTTCTCATGGGCTTAAGGCATACAAAGGAAAACCAAATGGCATAGTTTCAATTTAATTCTTCTTTTAAAAAATTTTTTTGAAAATAGTTTACTCTCTTTCTTGGTTTATGAAGCAGAATCTATAAAAGAGCAACTATTCCTGAAGAGAAAAACAGTCTGAATCAGAATCATCAATATTAGCAAGACATTTACTGTAGAGTTTGGGGGATGGTGGGATGCGTTTGTATTTATGAATTCATCCCTCTAAATAAACTCTATTTATTACTTGCCTTCTTGTGTAATTTCTATCTTTGCTTAAAATATGATGAAAGTAAACTACAGTATATTTACTCATAAAGCCTATATACTAACCGTATAGATAACAAATAACTTGCAGTTAGCAAGAGTGGAATTATTTTGATCATAAACACTAATCATTTATTTTCTAACTTACAGTGAGAGATTCCTTCTGTATTAAGCCATTTCTTGATATATAGGTAGAACACACTGCACACACACACACAAAAAATCCATTTACCATGAGGAACCTTTTGAGCTATCAATTCGTTAATCTCAAAGCTTCCTTTTCATTATGGCTGCTATGGTTTAGGTGTGAGTTGTCCTTTAAGGGCTTCTGTGTGGAATGCTTGGTTCACAGAGTGGTGGTGATGTAGCTGGATTTTTAAGAGCCTTGTGGGAGGCCTTTGAGTTATGGAGAATGCCTTCTTCTGGGACACTGTGTTAGCCCCTGTGAGAGCTACTGTGAATGATATCCTCAGCTTGAGTCCTGAGTTATTCTTACACTTCCTACTCTGCTGTGTGGTCTGGATTCCCACAAATGCTTCCACCAGTGTGGTGTCATTTTTTGTAATGTACTTGTCACAGTTAAGACAACATGGAACATGCCCTTGAATTCCCACAATCATAAGCTAAATTGAAGTCCTTTCTTTATAAAGTAGCCTGCTTCAAGGCTTCCATTGAAGTGATGAAAAATGGACTCATACACAAGAGCAGGAAGGAGAAACTCAGAGGACATTTTTACAGTAAGAGGGCTTACATTGTTTCTCAATCTAGAATGCATGAAAGATGAATTTCTAACTCCAAGGAGAGGTAAGGCAAGCTGCATACTCAGAGATTTTCAGGGTTTTTGGTAGTAATATTTCTAACCCACTGTGTATAAAACATTTGAATTTCTGATAATACTTCTAAGACTTTAGATGGCAACTGAAAATTTACAAGTTAAATAAAACCTGCAGAACAGTTTTAAAATCACTCTCTGAGCATTTGTCACACAGCAACAGTAAAATATATGTGGATTACTACATGCATGTATGACATTTCATGTTCGTTATTATTATTACTCATTGTCCCTTAAGAAATAAGAATCATTATTTTTTATATGTATATGAAAAATGAGTTCAGAAAGGACAAGTTTGGTAGAGAGTTTATTGCAATATGAGATGAAGATCACTCAGAAAATCAACTAAATGGTTGCTTCCATTTTTCTTTTAACCATCTGGCAACATTTTATCATTCAATATAGTAATGGAAGTATTAAATAAAACATTGAGCGGACAATAAGGGAGATATAGATATATGAGGAGGAAGTCCAATATCTTTATATACAGATGATATGATTTATCCACATTAGACCCTGGACAGATGTCACTAGAAACTATCAGAACCGATAAACACTTTCAGCAAAGTGTCAGAATGCAAATTAACATTCGCACATCAATAGCCTTCTAATCCACCAACAACAAGTATGATGAAAAAGAAATAAGGAAACAACCTCTTTCACTTTTGAGAAGGAGCAAAGCCCTTGGAATAAATCTAACTAGGGAAGGCACAAGATCTTTAACCATGAAACCTATAAAAAAAAAAAAACCTCGAGGAGTTAACAAAGGTGCGAAGACCAAAGGCCTCTCATCATCTAGTGAAACAAGGAATACTGAGAACATGGCCGTGGGACCCAAAAGCTATCTACAGATTCAACATGATTCCCACCAAGTTTCCAATGCCTTTCTTTTTCTTTTTTTTTTTTTTTAAAGATTTATTTATTATTATATATAAGTACATTGTAGTTGTCTTCAGACACCCCAGATGAGGGCATCAGATCTCATTACAGATGGTTGTGAGCCACCATGTGGTTGCTGGGATTTGAACTCAGGACCTTTAGAAGAGCAGTCAGTGCCCTTAATCACTGAGACATCTCTCCAGCCCTCCAATGCCTTTCTTCACAGGATTAGAAAAGGAGAATCCTAATATTCATTTGGAAGCACACAAGATCATGGATAGTCAATGCAATCCTAAGAGATTTACATTTGGAGAAATACATTTTGGAGAAAAGACAGGCTCTTTATTAAGTGGTTCTGGGGAAACTGGATAGCTACATGCAGAAGAAGGAAGCCACTGTGTTGGGAAATGTGCATTATGTTGGGAAATAATCATGTTGGTGGGGAGCTGGAAATTTGACTCAGTTGGTAATAGCACTTGCCCTAGAGACTGATGACTAAACTTCTAGGCTTGGACTTCCCACAAGTTCTGTTCTGATCTATACTTTCCCACAGGCATGCATATGCTTCTTGTTCGAAGTGACAATAAATAAACTTAAGAATTGAAAGAAGAAAATGGCGAAGCTACCACCAATCACATTTCAAGTTAGTTAGACAACAGAGATATAGTATTAATTAAAAAAAGCAAAAACAAAACAAAACATGGTACTGAAACAAACACAGGTATGTAGAACCATGGAACAAAAGACACCCACATAAACTCATACAGTTCCAATTAGGTGAGTGACAATGATGCCAAAATACATTTTGGAGAAAAGACAGCCTCTTTATCAAGTGGTTCTGGGAAAACTGGATAGCTACATGCAGAAGAAGGAAACCACTGTGTTGGGAAATCTGCATGCATTCATGTTAAAGAGTGAAACCGGAGCACTGCACTTTCTGATGACTGTCAACTATTGGCTTTGCTTTCCATCTCTTGCATTCAAGTTGTGTAAATAAAAGTCATGCCCTAGTGTCAATGGTTTACAAAACAAAATAGGGAATCCTGTGCACCTGTAGAGAAAGACCTAAAATCCTGAGAAGGGGAGTCTGGGAAGAGGTGGGGTAAATGCTAAATATGAATGATGCCAATCTACAGGATTCTGAACGACGCAGAAAAAACAAATTCAGCTCAGAACACAAAATTCAGTTGTGGCCCAGGAGAGTGGGGGTAAATATGGAATTGCATGCACACAAACACGCACGCGCGCGTACACACACACACACACATTGTTTGAATGAAAATACAATCCAGTGTTTGTTCAGTGATTCACAACATCTAGTATATAATTCACATTTGTTCCACCAGTGATAAAAGCAAGGCATTGCTACCCAAATCGGTAGTGAGAAAAATTACCTAAGGAGACCATCTTTCCTTGGATCCGGATGTTCAAAGCAAGCAAGGGTTTTAAAGCACTTCTATAATGACATTTAGGACAAGAAAGTTTATATTCAAAATGAATAAAAAGATGATGTCGAAAAAAAAATAGAATCCTAACACTGAAAATACAATGGCAAACATTTAACGGTTTTCAGTAACACTTGTCCCAGTAAACATTAATATATCTGGATAAAGCAGCTTCACATTTTAAATACAAATATGTCATAAAATTAAACTGACCATTGTTTTTTAGATTTGTCATTATTTATGGCCCCTTTCAAGTACTGTGGTAAGGATTTTTTTCTTAGAAAGTTAAGAGAGATGACCTGGTAAATCATACATGTATTGGTTAGGTGTTTTATTTTATTTATTTATTGTTTTATGCTGGAAGGCTGAAAAATGGTGCTTATTTTCAAATTTTTTCCATGACATCTAAGATGATGGATGATAGCCAAAGTTTCAGATGCAATCTGAGTTCAAGAAAATAAAACATAAGACTGACTATAATTCTCTGGAAAGGTATGAAGCAATAAAAACCATTCATTGGATCAAAGCATGACTCTGAAATCAACCAATGAACCAGTGGCTGACCAGCTGAACTCCTTTTTCACTTATCTGTATTAAATGGAAAATTGGAAGGCATTTTTAGCATCGTTTCAAACACTTTATAACATAATGTGGTAACAGGAAAGGATGGTAGAAAAAGACAAAAAAATCTGACCAAACTTTCTGACCTAACTTCAGGCAGATGCTCAATTTGAATCAGACCTTCTCTTTTCCATTTGCTCTCTCACACTGCATACATAATTCAGTGATGAAATTAGTGTGTCCATCACTGTTGCTTAGGCCTGAATCTCCTACCATATGTAAACTATTTGTGATCTAAGATTACACATTACCACTAATTTTTTTTTTCAGTCAGTAAGCGTGAAAGAGATCCCGTGTTTGCTAAGCCCCCATCATCCCAGCAATACTGAACGGGAATGATGAAATGCAAAGAAAGAACTTCTAGAATCTCCAGGGTAGTAATGCCAATGATGTGTAGCAATAGGTGTTGCAATGATACTCAGAAAAGTGAGAAACTTTATTTCAATAGTTTATGACATCAATTTTAATTGCTCTTGCCACACCAAAATACGTACTTTCTCTTTAGAGTGTTTGAAGAGTCAAATGAGACTAAAGTTATAGAAAACACATCTAATTACTCCTGACAAATTTAAATCTGAGGATGGAGAGGAGAGCCATGAAGCAGTGTTGTGTAGATATTTATTACATGTCTGTTGAAATTATAGACACGCAATAGTAGCAGAAGCCTGCATACCACGCTGGCCTCAGACCTCTACTAAGGAGCTGTTGATTGTTAATGATTGTTATTGTGGAGAAGATGTCATTTTCCTCAATCATGTAGAAGAAGGGAATCGATGAGAAAGGAAAGGTGATAACAGAATTCAAAGTGAGTCAATACTGCCATGATAAAACTGTCAAAAGAAGGAGGAGGGGGGAGGAAGGGGTTAGTGGTGGTCTGTCACTTTCTGCTGCATGCCCATATGTATCTAGAACTCTCAGCTCCTTCTCTAGCAACATATCTACCTGAATGTCACCATGCTGGCCACCATGACAACAATGCACTAAATTCCTGAAACTGAAAGCCACACCCAATGAAATAAACATTTCCATTTGTGAGTTGCTGTGGCCATGGAGTCTCTTCACAGCAATAGAAGGATCTAGCATTTAAACTGCAGCCTGACATTCTAAAGGATTCTAACCACAAGTGCATCCCATGCTTACTATAGAAAATTTTTGTCCTAAAGACAGGGCTCCAGAGGAAGAAGCTACTCACATGCTGTATTTCCTGGAATTTCTTAAGAACTTCTCATGCTAAATCCCTGGAAACTCTCCCTAGAGAGTTTTACCTGAAAACTGATATAATTGCATTTATCTCAACAAGCCAGTTTCTGATGAGCTTGTTGGTTTTATTCACTCCTCAGAAGGCGACTTCCTATATGAGATTCACTCTCTACTGCTAAAATACAAACTCTAACTCCTTGAAACTGTTAAGAGTCAGCACCAGGACTTCTGATAGGCAACCCCACAGCTAGGCTTCTATCATCTGAGACTGCAACTCAAATATCTACTTGTTCATTTGACCAGATGTAGACAGAATCAATTCAGGTCATTTGCCACTAATTAATATGTGCTGAAACCATGTTCTAAACACCCTGAGATCACAAAATTTTCATTCCACATGTCTAAGGACACGAGATTTCAGCCACCCTTGATTAAATTCTACGGACAAGCTCACCTTTGACCTTCATGTGGTACAAGAAAAAGAATGACTTTGATAACTAATGGAGCTGGGGAGAAAGGCAATTTTTTTTTTTTTGTGGAGGGGATGTGCTTAAAAACTTCTTGTGCACCTTCAGAATATAGTGAAGCCATAAGAATTGAATAAGCATTAAATTAAAATGTGAAGATGGGCAATGATAGCGAATCCATTCACCAGGTCTCTGGCCCATGAAATGTCTGCTCTTTGTACTTAGCAACATAGCCACCCAGGCTAATTTATCCATGCTTCCTTGAAAAGTGTTCAAGTTGACCAGAAAAGCCCTTATTAGATAGAGAGAGTACTATAAATGAGGGAAATCTTGACCTACAAAGACAAGAGTTCCCTGCTAATGTTGAGGAGTTAAGAGAGCATAATACCAGATCAGGAATGAAAAGGCAGCTCTTGCCACATTCTCTGAGCTGGATCTTCACTGCCAAGAAATAAATAGTAAAGGAAAAATTAATAAGAAAATGTTTGAAACTGTACACGAACTGCTTCGAATTAATGAGAAAAGGCAAACCCTATGTTTTCAGAATGTGTGACAGTTTCTAGCTAGTATTACTTTGTTAGCGAAGGCACTGTGAAGTTGAGTTTCTAAGAAACACTGATCTCTTGTATTTAAACTCAGAATCTACTTCAGTTGATGTGCAATAGTCAAGATTCTGGTCTGGTCTTCTCAGAGATCTGATTTTTTATAAGGGACAAAAAGCTACAGAAATATCTCACATGTCTAGAAGTACTTCATTAACAACTGTGTATAAATGCTTACCTATAAGACAGTTGGAATAGCCTAAACATGAGCTGAAAAACTACAATAGACACAAGTGGACAGAGGAAAGACTACGAGGCTTCAGCCCTACCCAAAGAACTGCAAGCAGCCAAGGAAGGCTGAAATAGTCTATCCCAGGAACAAGCATATCAACTGATTATCCAATACCAAATGCTCAGTCCTGAAAACACACACATATACACCCATACACATTTGTGTGTGTATATGTGTGTGTGTGTGTGTGTGTGTGTAACATCATTCAGATTGAATAGCTAAATTTAGAAATATATATATGCATATTTGTGTTTGCAACAATTAATTAGTAAAGAAGTAATGAGTTTGAAAGGGAGTAAGGAGGTAAGTATGACAGGAATTGGAAGGAGGAAAGAGAAGGGAGAACTGCTGTCATTAGATTATATCCTCAAAAGTTAAAGACATAATAAAAAAAAGTATTGAGTGTAAAATTATAATGAACCATTTCCTGAACACACTGAAGATTATCACCCATGTGTTCAGATGAAAAATATGATGAGTAATGTTGATTTACAGGATCCATAATACATAGCCTAGACAGACAAGCCTCCAGGCAAAACTGTGAGGGTTCAGTTTGGGCTAGGTCAGCCTCTAGCGATGCTTGTGAAGGAGTTATCTAAGACTGGGTTAATTAAGGAGGTAAGAACCATCTCATTAATACATTTATTTTAATGGTTCTAGCTGAAATGTAATTGCCTCATCCTCTTCTCTTCCTTCTCTCACATTCCACCCAATTATCCTCCCTTGAACCCCTCCAATGTCTTTCCATCACTTTCAGACTGAGGGTCCTGGAGGGAAGATGAAGGAGACAGGGAGTTAAGGACTAGCATTGGTCAGTCTATGCTTCCAGTCTGTGGGTGTGATGAGCTGCCTCAAGTACCTGCCTTCATGGTGTGCTCAGCATGCTGTGAGATAAACCAAACCCCTTGTCTCTTCAATTGCTTTTTGTTAGGGGTTTCTATCCCAGAAGTAGGAACAGTAACTAATAAAAGTATAGTCTCTCTTTGCAGGTAAATCCATAACTGAAGAACAATACATTCGGACACATGGATCAAAAACCACCCAGTGTCTGGGTCAGAGATTATCATTCCTCTGGTCCTGACCAGTCTGCGCTCCCCTTCCCACAGTTTCCTCTGTCCTAACCAGCACTGCGTGGTGGTCATTTCCTGTACCCATTTGCTCATGATTTATCTCAGACACTTCATGTCTTCAGATTTCCCTGCATCCAGCCCCTTGCTCCTTGGAATTTTTCTGGAGAAAAAAAGTCATGTAACAGTTTTGCCTGATACTTCTGTGAAAGAATATTTCCACTCAGAACACTTCTGACAATTCAGAGATGCTTGTCATCTTTGAAACCATACCAACTGCCTGTGCCATGTTTTGAACCTTCTATATCTTTCTTTGCCACAGCCTCTTTTAACTGTGCTCATTAGCCGTTTGGACCAGCCTCCTTTACTCTGGGAAAGTCATCTTTACCGCTTCTACTAGGTGATTCTACATTTTCTCATTTCACTCACAGTCAATGACTCTCAACATAAGTGAGATTATTTCATCTATAAGTTCATAGCAGCCCATCCTTTGGTGACAGAAACAGAGCTATTCCTCAAAGACTGCAAACTATATACCAAACAGTATTCTTCCATTACAACATGGTTTCCTCTCCCAACTAATTAGCTCTTAAAACCTTGCAGTGCTAGCGTTTAACTACCATCTTCTCCAGCCTACAGTTGTGAATATAAAAAGAATTCTTACATTAAAATCCCATTCTATCAGAAAGTGAAGTCACCTCTTAGAAAGCAAGTTACTCCATAAATGATCAGACATTTTTATCAGTAACATATAGACTACCCCAAAGAATAAAATATTTCATATTTTTCTTAACATATATATATATATATATATATGTGTGTGTGTGTGTGTGTGTGTGTGTGTGTGTGTGTGTGTGTGTGTGAAAAGGTCATATTAGTTTCTAATGTGCCTACAGTTACAAGACAGAAAATATCAAGAAACCGTGTGTCTCCTCATTCAAAGACAAAAACTCACCAAGTTTTTATGACTGAAATTGTCCTCTCTTAGGATAACAAAAGTCCTTTCAGTAGCTATAGAAATTTCAGCTTTTTGAAATTTCTCAGAAATTTCCTCCTACAAATAAAATCTGTACATATAGAGTGTACATGTTTTGAAATCGAGATCATAATAATACTAAAACACACACACATTAATACTTTCAACATTGTTCCACTATACTGCCTTCCACAGATGAACATCCCTATGATCAGTGCCATTGAAAATCTTGATGAAAAGAATGAGGTGGTTTATCAGTATTTTCTAATTGAATTGGAAAAGAAAAACATATTAAGTATCTATGTGCTATCTGGTGCTTGCTCCATGTACTCTTTAGCACTGCTGTGAAGGTTGCAAGATCAATTTTCTGAGAGCAACATAGTTCACAGGCAACAAATGGGGAGAGAAGCAGGTATCTTGTAGACAAATCCCTGTGCTTATGTTGAATGAAAGTATCTTTTCATTGAAAAGGCTTTTCTCATAAAGGATACAAATTTCTAAGTTGCCACTCATATAAAGTATTGTCATTTACAGCTTCTGAAAACCTATGTTATCACTGATGACTAAATGGCCTCTAGGGAAACAGTGTAGTAATAAACAAAACAAAAACAAAACAAACAAAAAACTTCTGAATAGCATTGCTTTCTTTGAATCCACAGCCTCTGTACTCTAGGAGAAAGGCTATGACACATTCACTGTGAAAGTGGAGGAGACATATGCATTATACCCAGAAATCAGCAAAAGATTTTTTTTAAAGCAAAGACATGTTTCAACTTCTAAGAAGAATCCTTTGGCTGACCCTTATCGTGAACAATCCTCTTTTACCTCATAAGTCTCAAATCCACATTTTTAGAAATTGTAAACTAATTAACAATAATGTTTTATGTTTCATAGAAGTACCTTTATAAAAGTTCATGAAGTTGCTTATTTTATATATATATATATATATATATATATATAAAATGTTTTAGAACCTGAAGGGACTGTAACTTTATGTCTTTAGCATATAGACTAAAGTTTATGGAGCACAGAAATAGACAAATTAGGTAGCAAATTTATGAAGATAAAAATTCCATCAGAGCAGGCTGTAAAATAAACGCAAGAGAGTCAGCAACAGAGAGAAAACCACGCTAATGGCTGCGGCCTGAGATAATGTTGTGCTGACACAGTAGAAACAGGGCTGCAGGAGGTGAAATATGACTGGAATCCAGAGGCTGGAATTCCTTTTGGGTATACATTTTTAAATCAAAGTATTAAGTGAGTATTGATTTTTTTTTTACCCCTTCTCATGATTGAAGTATGGTTTTCAAAAGGTAGGCAAGAAAATAAGTCTAAATTGTATTATATTTGCTATGTAGTACATCAGTTATGAAGAGGCAGTTTTGAAAAATAATATTCGGGACGATCACACTGGCACTTTATTTTTCTTGTACATATGGATCTGATCCTTCTTGATTTTCAAGTTAAATTGAGAGAGTGTGCAGCTTATATTCTGTGTGTCTTGGAAGCATGCCTGGATTGCAGGGCTCTGAGAAATAGAGGGGAAGCCTAAGCTGGCAGCAGCAGTTTTTGAATGGAATGCTATCCACTGAAAGCTTTGCAAGTCCATATTTTATACTAAGTTGCTTAAACTTTGCAGCTCTTGGCATGACTTTCAACAGTTTGATCATATTTTAACAGTAATACTAGAGTTGAGGTATCAGCATAGATGTTTTGCTAACTTCATGTTTTGCAGGCTACTGTGCTATATCAGTGACTGTTTGAAGCAAATTTCTCCATTCATTCATTAGCTTTGTAATTGCCTTTTAAACAAATTATGATGCACACTCTGGATCATGAATCAATTGTCCTTTAATTATATAATATACTTGACTGTAAACCAGACTGCCAGGTTTTAAAAAAGATGTTATAAGCCTTTGATATAGCTGAAAGGCCATTCACATTGTGTGTACATGGCTGCTATTTATTTCTCTATAAAATCAAATGGATATTCAAGGGTGTTTCTTGATGTATGCCAGTATTGCTTTTCTGAAATCAGATTTTTTCTACTTATCTTTCCAAATATCCATGTGCTTCCCTATACAAATGTATATAAGACCCAAGAATGTGAATTAATAACATACTGCCAGGCTGATTTTAATATGTTCTGATTATTATCCATTCAATGGCAGCAGAAGAAGATAGAATATGCATTTGGCTGCTCCTACTTTGACATAATTTATATAAAACATGACATTGACTTATTCTCTTCTGCTTTCAGAATGTTGGGCACAAATACTTCCCATGGCACAGAATACCCATTTAATAGCTCACTTCTCCAGGACTCCAGCCATTTTCAAGAAACTTGATCTCATTCTAGAGCATGTTAAGCTTGGTGAGTGTGGCTGATCATGTCCTCGAGGTGGAAGAAAGTGAGATCCAATCCATGTCTGCATGTAAGAGAAAGCTTGCACATAAAATCAATCTGATGTCTATCTTGAGGTTTGACTCCATGCTGGGCACCTGACGTGTGTTTAATGCATATTTTCTACACAAGCATGCAGTATATCTTTTTGATTGGAGTCAGATGGGAGACTGGAGGAGGCCAAGCAAAGCCCTGAGTTGGAGGAGAAAGTTTCCAGGCTACTCTTCTGCTCAGAGGAAGCCATGTGTGCTTTGTTTACATTAACATTGCTATTATTTCTTCTTTGTTTATTCCAGCTGATAAGAACCTGACCTTCAGGTTTCAGGGACGTGCCCACTTCTCCATGGAACTTGGGCTAAACCTCTGCCCATGTTGATTGCCTCTCTAGTCTTGCATGCTTACAAGTTTATCCAGTGACTTTCATTTTCATTTCATTTGGCATCAAATAACATGATGGCTTATACTGAATTACTTAGCATATTATACATCTTTTACACACTACAACCCAGTGGTTTTATCAGCCTGTAAAACATAAATGTATATTAAATGTATATTTTAGTTGATCATCATGCAATCATAACTCTTAATCAATAGAAATATTCACTTGAGATTCTTTTGGAAACAGTATTATTGCAGTTTTTCCTAGAACACACCACCACCACCACCTAAGGTTAAGATTCACAAAGCATGTTTTATTTGTCAGTTATGAATCTGAACTGGATAGTTGCTGTTGTTATCTGGAGACTTTCCTATCTTTCAACATCTGGCTTCATTTATTTATGTTATCCTTTGCACTCTGTATAGATGTGAGACTTAATTGTTCATAATATATCATACAAATGTACCTATCTCGACATATACATGTATATATCTCAAGACTCAGCTATACCATTCTCGTCCATATACCCAAAGAACAGTCAATCATACCACAAGAACACTTGCACAGGCATGTTCAATGAGGCTTTATTAATAATAACAAGAAAGTGGAAAAAATCCTAGATATCTCTAGCATAAGAATGGGTAAAGAAAATGTAGTACATTTACACAATGGAGTATTATCAGGCTGTTAAAAAATAACATCATGAAAATTTCTGGCAAATGATAGAAGTAGGAAAAAAAATCACCCTGAGTGAGGTAACACAGACCAAGAAAGATAAATTTGGCATGTATTCATGTATGAGTGGAAATTAGATGTTTAGTGAATGATAACCAAGCTAAAACCTTAGATCCAGAGAGATGAGGTAGGGATCATCTATGAATCTCCCGAGGAAGCTGATAGAGAATAGAGTGGGATGGGTGAGGATGAGAGTGAGAGGGACAAGTAGGGGGAGATGGATGGGGAGTGAGTGCCCAGAGAAAGATGGAAGTGGGGGGTGGGGGTGGATCAGCATTTGGATTTGCAGTATATAAAGCAAATGGCATGGACATTTCCTGAAGTCTATGAAGGTGTTTTTAAAAAAGGATTGCTAGTAACAAGGGATACAGAATCTCAACTGTCAATCTCATAGCCCGGCAAGGCTTTTAGTGAATGGACCGGGTTGCGTTTAATTGAGTTCCAAGCACGTCCCATGGAAAGCTCCAAACAACCCAAGCTGAGCCTAAGATCAAGAGTTGCTCTACATAAACTGACAATGAGGCTGAATTGCCTCGGACAAGATCCATACAACTCACCGAACATGGCGAGGTCAACATGGAATCTTCTCCACTAAGGTCTAGTCTCTTTGGTGCAGGAAAGTGCTCGGCAGGCTACCAAAAGAGAAACGTGGACCCCAATCTAGCTGGACAGCCTTGACTTGCAATTTGCCCTGCCTTAAAAATAAGCTCGGGCAAGGGTAGCACAGAACTTGTGGAAGTAGCCAACCAATGTTTTAATTGACTTAAAATCCATTTCACAAGAAGGAACCCACACTGACACTGTTTAAGTAGCCAGATATGGGTCTACACCAGCTCCTCTGCGTATGTGTTACAGCTATCAGTTCAGTATTTTTCGCGACTTCTGAGTATGAGAACAAGTGAGCCTCTGACTCTATTCCCTCCTCTCAGAACACTCCCTTCTCTTCAGTTGCTGTGTCCAACTCTAAGAGGAAAATTTTAGCTTCATCTTACTATATTGTCCTGTCTGGTTGCTATCTCTTAGAAACTTGCTCTTTTCTAATGAGACAGAAAGAAAGTGGAGGAGAGGGGAGGAGGAACTGGATGGAGTAGGGAGGGCTAACTATAATCAGAATATAATGTATGAAAAAGGAATCTATTTTTAATAAAATAATATACATGTATGCATTCACACAACATGTAAACTAAAACACATGCTCACACACCAACACATGTACAAGCAGGCATGCATACACATTTCAAATATATTATAGATTTCTCAAAAGATCTTAGAATTGTGCCTATACTTCTCCTAGGCATTTTGTCTTTGAGAATAATAAAAATTTTACATTGTTGACTCCCATTTCCTATATATCATCAGAATAGAATTCAAAGCACATGGATGTTAAACCTGCTTCATGAATTTCTTTCCCTTTAGTTGGACAATCAGAAACTAGAGGGCCATCTGACTCCTATTTCTACATGTTGATACCTGATCATTTCCCAGGTTCTGTTCAGTGCTTGTTTCCTGTACTCCCTTTCTATTGTCTCTGACCCCAGAATCTGTACTTGATAAAATTGTGACACTGGCCCCCACCCCCTACTATGAGGATTATTGCCCTTAAATGTAACACAGATTCCCTATGAAGCTGTTTCTCTTTGACTCCAGATGCTGGGAACTGTTGTCAATCTACAGTCAATAATGAAAGAACTGTACAGCCCAACTCACATCCACGGAGCCTGCAGAATGGCATTTCGAAACATTTACAACATCTAAAGACGGTTGGGGAAGAGTTTTGGCACCAGCATGTCTGGCATGCAGCCCTCAAGACAAGAAGCATTTTGACCCTGTATCCTACTTGACTTTCTCTATTAGAGGCAGGACATGTGAGAGAAACAGGAAATCTGTGCAGCACTTTTAAAGCAATGTGGTAAATTATAAATTAATGAGGGTTGGGTATGGGAAGGGAATAGCATCTGTGGAAGAGCGGATTTCATAACGACAAAAGGGAAAAAGGTTTCCCTTAATAAAACATAACCTTTCTGCATGCCCAATCAATTCTCAATTAGTCACGGCATAGAGAGTGCCCACCACTGTCCGTCAGTTATCTCAATTGACTGCTCCCCTCCCACGCTGTTCCGAGTCTGTCTCCTCTTAGGATGCTTCTTGAGTTGCATTCTGAAGCATTTCTTGTGAACCTTCCCTCTATCAGAAAACCCATTAAAATATGCCTATGGCATTTCTTCCTGGCAAGCTTTTACCCCCACAGGTTGCTGTTCTTTTTTGTCAAAGCCCAGTGATCAATTAGAATGCTGCACAAGCCAGAGGAGAACATCTAAGAGGAGAACCTTTCCTATGAAGTTAACCTATTCTTTCTGCATAGCTCTTAATAATCATACAACACGGGAGACACCAGTTTTTTTTACTTTCAAACACAGTACAGTAAAATTTCTGATGTGCTTTTTAATACTCAATAATTATAAACTGAGTCTTTGTTATTCATAGAACACTTACAAAGCAAAATATATCACAGGGTAGGTAACTGTCTCTCCTGTAGCTAATGATAGAATTGTAAAGTAAACTAAAACAACAGTTTACCACTAACCAACATTGTGGCTTGGATCATTGTCTAAGTTACTGATGTAAAGCAAGCAGCGAGTCATTCAGTAATCTCTTCTGTGGACATTATTAATTTTATATCTGCTGTTCAGCACTGTCATGAGATAAGCAAGATGATACACATTCTGACCAGTTTCCTAGGTAACTTATAAGCACCATGGTTTAATAGTAGGTAAGTAGAGAAGGCATGTCTATCTGAGCAATATTCTCTGAAAGGCGATATGATCTCCAGATAGAGAGACAGTTGAATATCTCACAGCAGTGCCATTTCAGCAGTAAAATATAGCTTGTTGGATAGTTGAATGAGAGAAGACATGAGAAGACTCGAAATTAAAGAATTTCTGAGGCCTGTGAATAGGTAGTGCTGACTTTCATGGATGCAGAGGAAACATTATGTCCAGTATCCACTTTATCATATATTCAGGACCAATGGCAGATAGTCCTTATTTTAATTTAGCTTAATTTTAAAATAAGCTGTAATTTGTACCCCCAATCCACATTGGAAACTAAAATGCTGAGTACATAAATATCTAGAAAACATACATGAAGGATGTGGATTAATCTTCCAAAGCAAAGCCTGATCCCAAAATACAACACCAAAACAACCATCTAAGGCTATCCTTATTTTTGGCATGCTTAGCGGTATTTTTATATATGTACTTACTGGAATAGCATCTACCCTTGGCCCACATAAGGGTACAGGACTTGGCTGGCTTTTTTTTTTTTTTTTTTTTTTTTTTTTTGCCAGTGACAAAAATCAGTGGTTTAGCCAGTCTCACAAGTAAAAGTCTTGTTTTGTACTTAGGGAGGAACAGAACATTATTACAGTTTAAAGAGATCTTAAGTTTATTATGGCCTAACATAGATTCTGTGTTGTGTTGAAATACCTTAGAATTAGTGATGATCTGCAGTCCCTCCAAAAGGATTGAATAAGTTGGATTTTGGAAAAAGACACTGTATGGGTTCAAATAAATTTGTGCGCACATGTGCATGTGCTTGCATGTGTTTGCATGTGTATATGTGCATGCATATGTGTTCATGTGGGCATGCAAGTACATATGTGGGAAAATTCAGTGTACAAAAAGTTTATAAGGTATCTCTAAGATATTTGTTTATATGTTTATAATAAGTATGTCTAGCAGGTTTCTTCTATATATTACTAGTATCCTTTCACTCATTCATGTTATATGTATTGTTTAACTGTGATTTTCCTAAAATTCTACCAGGTTTTGGAGATATATAAGTAGATGTCATACAGCTGCTGTCATCAAAATTTCCAAATGACTCAACAAATGTTCCTGGTATGAGATGTAAGTATGGTGATTCCGACATCACTCAGTTGGTCCTATGGTAGAGAAGAAACTCCTCACAACATCTTTCCAGAATGCCTGAGGAATTTCTGAGTGGTGGGAATTGGGGGCGGGGGGGGAACAATCCAGGAGGAATAGAGTGTGCAAGTGTGAGAAGATGAGAGGGCACAGGAAGAGCACCAGCTCTGATTTCTGCATCATTAAATACAAAGATTTGCAGCCCACCACACTACCCTACCTCCTGGGCTATATTCATATTTGCCTTTTCCCAACATGTACTATCACATTTCACATCATATATCCTATCCCATCATATCATTTTATCCCACATGTATCTTTTCAATTTTACTTAATATATGTCCTAGTTTCTTGAAGAATCACAGGGAAAAGAGAAAGAAGTCCAGGAAACTTCTGCATATGAGCTTGATAGCTTGATAGCTCTTCTTCAAGTGTCAATAAACAACATTGCAAATGTGTGATAATGCTTTTTATCAGAAATGCATAGAATATGTTATGATAGGAAGATTGTACTTAACACACTGAAATTATTTTTAAAGTTCAATTTAGTAAATAACATCATAGTGACAGTTTGCATCTTGTCAGTTTGTAACACCGAAAGCCATTCCACCGCATGCTTGTTTTTAATTTGACAATTTCTGCATTGGTTATCCGTATTATATTTTCAACTACTATCTCTAATAACTATTTCTTTATATAAATGAACCTTTGGAAAAATCTCAATATGCCTATTATAAGTCTCATGAATAGCGCTTTACACTGAGGTAATATACATACACATAATCATCCCTTTGTTTCTGTTGTTGTTATTGTTGTTGTGGACTTTGGCCTTTATTTTAATAGCTAAATGTAACAGCATCAAACCAGGATATCAGGAGCAAATAAAGCTGTGATTTAAATCCCAGGTATCATAGGTGGCTATTTCATATTCAGATAACCTACAAGGAACTAAGCATTCATAGAACTTGTTCTGCAACTACTGATGGCATTGGGGGAAGTTTAAGGGCTTCACAGAGGGCAGTAAAGGCATAGATCACAGTTTTCTTAAGAAACAGGGGTTTGTATCACAGTTCCCTCGCTAATGAGTGCAGGGTCACAAATTGGTCTCCGTTCAATCAGTGGTATGTTTTAAATTCCTCATCTGGAAAATCAGGAGAAAACACCCTGCTTAATAAAAAGTTGTCCAGTGCCTTGAGGGATCCAAGCAGAGCCAACATTCTCTTCTTGCTTTGTCTCTTCTATTTCTCTTTAGTTTCAACCCATTACAATTTTCTGACAAATGTAAATCCTATAAGGCTGATTGGTTTGATTAACCTGATGAAGAGAAAGGATGCCAACTACTTATCAACCTTCACCTGACATTGACATAAAGTCTTTTTTGTGGCACAGTTCCTGGGTTTTGTCATTTGAAGCCGAGCGAGAAACTGCTGCGAGGATGAATAGGGCTGCAGAGCACAGATTAATTAAGCAGCATAGGGAGGATATTGAAAGGCAACTGATTAATTGAACATTGAAGCCATCTAATCAAATAGCGGACACAATAAATATGTTTCTTCAGAGATAAATTATGCACTGATTAGCATATTCATTTATACACTTGAGTTAACTCCTTGAGTGCTTTTAGTTCTGCCGGGCTGAAAATAGCCACCAGCTATAGATTACCTTTTAAGAGATTCGAAACATGGCTGGAAAACATGCCTGCATAGTTTTTCAAGATTTGAACAGAACATTTCTTACATGGGCAAACACTCTGTTCTCAAGTTCTCAAACAGTTGAAGAAGTCTTCCAAATTGATGTTCCTGAAGTCAAGCAGAGCATGGAAGGCTAATAATGAAAATGGGTCAAGAGGCTATTTTATATACATAGAATTGAGAGAGAGAGAGAGAGAGAGAGAGAGAGAGAGAGAGAGAGAGAGACAGACAGAGAGATAGACAGATAAATAGACAGAGGCAGAGCAGCTTTTGATGGACCTACCAACACCAAGGAAACATGAAGATAGTCATATGTACAAATACATGTTTTGTAGCATGAACCATGGCCATTGGAAGTTTGTTCAATGTGAGCTTGCAGGGAGAGAAGAAACAACTTAAGTATAAAGTTTCAGTAACACAGAGGTTAGATCTTAAATCTCAGGGCTTCCAAGAAGAAAGAAATCCAGAATCTAAATCTGTTCTCTCTCTGGAACTATCTTCCCTTTCACCTAAACTGTAGCCCTCCCCCATCTTTAACACAAGGCCATTGCCACAGCTGTGGAGCAGGATGAATAGCGAGAGCTTGCCTGCTGTGTCTGTGGGTGCTCATCATCAAAGGGGGACTGTCACCCTCTTGTCCAGAGATGAATTCCCTGCCAGCTTGCAGAAGCATAACTTCTTGGGGGAAGGGCGTAAAATCCCAAAGATAAGAAATCTTGTGTTGCCCACCCCATAGTCCTGGCAGCTTCTAGCCTTAATGTAGAGTCTATACTGGATTCCTGTCATTAACTCTTTTCTAGAAACTCCAGTTTTACCTATGGGAGAGCTCTCTAGGAGACGGGTCTGTGAATGCCTCTCAGCCATTGATCTCATGTGGAAAACAGGATGAAGCCATGGTTACTCATCATTCTATGTTGGAATTGACTAAAGGGCCACATCACGTGAAGAGACAAGATATTATAGTGCTGTCAGTGGGGAGGGATTTAGAAGATTAAGGGTTTTGCTAGATATGAAAAAATGCAAGAGGCCTTTTTATTTATATAGGGGGTTGGATTATTTTTGTTAGTTTAAAGGTATTCCAAAAAGGTACTAAGGAGCCAATGGCACTCCCCTCCATTACACACTTAACTGATGCTATCACTTTAACAATTCAAACAATGGACTTCACTGTGACACATTCACGTCTGTACATTATGGGCTTTGATCCTTTTCACATCCTCTTTACCCTTTCTTGTCTTTATACAAATGTTTATCTTTTGGGCTTTATAAATGGTATAAATATGGTAAAAATCTATACATGAAAATTACACTAAATTGGTCAAGGGAAAACACTAAATGGAAATGAAATGATTTTATGACTTTTATGGTCATAATTAGGTTAGCTTCCAATAAACATTTAATAACCAAGAACTATCTTTTAAAAAATCAGGTTAACAATTCTTCCTTTTTTTTTTTTTTTAAAGATTTTATTTAATGTATATATGAGTACACTGTAGCTGTCTCTAGACACACCAAAAGAGAGCATTGGATCCCATTACAGATAGTTGTGAGCCCCCATGTGGTTTCTGGGGATTGAACTCAGGACCTCTGGAAGAGCTGTCAGTGCTCTTAACCACTGAGCAATCTCTCCAGCTGGATAACATACTCTTATGCTACAATCCTAACTTCATTTCTTTGTTTGTTTTTTAAGGTTTACATAAATTTACTCTTCTCACTCCTTTCCCAAAATTTTCTCAGGTACAACCACTCTTGTTCAAATTCATATCTTTTTCTTTAATTATTGTTATTATTATTATTATTATTATTATTATTATTATTATTTTTGGTTAGAGCAGTGTTTTTTATTAAAACTTCATGGCTTAAAACTACAGTTGTGGAAAATTAGAGATGAGCATTCAGATAAAGAAGTTGAATTTGAAGCATAAAATGAACAGAAATACCAAACATCTAGTGTCTTCTTCCCCATATATTTGACATATTTCTTAGGACATTGAAAAGAGAAGAGAGATTGCAGCCTTGCATTTTTGGCCTTCTTTTTTAAAATGTAAAAATAGCCAGAAGGAGTACTGGACCATCTATTGGCAAACGCCAGCATTATTTGTTAGCAAAAGTAAAGAAGTTTTCAAACCCATGCTAAAGTTTTCACAATTATACTAACAAACAGCACAAGCCTGAGTGTAACTGTCCTTACAGGTGGTAACTTGTCTTCAAAAAAGTATAGTCTCCCTAGAATTCTGAAACACTCTTTTGAACTGAAAGTATTTTTTTAAAGCATTGCAGTATTAGATTTAAAAGAGAAAATACCCTGTGCATGTTAGTTAATCAACATTCACAGGACTCGAATAATCAGAAAATACATGATGGCTGGATTCCATTGATGATCTCAGTGCGATTTCTTCTATTTCTTTCATAGTTATTACTCTCTGGGCACATTATGATACAATCAGGCTGAGGATATTTGAGACTTAATCTTAAAGCCTACAGGCTACATTAGTAAGAGATACATTTAAATCAATAGTGCATATATTAGATATTTAAATTGGCAATTGTGTCCTGTATGTACACGGGACATAGAAAGTCACTACACATTTATATGATCATAGACAGACATGTGCGAGATTTCTTTCACGGGACCGTTTGGATATTTCCAATGTAACTTCATATTTGTTGAGGGAATGCATGTTGGTATCATAATTTATGATGACTTAAATCTGCAGGAGTAATTGCTTAGCTAGGAGGTTTATCTTAAACAAGATACCAGAGTTAGGAGATAAAGAACCCAGGACACAGGTGCTTTTAACCAGTCTATCTAAAACTTAAATAAATTTTCAGGTGTTTAGGTTTAATTGGGGATTTTTTTTTAAGAAACGAAGGATTTGGGGAGGAAGTGGAAGGGACAGGAGGAAGTGGAAGGGACAGGAGGAAGTGGAAGGAACAGGATGACTTTTGAGCTCTTCATCCATCACCTCATTGACCTATATTTGGTCCAAATATTGACCTATATTTGTCAACATTTTTGCACATTTATAGAAGTAGTCACTGGGTTTCATAACAAATAAAGTGAATGAAAAACAAAAGAAAATACAACCTCCTCTATTTTGAAACCTAAAAAAAGTGAAGCTTCATGCTCTATGGCAGATGTTTCATGCTATTCTGTCAAATCTTTACGAGGTCCTTGCAGAAACTAAAGATGATTTTGTTTTGTTTGAAAGGTATCACATGGGCATAGCACTGAGACGGTGTTATGAAAATTATCTAGGTTTTCTTTACGGTCTACATCTGTTGGCATTGTGCTGGCAGTCGTTAAATCTCAACGTGGATTGAAAGAAAGCTGGCATCACAGGAATATTTGATTTATCTCTTCAATACCATGAAACTAAGAGTTTTGAATTTCATTCAAAGAATGAAAACTATAACTGGCCTGATTTGAGAGTAAGCTTGTCAGCAAGTTAATGAACAAACCCATTGGAAGCCTGCCTCTGCCTTTGAAACAGCAAAGAGCTTTTGTAATGCGGTGGCCCAGTGCTTAAGACAGAAGTGTGTGTATCCTTGTGTTATCATCATTTCAAAAGCAGCTATATGCAGTAGGTGCAGCTTTCATTATTTAAAATATCTACTTTTAAAATGCCAAATAGATATTTTTATTAATGAATAATTAGATCCTATTGTAGACCTGTTATTGTTATTCAATAGCTTTCAAATAGCTACATTTGAAGTCAATGATTCTCACTATTTTTCAGCTTTGAGAAAACTCACTTGAACAACCCACTCCATTCAGACCCCTGTCCACTGGAAAGTATGTTTTTCATACAGTAGAAATGAAGAGCCAAGAAAAAAAGCCTTCTGGGATTTGAAAACTGGCTGAGCTAGAAACACAGTTGTAAAAAATACTTTCTGTATGCGCTTGTCCTCATATGCAAACTGGTAAATAAATGGATATATTTTAATTTCATTTTCGAAACAGTACATAAAGCATCCTAATTCTATGTGTGATATTTGAGGATGTTACACTGAGAAAAGGAATAAAAAATATCTCAAAGTGGAACGAATCCACTTGTATTAAGCTACAATGTCTCCTTTACATAATGATATATTTGAGGGTTTTGTGTGTTTTCAAACAGGGCCTCACAATAGAGCTCAGGCTGCTCTGGAATTCCCAGCAATTCTGCTGTGGCCTCCCAAGTGGCAGTCACAGGTGTGAGATACTAAGTCTGGTTTAACAATGTTGTGATACATTGGATGTCTCTTCCAATATGAGGACATGATTTGTTCATTTTTTCCCCCAAGAATTACTGATTTAAAAAAACAATCTGTTTTATTTCAAATATTTCTTCTTCTCCCCACCCTCCTTACCTATGCTAAGCAACAGAAAGAAAATATATTCATTAATGTATAAAAATTTAGTTGCCTAGCATCTTGCAATACTTCAATATATATATATATATATATATATATATATATATATATATTTAAAAAACATTTAAGCTTATTCTACTTAAGATAAAGAATCTCTAAGAGGGAAATTCCCTGATGGTTCACATATGTATCTATGAAATAGAACGAGGTACAAACCCCAAGAGAGATCAGTTCCAGCTGGATTCTAACCTCATATAATAGTATAAAATCATAAACAGTATTAAATTCAGCACCAACCTAATTAACAATATTTTTATCATCCTTCCCAAGATATTCAAAAACACACAGAGAAAAACAATATAACGTTGCTGTCAAACATGGTTTGTTAATTTTGTTTTAATTCTTGAAAATAAATACTAAGCTGTATTAATCCAAAGGCAATAGCAGAAACAACCTCCCTGAAAGTCAACACCCACTGAATAAACGCATCCTCCCCCAGGGCAATCCCTTGGAAACAATAGAGCATTCACATAGACCTTTAAAATGACTAATTTGATTAGTTCATTATTTTACAGGCATATTTCACTAATGAGATGTGCTAAGTCTTTCTTCTATGAAATGTATAGAAAAGATTGGAGCGTATTGAGAAGGGAACATGTTTGAGAGATGACTAACTGTTGTTTGGGAAGAACAGACAGGAGGAGGTGAGCTGTGAGGGGGTGGAATATCATTCCTCTTATTGATTACAGGATGTACGGGAGGCAACATGGTGAAGATGCAGAGTTGAGGTCAGCTGTACTTTTAAAAGCATCTTCAAAAGGTGTTGAAGAACTACTTCCTGCCCATGTGTTTCTTCCTAAATATCTGTAAGGCCTTTTTCCTTCAATGGATTAAAGGCAAGGGAAGTTGACAAGGAATTGATGTGCCATACATAATGAACTGGGTGGCCTTGCTTTCTTCCAGCCAATCTTCTCTCTCATAAGAAGGAGAGCAAGAACCTCAGTACTTCCTCATAGTTTAGTCTATGGGAAACTTCAGCCATAGTAGCAATATTCTGGGATCTTTTAGTTAACTGAGTTTGCTAAAATATGTATAAACAGAAAACCAATTGAGTACCCAGCTCAGAGTTAAGGAAAAAATGTTAAAAACTTACAAGTGTGTGATATGTGAACGTAAGGATTCCTTTCCATTGTGTCTGGTCAGAGTGTCATGAGCCTTTTGCAAATGTTTCAATGATATTTGCACCTCCGTTCATAATCTAATGAATATGATTGTGGCACACAGCCAAGTCAAAAGTCCAGACCTTGTTATTTCACATTAACTCAAACAAAACAATTTATAGTGCATATTCTTGAAAAGGTTAAAAATACTATAGGCAGCAAGAGAGATGTCTTTAGCCTTGGCTGCTCTCTCCTCTACCTTCCTCTTCCTTTCTTGTTTGCATGCTCTCAACCATTTCTATTCTCTCAGCCAAACAGATTCACTAATTCTACAGGACTAGGACACCCAAGAGAATTCCCATCCAACCTCCACAATATGAAAAAAGTTCTCTCTCTCTCTCTCTCTCTCTCTCTCTCTCTCTCTCTCTCTCTCTCTGTGTGTGTGTGTGTATCTCTGTCTCTGTCTCTGTCTGTCTCTCTCTCTCTCTCTCTCTCTCACACACACACACACACACACAATACCCCCACCCCACACAAAAAGGGCATAGGTAATTAAGAAGAAAGCCAATTTGATTATCTGATGGAGGTGATTTACTGCAAGAGTGAATTGACTTAACTCTCTCTGCTTTGAAGAGAAGCTCATTAGCATGAACAAACCTTGATTAGTAACTAGAGATGGCAGGGCTTGTACTCTTTGCTAACATCTTCCCCAGGGCATTCTGGAGATAACAGGCAGAAGCTCCACCCTTTGAAGGTTGCCAGGAAAGACACCCACTTTTGCTTGTAACGGAAAGTTTCCAATCAGTTGCTCCTGAGATACAGCCTCTGTCCAGAGGCATTTCTTTTCAGCCTTTGGGAATCTACAGCTTGGGTTTATTTTCTCAGAACACATCTTCCAACCCACTCTAGCAACACTCTAGAAATATAAGCAAAATCAAACCAAGCCACAAAAGCTCATCTGTGCAACTCTCGAACGGACAGTAGGCAACTTGTTCTTCAACTTCAAGCTGATCAAGGTTTGTTTATTTCTCCCATCTCAGGTATTATTGGGTCATGGAGAAGGGGGCTCCACTCTTGATTTTTTTTTTTTTTTGATATGTTGGTCCCTCATTTCACACAATGGTTATGGATTTTATTTTATTTTATTTTCCCCCTTTCAGTCATCCCATTGAGCTTTTCTACTTTTGTGTTTGTTGACTTTGTATTCCCTGGAGTATTATTAATCTCATCAAATTTATCTTCATTGACTTTAGATGACTTTGAATATAAGATGACCAGTCAGAATTCATAATCAAATATATAAAATCAAAAAATTAAAGTACTAGTAATAAAAAATCTCAAATTTTACTGAAACTTCAAGTCAACAAATTGCAGAAAATTATTTCTGATGCATTAATCAATGCATCAGAATGCATTTATATTCACAAATACTGTTACAAAAACATTTTTGTAAATTTCTTCATATGTACAAATAAAACCAATGGGCCGCCTTCAGTCATTCATGAATTTCATTCATTAAACATTGTCTTCTATGTTTAAAGTGTTAGAAAGCACATAATTAAGAAATTATTTCTATATATTTTACTTTTTGACAGAATTTATCAACATTTTAAACCCAGTAGTTTGCTTCATTTGTTATATTGAACTCTACAGCTAAACAGAGAAAATTACTATCATTATTATAATTGTCAATGCTACAAGTTAGACATTTTTACTAAAGGTATTGATTTATGTTCTGAATTAAATCAGTAGTGTCATAACAGGAAAGAAATAACATACATATTTAAAGATTATTCATTAGATTATTTTCTGGCAAAGATTTGAGGTAATGAAATAAAAATCTTTTCAGAATACTAAAAACACAAACAGAGGTGTGTTTTTAGAAAATTTCAAAAGTATATTGGTGTATCCCCATACTTGTTGATAGCATGAAGGTTTCTCTAAATAAATAAACAAAAAACCAAGCACACAAACTAATGTGTGATCAGCAATCATATTAGTGGGCACTTATTCAAAACAAACAGAAACAATGTGGCTACCAAATTTGTCATAGCACTATTAGTAACACATAAGCTATAGCATCAGCCTAAAGGTCCAGCAGTGAATGAACAGCAAAGGAAAGCTCCATAGCCTATCAAGGGTTGAAATCCTTTGATCCGGCACAAATGGATGTGCACAGGCATCGTTGTGTTAAGTGAAACAAAGCAGGTACAGAAAGGGAGCAGGCACTTTCATGTACAATCTACACCTCAAAGAAGTTGAAGGTAGAACTCAGGTGACCAGATAACTGGGAAAGTAGATGGGCGAAGGGACCAGAGAAGTCTATCAAGAGATACAACGTTACAGCAAAATAAATTCAGACATTATGTTGCACAGTAGGGTGAGAAGGATAACAATCATTGCATTTTCAAAGAGCAGAGAGAGGATTTGAATGTCTTCTATAGAACAAATAAATATTAAGGTAATAGGCTGGCTACTAGGCTTTTCTCATTATGCAACAGATATATAAATATGAATGTCTAGATGTATAAATCTACACATCACATTGTACCTTACAAATACATATGATTACTGTGGGTCAGTCAAAATGATTTTTAAAGGTTACTTAAAAACAAATGGTGAATTTTCATGTTAAGCTTTCAGGTTTAAAAGCATAAAATGAGATTGACTTTCACCCATATATTTATTTTTAAAAAATTAATTAGAAAAAAAAGTAATGTGGAAAAAATAAATTAATCTAATTTTCTTTTTTAATTATCTGACACTCATTAGCTCTTAGCCCCAGAAATTTAGGCTTCAATTTACATCTTTAACTTATGAAGTCATAATTCCTGATATGCAATCTGTGATGATGATTAGCCAAAACAGAAAAAGTAAAAATCAAAATTGAAAAAAGGAGAGCAGGTTGGAGTCTACAACAATGGGTAGGGATTTTCACTTATTTTTATTTAACTCAATCTCAAAATCAAGGAGAATTATTGGTAGACACAAACATATGGACTATTTGTGCTAGGCTGTGCCTAACCAACACATAGAAAAAGACACAGCTATAGTGTGTGAAGTTTTGCACTTAGGGATTGTGTGGAATCTGAGACATTTCAGAAAAACATTGCATCTGCAATGAACGTGAATGACCTGTGTTATTGTCATTACTCCCTAAGCAGTAAACAATGCATTTACACAGCATTTAATTGCATTTATTACTATGAGTAAGCCAGAGATTATTTTTCCTGGACAGGAGGATTGATACAGGTCTTACAAACACCATGGCATTTTACATAAGGGACCTAACCATCCGTGGATTTTGGTATTCAAGTTGAAAGCCGTTTAGAACAAACTCCCTTGAAATACTGAGAAATGACTCTACGTATTACTTGAGAAAAATAAATTATAGCACCAGAATGGTTTTAATATGTAGTAGCCGGACTTTTGAGGATTCTCATATATTAACATTGGAATATTTCTACAAAATTTTGATCAAAGATCAATAGTGTCAGGAAGAAATATAGGAAGTTCTGCAGACACAGAAGTCTGTTCTCTTGAAAGAACTTTTTTTGTCATGAGGTTTAGCTGAGGAGACTCCTTCAGAAATTGAAAATGGGCCACAGAAATGATTCCCTCTGCCTGGTGTTGGGTTTCTTCTGTCCTGAACACTTGCTTCCTGATCTCACTATGCCTGACCTCTGCAAGTCTAGAACAAAACTGCTCCACTTTCCCTCTTTGGAACACAGGGACCTCAGAATTCTGCCCTAAGTCTAAATTCTTCACATACTCAGGTTCCACTCGTTGGAATTGCTTTCTTCCCATCGGAATCAGAAGCTGTTTTAGAATTGAACTATGTTTTATCTCCATAGTGGTAATTACAATTTATTGAGAACTTATATAGCATGAACATTCCATATGGTTTTCTATATATATATGGAAAAAAGACATGACTTGTAAGGTGTTTGTTGCATGTCTTATTTTATTTACATTTTATATTATTGATAACAAACTAACATGCATTTTAATTCCATAAGCCATCAAAAATTAATTGTCTCAATAGAGATTCCAGTCCAAACTGAACCATTACAAGTAATATTTACAACAAGCCTATAATATATGTTTATAATTCAAATAAAATATGAAGTCTTCATATGGTCCTAGGTTAAAATAATGATTATAAAATTACTGGTTCCTAATGGCCATGAAATTGAAATTGCTGCCATTTATCCTAATGCCAGTCATGGCCTTAGATACCAGTGAGTGAAAAGCCATTTGTTCTCCTTTTAACCTTCAGCTGGTCACTGTGGATGGCTCTCCAACTACTTCACATAGGCAATGAGAGCAAAGTTAATGGCCACTTTGCAATTATTATATATTCAGTTCTCATTCGTTGCTCCACCATAATATAAGATTATTTCAGTAAAACTGTACACATTGTCATCACCTACTATATCTTTGCTCACATGAATCATTCACTAAAGGAATAAGTATATGAATTTCTTTTTATTTTTCATTTCAACACTAACCTGTAGTATCTGAGATAATATTCAAGTAGTAAGTATTTTAAAGAAAAATAACTCTATATCTCATAAAGATTATATTCCCTTAATATTAAATCCAGAGTCATGTGAGAGCTAATAATTTATTTTATTTTCTACTTCTGCATACGGGTATGGCTATGTGTGCACAGTGCAGATATCTATGAAGGGCAGAGGTATCAAAGCCCCTTATGGGCTGTCTGATGTGGGTGGTGGACACTGAACTTGAACCCGAAGAGGAGTGAGTGCTATTAACCACTGAGCCATCTCTTCACCCTCAACTGTCATGGTATCAATCCCTAAGGAAGACGTTTTCTTTTTAGCATTTACACATTCAAATTTCCCTCATAGACATGGCATGCACATGCTATTGAGTTTGCAGAGATTTGCTGCACATTTCTGAACAATTTTTAAAGTGTCATTAACAGGAAAGCAAGATGCTGCATGTCTCTTCGATACAAAGATAAGTAAAATGCCAAGACATTATAATGTTGAGAGCTAATTATATCAGAAAGTTATGGAAGTTATGAAATCTCAAATGTGTTAAATTAATCATAAACCATGGTAAGACACTAAAAATGAAAGATGACCAAGTTCTCAAGCAAAAGATACTTAGTAGCAGCATGAAGCTCATACTTTCAGGCCAGGGGTGCCAACCCTTCCTAGTGCTGTGATCCCTTAATACAGTTCCTCATGTTATGGTGACCATCAAATATAAACTTCTTTTCTTTGCTACATCATAACTATACTTTTGCTACTCTTATGGAGCATAATATAAATATCCATGTTTTCTGCTGATCTTAGGCAACCCCTATAAAAAAATTGTTCTTAGCCCCCCATACCCCAAGAGGGTTTGTGACCAATAGGTTGAGATCCATTGCCTTAGGGGGAAGACTTTATTTTTTAAAATGGCAAGTATACTTTAAACCACGGCATACAGATGACTTCACACTGTACGAAGGAATGGATGGCATCTTTATTTACTAAAACTGGCTTTATGTTTAGACCATACCTTTTCTTTTAAAATTATATGTTACCTGGATTTAACAATAATTGTTTTAAAGATGTGGTTTCCTACTATAATATCTGAGCATTGAGGAGTTGATTCAGATACGTACGTGTAAAATGAAGTTGCTTTGGCTGTGCAGAGTATACTTAAAGAATGCTATGTTATATTTTTCTGCAATTTGAAAATGCTCTCCTAGCATTGTAATGGATTCTTAGGGCATATGCAGAAGCTATCTTTTTTATGTTAATTTATATACCTTTTTTCTCCCCTAAGGGGAAAATGCAAAATGAGAATTCAGAAGAGCTTATTATCTGAGGAAGGTGGTAAACCTATTAAGAGATTAGTTCCTAAAATTTTATAGCTAATCAGAGGGTCTACCGATGGTAGTACAAGGCTCATCAACTATAGGTGAGTTAATCAAAATGTCTTTGTCCATGAAAACTTTCTTTTTAACCACTGTGGATGAATTGTCCTGATGCTTTAACATTTAAGAAACAGCTAGAACTTCTTTCACAAAGGACTCAAAGATTTTTTTTTTTAAATTGTTTTATTTTTATTCACTCAGAGAAGCAGAAATATGTATCCATCTAGATACTAACAAGATCACCAAGGAATCCTCTTTTTCAAATGTTCTGGCTGTGGGGACTGTGAAGTACTGCGAGGTGGTGGAGGAGTAGGAGGATAAAGAGAATAAAAACTAATTTTATCTTTGCCACAAATTCATATTATTCTCATAGAAGCATTTAGTATTCAAGAAAGTGAGAAAAGGTTTCTGAAGAACAGCTGAAGAAATATTCAAAAGGCATACAAGAAATCATCGTGTTCCTGATGAAAAAAGATTGATTATCTGTATCATAAGGGTTTTAAAAGTCTATAACTCCACCTTTAGAGATTTGGTGTCTAATATAGACAATATTTAGCTTTAAATATCCAGTTGTGAGAAGAATTTTTAAAAAATCTCTAGCACTTTTATACTTGCTTGTCTTTGAGTTTTTCTCTGTGAACAGACAACATTACCAAGGCAACTCTTATAAGGACAATATTTAGTTGGGGCTGGCGTATAGGTTCAGAGTTTCAGTCCACTATTATCAAGGTGGGAACATGGCAGCATCCAGGCAGAAGGAGCTGAGAGTTCTACATCTTGATCTGAAGACTGCTAATAAAATTCCAGCCTCCAGGCAGCTAAGTTTAGGGTCTTAAAGCCCATGTCCACAGTGATAAACCTATTCCAACAAGGCCACACCTCCAAATAGTGTCATTCCCTGGACCAAGCATATTTAAACCATAGAAATGCTGAAAAGTATTTTTGCTACAAGACAAAAATAAAATAATCTAGCAAAGCCAGTCTCAAGGTGAATGTAAAGCTGATAATTCACATATTACAAATAGTGCATGGATACAGCCAGGATTCTTCTTTTTCCCAGCCCAGTAAACTATGTAAGGACAAGAGTTTTGCCTATGTAGGATATTTATGTCTTTAGTACATTGGACAATAGAATATGTTAGGAGCATAGTGCATCTAACTATGTATACATGTGAGCAACACTAAACCGACTTAGTAGGTTTATATGGAGAGGTAGGGAGAGAGAGAGAGAGAGAGAGAGAGAGAGAGAGAGAGAGAGAGAGAGAGAGAGAGAGAGA
>LR750320.1:228288-252297 GCA_902729485.2 Mus minutoides | reverse complement strand
CTAAATTATAACAATAAAAACCTCACTCTAAAGACTTAAATTACATCCTCTAATATAGGAATGCACATTTTGTACCAAATTTCTATCTCATCCTGCTGTTTCAGAAAATGCCCTTGTGGCCAGTTGCTTCTTTCAGTGCTAACAGTAAGAACTTACACCAGAAGATTTCAGTAAAATTATACGACTTAACTATATACCACGCTGTAAAAAGAAATAGCTACTACATTTTCAGAGCATAACTTGTACAACTGTTAGTTATGAATTTAATCATTTCAAAAAGGAATATTCAGCTGTTGAGCTGTCAGTCCCTCGTGTATGGCCTATGCTCACCCTGTCTGTCATTTATGCTTTTCTTCTTTGAATATTTTATGTCCCATAAACTCTTTAAATGGCTGCAGAACAAATCAAGTACATCTGTCATAATTTCATTATTAGCAGAAATTTGAACATAACTTATTTAAAAGATTGTTCTATTTCATCATTGTTTAATATTATCTTCAATAATGCACCAAAGATGTTCAATATAACACTGGTGTGAGAACACCTACCACAGTGAACATGTTAGGATAACAGTTACAGCCCATACAACAGAGGGAAGAAACTGTTTTCTCTATTTATCATTTGTGACCTGTTTATTTTCTTTTAGTCCAAGTCTACAAAATATCTTATGGAAAAGAAAGCATCCATAAGTAGCAGATTCATTCACTGCTACCTCAAAGGTACACTGACTCAGGTAAACTGAGAAAAATCAAGCAATCTTCCTGCTTGAACAAATTGCCATGACCAGCTGAAGAAATGTAGGAATTGTTAATTGCTTTAAAGTATGTTTATCTTAGAGAAACCAGAGTTGTTCAAAACTGATACCCTCCCCCAAAATAGAAGTTAGCATGCATTGATCTTACTGTTGGTATTTTTCAATGAACCTCATTTTGAAAAAAAGTATGTGTCTTTGAAATATGGTTTTAAATACAAGGATGAAGCTGATATATTACAGACTTCAAATCATAACAGTCACTATTCTTTTTCATCAATACCACCAACTTTCTTCTTATTTGTATATGTTTCTGTCCTCAATTTAATCCACAAAGCAAAGTTGATGGCAGTAATTGAAGGCTCAACCCCACACTCAGGCTCTCTGAAAGGATTTCTTCACCTATAACTAAAGTAAACAACTCTTACCCTAGAGGACTCACCTTTATGTCTGATGGAAGGAAAACTTCGAGTTCTAGAAATCACTGCTTTGCCTAGAGTCTAAGGGACGGGCACATGTATATATTTTAGATCACTTACTCATAATTATCAATCCTAGAAAGAGATTTTTCTATTATTCATCAATATAATCGATCATTGACTTCACAGCTTAAAATGAAACCAAAGAGCGGCTAAAGCTTCTATTCTCCGTCCTTCATATATCTTCAGAGATGATAAATTCTTTGCTTTTCCTTCCGCTTTTGAACAAATAAATGCAGTGTCTCTCTTCCTAAATTTATTGCTTCCTTGTTTCAGTTCCCATATCAATATTCTACAATGGGTCTGAGACTCAGAGAACCTCAGAACTAGTTCAGAACAAGCTTTCTGCAATCAATCTCTTGTAAGTAGTTTCTTTGCTTTATCCCAAGCTCTTGATAATCTGGTACTTGGGTGGAATATGGTAGGTCTCTCTGAGTGATACATACTTTAATAAATAGATTGCATTAAAAGACAGCTGTTGTCTTTTGGGGCAGGTAGTTTCCAAAATTCAACTATGTAGTTCTTATAATACATACAGTAAATTAATTTATTCACCTCCATTGTATAGTTAACTCTTCTTTTTACAAAGATTTATTTATTGTTTTTTTGCTGTATATATTTGAGCATTTGCCTGCATAGATATCTGTGCACCATGTGCACAGTGCCAGAAGAGGCCAGGAGTGGGTACCAGATCCCCTAGAAATAGAGTTACAGGTGGTTGTGGACCACCTTGTGGGTGCTGGGAAGTGAGTCCAGATCCCCTTCACAAGCAGGCACTCTTACCTACTCTACAGCCTCTGTTGCTAGATCCTTTTGGCTGATAAACATAGAAAAACATTCTCAGAAGTAAACTGAGTAAATTTTTAAATAGTGGAAGCCAGAACAAAATATGTCCTTGTAATTCTTTCATTAAAATAATAGTTTTTCTAAACAATTTTTCATCATCAAAATACGAGAATGAAATAAATAACATTATTTATATACACACTGAGAACTTTTAAACTTTGACAGTTCGATAAATATTTTTGAAAGAAAAGATGATATGCTTTCTATGTATACACACACACACACACACACACACACACACACACACAGAGAGGGGGGGGGGCAAACATTCACTCCACATTTGGGTAGTCTTTCCCTTGCATTTGTTCCATATGATTTGTGCGATGAGAGAATATCTATATCTCTTAGGAAGCATGACACCCAAACCATTCCTATCCATGTCCTCTCAAAGATCATGATAGTTGACAAAGACAGGCACAGAAATCTATGAACTCTCCCTTCTCGCTCTTCAACTTTTAACTCTCCATCATATTGACTAAATTGACTTGATTTCTTTCTAGTCTACTAATCTTTCTAATTGGCTGTGTGTGTACATGCATTCTTGAGTAACTTTGTCAAAGCATTCATGACTGTGTGTGTGTCCATACATATGGTATTATAGGTATATGCAAAGTATGTTCATGCACATAGAGGACAGAAGTAAGGATCTAGTGTCTTGGTCAATCATTAGCCACCCCCAAACATCACACAAACACCATTTTTTTAAATTTTGAGACTATATATATATATTAGATTATAATATATATTATATATTATATTATTATAACTGTTATGTAGTTGCTGTGAGAATTTAGATAAACATGATTACCTAAAGAAGCTACCACTGTGTCCAGCTGCAGGCAAGTCTATGTTCAGTACGCTTCCTCAAAGTATTTTACAAAAGAGAAACTTCACATAAAATTCTCTTCTATTTACATTTTAAAGATAGAAGCTGTACAAACAGCTTGCTATTCTCTTTCTTTTGAGTCCAGAGTAGTGTAAGGGAACATTGAAATGCCTTGCATGTGTAGGAGACTATATAAGATGTGGTACATGTTTGCTTTTGAAACTATTATTTTAATGCTAAGCTATGTTTTATTAGCCATGCTTTTGACATGACTTTATTGAAAGATCTGGTGGCTAAGCAGCTTGTATTCATCCTAGGATGCCATCAAGTGCCTCTCTAGAATAACAGTATACTATTAGAGTTTTATATATATTACTCTATTATAATGGAGTATAGCATACTCTACTAGTATATTCAAATGGATAATAATAAAATTTCCTTTAGGATTAAAAAAATTAACAAACTAGAAAATGTAAGTCCCAAGGAAATCTTATTTCTAAGTTGAAATGGCTGCTACTAATATGATTTAGCAGTATATTATAGCAAAAACAGTCTAACGGACATTCGATTGGCACTGCTTTATGAAAGGGCCCTGTGGTCTGTAAATTATATCTATTTTAATATATTTTGTGAATAATGACAGTTACTGTCTCATGCATACTCCTTAATAGTGTCCACTTTCCTTTCTAATCATTTTTCTTTTACCTTATATTCAAAATATCCTTTCTATATAAGTCTCAACTTTGTGAGTAATTTCAATGTATTTATATGAATGAAGAAATAAATGAAAATAAAAGTGAACATGAAAGACGGAAGAGACAGAAGAAGGAAAAAAAAGTGAAAAAACCCCAGGGAAAGTCCTTCTTAGATGTGAATCAGGGCAACTCTCTCTATAATAAAATTGGAATGCTTACCCTTTCAGTAAAATACACGGAAGAGTTTAATGGCTGCTAATCTTTCTGTCTATAGTTCTATAACAATTCCAGAATGGCGGTTATATTTGTGCCTATACACAGTCAGAAACTTTATCTCCAATTTAGACATATCTATCTTTAATATTCATGTCTAGGGCAGTGAGTTGATGAGCTGTGTCAGGCATCCAGCTACATTTGAAAGTCAAAGTTCCCTCGGAAGAATGGTTTTGGCTCCTGTGTTAACTCTTGAAGCATGTTGAGGACATTGCTGTGTGACTTTAGAAATACTTAACACTGTCATTATTAGTTTTGTAGAGACCATGAAAATTTAATTTCTTATAACTACTTGTTTGTCTTGCTGCAATATTCTGCTAAATTAAATTAGTAGCAGCCACTTCAACTGGGAAAAATAAAATATTTCCTTGGGACTTATATTTTCTAGTTTGTTAACTTTTTTTTTTGAATTCTATAGGAAATTTTATTATTACCTACTTTAAGGCTTAAGAAAATCTGGCACTTTATATTCATTTCATTTTTTGCCTCTGGACTTTGGCTGTGGAAATGAACCTTGAAGGATCATTGACTTATTGTGGTTTGAATAATGTAGTCTGGGAAATCGCTTTCACCAGCTGTCAAGGTGAATGCAGTGATGTTCTTGCTGGATTCACTTCTTTTTCTGTTAGTGTTCTAGACTCATGAGTGACTCCCTGGTCCTTTTCTTTGTCTTCATGTCTTTGGCCATCCCTCATAGAGCCTAGTCTTAGTAATAAAATTACTCAAGTGCCTCCATGAAACTACGTAGCATCAACTTGAATGGGACTCAGAAGTCATTTCTGGGAAGTTTACACATGTGGGTGGTTCGTTGTTGCTGATGTTGCTGTAGTTGTTTTTTAACTCAGTGGCTTTGATATCACTGCAGTTTCCAGAAGTTCAATAAGGAACACCAACTTTAAGCTGTAAGGTCACATTGTGCCCCCTTTCAGAGAAAAACGGGGAAGAATTTGTTTTGTATATAAAATACATCATAATAATTCCTCTGATAATTACAGAACTCAGAGACCTTAATTCCTGGGTAACTAAGGAAGCCTACATCACTTTAGTTGGAATAGGGAATATTACTGGGTTTTTGTCATGAGTTTATTTGTTAAAATCACAACTTTCAGCACCTCATGTATTCTGATGTTAGCCTTCTAATGTCAGCTCTCTGTCGCATTGTGAGGAGGATGAGCTTCAAGGGACCAAATTTACTGAGGAAAGCAAACCAAATAGAACCACAGACTCACAAAACATGATTCAGTTCCTCAACACCACGGCGCGCTGCCTCGGGACACTTCCTGGGCTTCATGGAATGAGTGTCATCTGTCTTTAACTAGTTTTTGTTGTTGATGATGTTGTTTTTGTTTTGCTTTCATCTCATAGTAGCAAGTGCAGGCTGACAGAAAGCAACACATTTGCCTGACTGCAGATTCAAGAAGTGCATTGTACCAGATTCAACCTCTCAGCTGTTTCTAAACAGAGAATTAACTTCAAAGGCTTTTGGACATGTAAATTCTTCCACTGCTGGTAGCTAACACACAAAACACCCCATGCACGAAAATGAAATCTCATTTAAAAATAGACACCTGGTAATAGGTTGTATTTTAGTATTAAAAGCAAGAGTCACACTTTTAGCCTCATTATCCTGGTGCTTACCTTTTAAAAGACAACTTAGAGACACTTTAAAAACACGCAGGATTTACACGAGCGGTCACATGTGATGAATTTACTGAACTGTGTGTGGAAGAATGCACACAGCCACACAGTAATAGGATGACAGGATGAGTCAGCACAAACACAGAGCACAGGTCTGGCCTCACAAGCAGGAAAATGGCAGTCTTTTGGTACCAGTAGGTCCACTATTTCCCTGAACCATCACAAACACCAGCAGTAGCAGCAACAAATCCATGAAGAAAAATATGATGACAATCTCTCCAATACTAAAATGACTCATTAACAGCCTTTCATAGAATGCTGATTAAAAAGGGGGGGGGGGAATGACAATCTGTATGTCCAAAGAGAAGATATAGTGAGGTAGTATGAAGTTTTCACCCAGGCAGAATGGGGATTTCTCAACAGAATAACTGTGCATATAAATGGGAAATAGAGGAAGTGACATTTATAGAAAACACACTCTGAAAAAGTTCACTGCTTTGCATGTTTACTCATTTAACTCTCACAACAAAGGCCGACTGAGTATAATTATCTCACTATTTCCTGACCTAGGAAAAACATAGACTGATCAGCTCAAGACAGTAGAGTGATGGAGAGGTCAGGCTGGAATGAGAAATGGGGTCTGAATTCAGTATTTCTCATTAAAGTCCACTCTGTTCATTCAACAATTACACTGTTTTGAGTATAGTTACTTTATACTCATTTTTAGCCATACTTTATATTTGGTCCAAACTGGTAGAAAAAAAAATAAAATTATCTCTGTCTTCAGAGATCTTAAGAGTTAATTTTCAAAGAATCCTCCATTTAAGTAGAAAATACAACATGGCGTGTGGATGGTGGTGGTTAGACTATAGAGTGCCACAGGATTTAACCATGGCATCGTAGGACTTGGATGAAGAGCATGGGAGAATCAGAAAAACTGTCAGAGGCAGAGGTTACTAGGCCTCGTGAAGAGCAGCTAGGAGCTCAAAGACATCTTCCAGGATGAAGTGAGGTGGACAGAGGCGTTCACAGAGTAGGCTGGGTGACAGTCAGGGAAAAGCTGAGACTTGAAGACAAAGATGGCACAGAACAGATGAAGAAGAAGGAATTCAGCAGAAAGAAGTGCCAGGAGTTCTAATATGGTTGATGTTGATAATTCTATACTATAGAGTAGAGGTGAGTGGCAGCTGAATCATTTTAAGCAAGAAGTAATACCATTCGATTTGAATTTTCTAAAACTCCAGAAATAGCGTTTATCAAATGATGAAAGGGAAATGTGGAGAGAAGAGCTATCAACCAGAAAAGTAAACTCAAGGAATGATGGTGGATGGTCAGAGAGCAATGGCAACACAAATAAACAAAGCAAATATATTTTGATGCAAGTATTAGCAAGGAAAAATAAATAAGCAGAATTTCCTGAATGAGTGTACATAGGACTTAGTGGATGGAAGCAAGAGGAAAATAATTTAAGATGATGGTCTAAGGCCAGGTGCACTACTAGTCCATACTATTCTCAGCTCTTGGAAGGTTAGGTCAGAAGAATGAGAGTTCAAGGTGAAATCATTCTGTAATACATAATAAAACCCTAACCTACAGGTTGATTCTATGGTATCCAGATAAGTAACAACAACAACAGCAACAACAACAACAACAACAACAACAACAACAACAGCAGCAACAACAACAACAACATGAAAGAGTGGTTTTTTTTTTTAAATGAGCAAGCCAAATTGGACAGCAAGAAGTCCATGAGGTATCAACTCCACCCAAGGAACCATAGGCAACTGAGATGCATCCTCAAGAGGGAGGAGCACACCAATTAACCAGTTGGTTAATTGTCTAGAGCCAAATGCTCACCACTGATATGATACATACAATTAGTGTTATATGACCTCAGCAGGTTAAATTTATGAATATATAAGCATGTGATAATAATTAATGAAAAAAGGGATTTGTATTTGAAAGAGAGGTGGAAGGGGTTTATAGGAGGGCTTGAAGGGAGGAAAGGGAAGGACAAAAAACTAATTAAATTATAATTTCAAATTATACAAACAAACAAGTACACTATAAAAAGAGTGACATGTGACTGGCGAGATAGTTCAGTGGAGAAAGCACTTGCTGGAAAAACATAAAAACTGAAGTTTGGATTCCCATCACCCACATAAAAAGTAAGACATATGTTATAGCCACCTGTGGCTCCAGTATGTGGAGGCAGAGACGAGGGATCTTGAGAGCAATATAGCTAGCTCGACAAGGTACAAATGACCTCTGAGTGATTCCACTTCAATAAATAACTTATTATTTAACTATTAACGTATGATAATACATATATGATTATAGCCCAAGTTATATCAATATATCAATATAGTTTAATAATGAACACACAGAATTGTGATTCATATAATGTTGAGAGGAATTTTAACCATGATGCCCTAGGCTAGGGACACAAGGAACAGAGCTAAAAACAACCAATCAGATAACAAAACCAGCAATGCTCACTTTCAGTCAGTCTGAATCATACATTTTCATCACTTCAGTCAGCAATTAAGGATTCATACTTCTAAAAACGAAGTATAAAGTACAACTTGTCTTGAGATCTGTAATTCTTGCACACATAACCCAGTCTATGTCTGTGGAGTGATTAAAAGAAAACGAGAAACTCTCTGTAGTTAAAGTTAAGTAAGAAACACTGATAGCAAGTTCCTCGGGACTAGTTCTGACATAGGTAATGGAAATTTTAAAAACAGATTTATTGTGTAAGAAAACAACTTTCTGACTAGCCCAAGAGCCCCAAGAGCCATGGTGAAGTCAGCTACCAATCCATTTATAGGTTCTCTTCTGAAACCACAGGATGGACATTTTGAATTAAATTGGATTATACATATTTTTCAGAACCTAGTTCATTTTTTTTCTCCTTTGAGCCTTTTTGTTCTCTTGAAGTAATCTTATAAATGCATGTCAAATTTTCTATGCCTCTTATAACTTTACCAGTGGCTAGAATTTCATGCAACAATAAAGGGACATTCATAGGCATTGCTTGGGAGATTCATAGACATTGCTTAGACCATTCATTTTTTAAGTGTCTATTATTGTGCAATGCCTCCAAACACAATACATGCACACTTTACACCTTGACATCATAGACATCTCTCTCACATAAACAACGGATCTTTTCTCTCCTTTGCTCCAGGAAACTTGATGTTTTCCTAATATATCCAAAGTAAAATCAAGTGGCCTTGGCCTAGGATTTAAATCCTTCTTCAGTGTCATGATAACTTAACACTCTTGTATTTGTCTACTACTGCACTGACTTCTGTGTCTTTTATGAATAAACACCAAACCACACAAACACAGATGCACAAAAACATCTTGAATTTTATGTCTGTAAAGAGCATTCTAAGCGTCCTCAAATATAAACTGTTTTCTAAACAGCAGAGCTTCAAGCTTGATCGGGGACCTCTCTAGTTCATCCCACTTAGAGCAATCTTTCTCTTCTAATCTCATAATACTTTGGATGTACACCTCTTGTTTCTGTTAAACAGAGAATTTTAAGCCACAAGATACCAGAACTGTATCTAATTTATTTACACTTTTCTTCTCCCTGGCTTATAGTGGGCATGGTGCTTTGCATAAGGAAGGCATTAAATCTTCTAAATTGAACTAAATAATATTTGATAAGTGGCATTCTAGGGCATGACATACCATCTTGGGTGTAAGTACATGAATAGACTGATTTATGAAGCCATTTCATTTTCTAATCAGTACAAATTTTCAATCAAAAATAATGTGTGTATTAAGTTCAATTCATGTTTCTTTTGCTTTCCTTCGACAAAGGATTGTAATTACAGGGAGTCCTATGATGATCAAATACATATTGCAATAAAGAAGAACTGTGAACATATTTCTTAGTGAATAGCAAGCCTCTTCTGTTAATCATAGCAATCACTAACTTGGCTTTACCCATAATTCCATGCAATGTATTAGATAACCACCAGTTTTCTTATATTACAGATGACTAGGAAGGGTAGAAATGGATTAAGTGACTTATTCAACCTCCTATTAGGTACCAGAGAAGAAAATAAAATTATATGGTTGATTATAGAATTGACACAACTTAAACTACGACAGAATATCCCAGGTCCGCAAGATTGGAATTATATGAAAATGAATAGACAATTTCATATCTGTATTCAATAGTCAGCCCAGACAGAAATTAATGCTAGAAAGAAATACTAGTTCCTTTATAAATGTCTAGCCTTTCTTAGCCTAAATTACAGGGTACTGCTGTCGCATATCCATTTAAAATATGATCTTCATTGATGCATATCATATGTTGTTCACCCTATGAAGCACTTAATACATGAATTGATTTCATCCTCACAAGTGTACTGAGATATCTTTGTACATATTTTACAATTAAAAATGCAAAACAGAGGTATTATATGTAAGGTAACCATGTCACCAGGTTAAGTAACAGCAGAACTGTGATTTACGAAGTTTGTTCAAGACAAGATAGATTTCCTAACTGTGTGCATGAACTCATAGAATTCAACAAAATATAAATATTTGAAAGACTAAGTTTACCAAAATGCTTTATCACTTCTTAGCATGTGATAAAGAGTATGAGAATTATGATCCTTTAATTTGGAATATATTTTTTGGAGAAATTCTAATTATTAACCTCATTCATATACCTACTGATAGACACCCAATATGCAAACCTAAACATAGCAGATATACATGAATGTAGATTTCATCATTTTATTACCAGGTTCTCATAGCATTTTACCATCATGTTGAAGAGGAGTTTTTTCAAATGACACAACAAGCGCCATTGGCTTTGTGCTCACAATGACCTCAGCAGTATGTGTAAGTCACTTTGCCCCTGAAGAGAACTGCACTCAAGATTGTCAGTCATCTCAGACAAGAAACAATTTGGGGTTTGCAAAAGTCCAATTCTGAATTACAGATGGTATCTTTCTTAAACAGAAGCTATGCCAGAGAATTAACATTTACATGTGTTAAATCAGATGTCTATGGGTCACTAAGTTTACTTGTTGAATTAAAAAAAAAACATATTCTATTTTGTTTTACCTATAACCTTAGAAGCAACATATTTGCATCAATTTTGAACAGTGCATTTCTGGTTAATTGTAATGATTCAGTTCAAGCATTATCTACCTTATCCATTAACAAGGAGAAGTGCATTGGCTTCTAATACTTTTTGACCTTTGTGTTCTTTTGTTACAGTCTTCAAGGTCGCTAAGGCATATATCTTCAAGGAAACAGGTTCCAATTATTTGGACACCAAGATTCTTCCCTCTCTTCCTGAACATAGTTCTGAGATATTAAAAAAATTAAATTACTTTATAAGATTTTAGTGANTCCATTAACAAGGAGAAGTGCATTGGCTTCTAATACTTTTTGACCTTTGTGTTCTTTTGTTACAGTCTTCAAGGTCGCTAAGGCATATATCTTCAAGGAAACAGGTTCCAATTATTTGGACACCAAGATTCTTCCCTCTCTTCCTGAACATAGTTCTGAGATATTAAAAAAATTAAATTACTTTATAAGATTTTAGTGAGAAAAGACTCAGGAGGCTTATTCGAATTCTTCAGGCTTTACCTTTATCATTCGTTGTGGAAGCTATTAGTTCTACCGTTAAATTTCTCCAGGGGAAAAGATTCCATTTTCTTTTTAACAACCTGTTTGAGTTTATAAAGATGTTCTCACTGCAAGTAGACTTTCCCCTTGTCTCGTTTCATCATATAGATGTTGGTATGTGAATCAGTCCATTTTTATTCTTTTCACCTTTCTTAGAAAAATACTGTCCTCTTGTTTTCCCTTCTACTTCTCTCCTCTGATTGTGAAACCCATAATACACAGTGATCTCTATGTTCTCTCCTTTATCCCGGAAGCTGTCTCTGCTGGAAGATGCCAAAGGAGGCTCTGAAGACTGCTGAGAAGAGCGTGACCAGCCCCAGCCAGGTGACCAGCCAGCACCTCTAAACTGTAAACACTGTACATCTACCCATTGGCCTGTTGGTGGATTTTGATGAATTATGTTCTTAATAATAATAATCCCTAAAACAAAGAGTGTCATGATAAAGACACCATTGTGGAAGTTAAAAGAATTATATCAAGCTAACATGTTTGAATGATGCCTGGCACATAGGCAATCTGTAATATCCATTGCCTCCGATATTGCTGTCATGTCTCCTCATCCAGTTAAAGTCACAGACTGCTGCTGTACCTATGGTATGTAGCTGCTTCTGATGTCTCTGCCCCTGGTACTAGTTTGCTTTAAGCATTAGTACTATGATTTCTGCTTCTTCTTCTGTACATGCCTCCATTTATTCTCTAGATAATGTACCTTCTTCCACCAAGCAAGACATCCAACTGAACTGCAATTTTGTATACCTTGTGGAATTGTGAGATGCCTCCTCAGGACCCCCTTAGTTGTATAGTTCAACTGGGTTCTTCCTGTTCCCAAAACCTTTAAGACAACCACTTGACAAAGATACTTCAACAAATTTATTCAGACTAGAGGCTTCAGGTCTCTGGACCTTCCTTTTTCTTGAGATCACTTTCTGACAGGCTGTCATATTAGATGCTATGCATTAAAGTTTTCCATTAACATGAATAATTGAAAGCTTATATAACAGATATATCATTCAATATTGTATGATGATAACCAACCCCATTATTCAGTTAGAAGAAGAAGGGTACCTGAATATTGGGAATTGTGATGATAAATATTAAATTAAATGTTAAATTCCATTTATAATTTTATAATGAGAAATATTGTATTTTTTGTACAAATGTCAATGGACACCATGAAAAATAATTAACTTTTTTTTTCATAACAATTTGAACGTTTTAAGTGGCCCGCAATCATTTTCAGGATTTGATCCTCATGGAAAGCCCTTAGGGTGAAGAGGGTCTCCATCTAGTGTTTTTCACATGGGAAGAACCTAAAGCATGTTGATAAGGCAGTTTAACGGTGCTCAAAATGTAATTAGATTTCTCTGTCTAGGAGTTGCTAGCATGCTGTTATGCCAGTTGAAGCCTGTCTGTCTCTGACAGGCAAACAGAATACAAGAGTTAACATTTAGATTTATTAGTGATTCAGCAGCGGATCATGCTCCAAGTTTGCAGAGTCTGTTATCAATTCTGTGGGAAGGCAAACATACATGTTCACTCCTCCCCTGCACATACATACAACACACTCACAATTGACATAAACTCTCTGCCCTGATTAATTTTGTACCACCTAATCCTCTGATAATTTGTATAGTAAATGTCACATCACATTTTTTCTCTTTCCTCAACTAAGGACAGCATGTGGTTTCTGTCTCAGCCTGCCCAACCAGCTTTCTCCATTGTACAAATTCTGGGTGACCCAGATCTGCAGTCTTGGAGACTGACCTTGACTGTGGTACAGATACTCAGGCATCCCCAGAATATCCAAAGGTGAATATTAAATTACAATAATACCAGCATCATTTGATGCTTAAGGTTACAAACATCAAATTTAAAATCGTGTGGCTTCCTCTATTTTATAAATACATATCATACGCCTTCCCTACACCCAGAATACGTCTTCCAGGAATGAAACCCAATCTGCTTTCTCAGTTCTGGGAGATAGCGATGTAGGTTCCTTAGTTGTAGCATCCACACCATTCTGGTGCGGGAAAGTGGCAGGGGTGGGTCCCAGATGTGTTGCAGAGAAAACACTGTATGATGACTCCCTGAACCACTCATTACAATTTTCTGGGAACTTAAAACTTCCCTCAAAAAATGAATTACTTACTAAAAGTACAGATCAATCTGATCTAAATTTATTGTATTCATACGGTTCCCACTGACAATGCATGACATAATTGTCCTTTATGGTAAGGATAGGGAATTCTTATCACAGTGACAAAGTGCCTGACACACTTTTCAACAGAAAAAATCCCATTGAGTATGAAGGAAGACACTGGAAAACCTAACTGAAGGTTCTTAACCAACTTCTATGTAAATCTTGTACTTGAGATGGGGAAATCTGGTAAAGTTCCCAAGTTTGAGTTAGTCACTTGCTTTTCATGACATTTGTCATCACAGAATCACAGAGTGATTACTATTTCTCTATTTCTCTTATTTAAGTGGTGCTTCTCAGTCATAGCTACACCAGAGAGTCTGGTCCAAAGCTTCCAAAAAGTATAGATGGCAGTCCCAGACCTATGACGTCAGTGACTCGATCTTTCTTCTAATTCTAGGCACATTTCCTGGAACCCACAAAGTAAAAGGAGAGAACCAAGTCTAATGTTGTCCTCTGGACCTTTATATATGCCCCATGGCACATACACACTCACATATACACACACTCACACAAACACATGCACACTCATATGTACACACACACACATACACACACACACTCCCCTGAAGTTGTTAGGCTAAGCAGTAGTCATCTTTTCCTACTGAGTCATATTACCAGCTCATACCAGTAAATATTTTATAACGTGTTCAGTGTGCCATCAGCGTGAAACTTTTTCACATTTCTTCAGTGGTATACAACACATTTGTAAGTTTCCCATGGTTCTTTAAATTACCCATCATCCATGCTCCTGCAAATAATCATATTTGAACTAACTTCTTTACACACAGTAAAAGAAAGAAAGTGAAGCATAATTTCAGAAGAACAATGAGTTCAGCGGGACTAGGAAGAAGACAGGACAGGGTAATGATGGTTAATATGGTTAAAAAAAAAACCACTGTGGACATGTCATAACGAATCCCACCATTATATATGATTAACAGATGTTGACAAAAACTTTAAAAATAAATTTTAAGAATAGCTCTTGCCTACTTTGTGAAAAAGTATGTTTTCAAATATGACATTATTGATTCTTGCAGAATTTCACACCTACATACAATTTATTTTGGTCATATGTAACCTAACTCCTCTGTCTCTCGGACTAACTCAGATACATTACCCTACACCTCTGTACTTTACCCTACGTTTTTATAACCCAGCAAGTACAAATTGTGCTTGTTCTCTGTATTCTAAATAATTTTGATGTGTATGCCATATATATGTATTATGACCATGAATGTATGTGTTTTTATCATATACATGTATGTCTATGAATATATGTATGTTTGTATGTATCATATGTATGTATGTGTGTGTGTGTGTGTATATATATATATATATATATATATATATATATATATATATATATATATATACATGTCTATGAATAAATATATGTGTTTGTATGTGTGTGTTTGTATTTAGGAAGTTTATAGTAGACTTCCATATGGTTCTTTCATCTTTAGGGTTGGTTTTCCCTTTTCCACCCCTCCTACACCTTAGCTTCTCAACCATCACCCAAATTAAATCACCCTCTCAGTCATTTTCTTTTCCTTTTCATAGCACACATCCTGAATAGTCAATATCTCCATTGCGAGACAGATATTATTTTCCCTATTTTACAGATGGAAACCAAAAAAGCAAACAACAACAACAACAAAAAAAAACTGAATCAGGTGTCTCAAATATATATGGCAAGATAGTGAGAGCAGAAATTGATCATTGGTCTAGGTAAGGTATCTAAAATGAATAAGTTGATATCTCTGCTTACTATTGGCACCTCAACCCCTCTTCATAGACACCTTCTATGCATCTCTATGCATTCTAAACCTTTTGCCAACTCTGGTAACATGGTTAAGATCTTTTAACATTCTTCTGTTTTCTGTATCATATAGCTTCAAATATCTGTTTTGTAAACTCATTATATAAGTGTAAATGATACATTATGTGGGATTAGTCCATTACTCTGGAATTCCTTAACACCATAAGCAATCAAATTTAAAATTCAGTTAAAATACTTGTTTATTCCAAAGAATGGACCCAATGACTGCAGCTGCCAGGGATCCATCTCACAATCAGCCACCAAACATAGACTCTATAGCATATGCCAGCAAGATAGTGCTGAAAGGGCCCGGATATAGCTGTCTCGGGGGAAAATATACCAATGCCTGGCAAACATGGAGGTGGAAGCTCACAGTCAGCTATTAGATGGAACACAGGGTTCCCAAGGAAGGAGCTAGAGAAAGTACCCAAGGAGCTGAAGGGGTCTTCAACCCTATAGGTAGAAGAATAACATGAACTAACTAGTACCCCCTGAGCTCATGTCTCTAGCTGCATATATAGAAGAGGATGGCCTAGTTGGCCATCATTGGGAAGAGAGGCCCCTTGGTCATGCATACTTTATATGCCCCAGTACAGGGGAACGCCAGTGCCAAGATGTGGGAGGGGGTGGGTAGGGGAGCAGGGCCGGGAGGGGGAGGGTATAGGGAACTTTCTGGATAACACTTGAAATGTAAATGAAGAAAATATCTAATAAAAGTTGGAAAAATACTTGTTTATAATAAATGACAGTCTTTTGATTTGCTATTCAGAAATGAAATGACACCTAGAACATTTAGACAATTGGATTTCAAAGATAGGTTTTAAAACTTAATTTTAAAAATGAGCAAACAACAAAAACAACAAAGGAAATCCTACATCTATTTTATAGTGGCAGAATAAAAAGCCTCATATACTTCCAAAGTCCTCTAAGAAACACAGTCCATCATAGTGATGAGGATCCAAAAATAACAATATTTAGTTTCTCATTCTTCCTTTGGTCATTTAAATTTGCCTACAGTATTTTACTATCTTATACAACACAATGTAATTACCTCAGTCAGCTGCTATGATTTAAGAAGAGGAGTAATGTGTAAAGTCATCATAAAAATATAGACAAAAATGGGTTGGAGGCTCTACTAATTGCTAGACTGATTTTTGAATGGGCCAGGCCTTGGCTTCTATTCCTAGCCCTGCAATAGTAGGAGATAAATAAAAAATAAAGATAGTAACAAGTCATTGACAGAGAAGTACTGGCTGTGAGGGTGAGAGTGTGGAGATCTAGGACAAGTCTAGCTGCTCTCACAACAGTTTCATACAAAGGGATGCAGGCTGTCTCTGATAAGCAAGTTAATTTTAGCCAGTAAGTGAGAGTGCTCTGTGTTCTCCAGCCCAAGGCAAATGCTGACAAGGAGCCAAAGTTTTGCAAACAGAGTGAGTCTTGTTGTCTTTGTGTGAACAGTTCGTTTAGATTTTCCAGGGAAGACAGGTTTTGCACTGTTTGGGTGAACGGGACAAGACAATCGAATACATTAGCCCAAAATCATACCACTATAAAGATTTACTCTTAAATCGCAAAACACCAAATAAATAAATACTACAGACACTATCTTAGTACAGTCGTTGGCTTCTTTCATTAGGTTTATTGCTTATTTGTTTGTTTGCCTTAGAGAAACCCAATAAGAAATTGAAAGGATTGCAGACCATGAATGTGAGTGAGCTAATCAGAGCATGTACATGTGACAGCATGTATGTACTGCCTGTGGAAATTCTTTATTAAGTCACTAAATTATTTTTGCTAGCTATTGACATGGATATTAATAACACTCTGACAAATTCTATAGTATAATTTAGTTTTTTAAAGATCTGTAATGTTTCAAAGGAAAGATTAATATTGTAAACATAGCAACCATGGACTAACTAACCCAGAAAGGTAACAGGCATTCAATTTCCTTTGAAACTAAACTGTAATTAAGAAAGAAAGAAAGAAAGAAAGAAAGAAAGAAAGAAAGAAAGAAAGAAAGGGAAAGGAAGAAAAAAATCTTTTCTAGAACTTGACGTACATTTTTTTGAAATAATAATTTTTTAAAAAGGTAGCCAACCATAAGTAGTATATTTTTACATGTCTTTTTCTATCTATACTTTAAAGGGCTTTCCAATGAATCTTAAAAGAAATTCACATTTGGCATTCTCCTCCTCATTGAGAGTAAACTGCACTTGGTTATGTTAGAGTCATAAGGCAGAGAGTTGAGAACTGGGACTAAATAAAACTCTTAATGTAAATAAATAAATAAATAAATAAATAAGAAATTAGGTTTACAGATCTTAGAAGGCTTTTCCCCCCCACCCTGTTCTTTGGCAGATGTAATACAAGAGGAAATCCCAGGTACTAAAGAATTAATTCATGTAGACATGAATTAATAGTTATCAAAAATTGGTAAGTATGACCAACTTCTTTATAAGGAGTGTTCTAAAACATGCTGTGGCTAATGGCTTAGGATGCAAGAGACAGGACCAGAGCAGTAGTTGTAAAAGAGGCTTTCATCCCAGGGAAATAATTTACACACTAAACACAAGTGCAGTCATTCCAGCTGGCATGCTGTTATCCATCTTAATTATTGCAATAAATGAACCACTGGCCATCACATTTAAAAGACTATGGAAAACTGGATGTTCACCAAAGATTGGGAAGAAAAGCTTTATGTTATAATGAAGCAATGAAGAAATTGGAAATTAGGACATAAATCTGAGGAAATATTTTTACTGAGTAAACAAGGAACCTTTGTCATTGAATATTTTATTTACTTGACCTTGTAAATTTAGCAGTAATTTTGTCTAAGTTATACAGTTTGAAAGACGTGCAGACGTTAGATTTCTCTTATTGGCAATAACTAAACAGAAGTGGTTGTTGAAGGCTTGGACTAGTAGAGAGTCTCAGGATATAAAGAATAGTGCCCTTCCTCACACAGCTGCTTGCACAGTGTGGGTCCAGGACAAGCCTTCTCTGCAGCATATGGACAATGCTAGAAATGCAAATTTCACACCCCCATGCTAGAAATAAGGAATCTGGAACTCTAGGAGTTGGGCTTAAAAGTCTATTTGAGTAAGTTTTGTGGTCATTCTAATGCATGGCCAAGCTGGAGAACTCCCAGACTACCAAAACATAAGGTGCCTAGAAAGACATAGTCTTCATTCTTTTTTTTTTCTTTGAGTTTTATAGGTGATGTTCTTCATTTTTTTCTTGCTAACACCTACCCCAGTACATTGGCTGACTCTTAGTAGTTAGAAAGAAAGAAAGAAAGAAAGAAAGAAAGAAAGAAAGAAAGAAAGAAGGAAAGAAAGAAAGAAAGAAAGAAAGAAAGAAAGAAAGAAAGAAAGAAACAAACAAACAAACAAACAAACAAACTATGTATTGATCTCATGTAAATTTCAATAGATAATTCCAATCTTTGTTGTGGGTATTTTCAGCTACTGATAGATTATTCATTTAAATTATAATTTTTCAGCTATCTTAGAATCTTTAATATGAATGAATTTTTATTTACTTGTAGAATAGAAATTAATTCATCAAAATTATTATTTATGAGACATTAACTTTATAAATAGTAGTGAATTTGTGTATGCGTGTTTTTAGCCTCTTTGTCATTATTGGAAAATTGAGAGGATGGTTATTTGACAAGGTAGAAGTCACGAAGCATGAACTCAGGGAGCTGTGATGATCTTTCATTGACATCTTATTCTCTATGATTGGCATAAGTTTTGAAATTTAGTTAGTCACTAAATTTTAATATTACAGCTGATATTCATTGTTATTAACTCAACACAATAAACATAATATATTATGCATTTTTTATTACACCAAAAGCTCTAGTACCTTGTATAGGTTCAGTTTATATGTCACAGATATAACCTGCATAATTCATGGTTTATTTTCCCAAAGCATTGTTTATACAGAATGAGCAAAAAAAGAGAATGAAAGAACTAGGCTGTGCCTTTATAAAGTCTCTACTTACATTTCCAGCTAAATGCTGGAAGAAAAGCAAGAGTAGTAACCATTAGAATGCACGAGGGGTGATGCCAGGGCTATCCTCGGTTCACACAGCACAACTTTGGGAGACACATTCAGTTTTGTTTGCATTATAATCTTCTGAAGAAAATGGGTTGGGCAAAGTATTACATTTCCTCTTTAGCACACCACTTGATATATCCTAACAAAAAACATTATAAGAAAATTCATTTACAATGGGGAACTTGATGATATAAATTAAAAGATTAAACTCCACAAACAGAAACCATACAAACTCTTAATATTCTCTCAAGGCATATATATATATATATATATATATATATATATATATATATATATATATATATATATATATATATATAATATTTTATATAATATATATATACACACACACACACACACACACACATATATATATATATATATATATATATATATATATATATATATCCACTTCCCATAGTGTTAAAACTCTAAAACTATTAAGACATTAATACAATCTCTTCTCTTTGAATGTTCTCTGTGGATAATGAATGATACCATGCTTATGAATGACGTCGAAAAGAAACAGACACAGAAGCTTACTGCTCGGAGAAGTTGTGGTCCGATTTCACTTTCATTCTTACTTGCTACTGATGGTGATTACCCAAAACTTCCTCATGTCTGCCACAAGTGAATTTAACTTGACTTTGTCGCTATTACACTGTGCTCTGTGTCATTCGATTCTATCACTAACCACTAAGCCTATGATACAATTTCAGCCACGTTTTTGCTTCACTTTAAGACTTAATCAGTCTTTATTTCTTTCCAAGTTCAGCTCTTCCCCTTCAGCTTGCCTCTTCATTCTTTTTCACCCCACACATAGTTTTTGTTGTTACTGATGTTGCTCAAATATTCCAGAAGTACAAAATCTCCTAGCTACTCAATCTAAACTCTTGCCACACCCAGTTCTCTACTTCAGTGGCTTCCTCTTCGGCCGTTGTACTCCTGAATATTTTGAAGCAGACTCTATGTCCCACTCATTTTATCCAGCACAGCAATTACTGGCAGTGACTGCCTCATAACTATCTGTTAAACTATTTTGTCTTCCCAACCGTCCTTTCTCCAGGTTTTCTTGAACTTGCATAGCAACCTGCCAGCTCTCCCTGCTTCCTTTCCAGTTGTTTGGCCTTTCCTAGCACCTTACTTAAGATGAGACGATCAGAATCCTTCCCATGTGCCTTTGGAATCAGAACTAGGCAAAATGTATTGGTTACTTTTGTGAGTGGGGAAAAAAAAAAGCTAAATTTACAAGTGAATAGCTCATTTTCCCTTATGATCAGGTGGGATCGCACACAGGATGAGTGAAGACAGATAAATAAAGGGAAGAGGATGCTGATGTTGCTCCTGCCTCCAGGGTCTAATTTGGTCCCCAGAGCTCACTTCTAGCTTCCATGGCATCCCTTGCTTGTATGTTTCTTCCACTCTCATTACCGCAATTAAATAAATAAATAACTAAAACAAAATCTGTGGAATATGGTCAGTCATATCAAATTCATATTTTCCTCAGCAGTTATGAAAGGACCACTGCTTCTGACAAGGCCATTGTGCTGGGTCCAGGAGAAACAATGGCTGTAACCTGCAGACTGCTCGGGGTAATTCTCCAGATTATAGACAATGGCTTGATGCAGATTTTATAGGGCCACAATTGACATTAAGGTGAGAAAGGAAAGACGAATCTGCTTTGATAATGAATCCACGCATAGCCAAGGAAGCTCTAGAAGTGTGGGTCTTTTTGCACACTCTATAACTGTGACATATGAAACATTATGTCTATGGGTACATTGTGAAATTTGCTTAATGTTTTCTTTGTGCTCTTTGTTCACTTGCTTATTTTTTTAATTAGATATTTTCTTCATTTACATTTCAAATGCTATCCCCAAAGCCTCCTATACCCTCCCCCTGCCCTGCTCCCCAACCCACCAACTCCCTCTTCCTGGCCCTGGCATTCCCCTGTACTGGGGCATATGATCTTCACAAGACCAAGGGACTCTCCTCCCTCTGAATACCGACAAGCTCTAAAACGTTCTCTTCAGGTCAGGTTGATAAATCAGCAAGGGATGAAGGAATCTCAGGAACTCTCTGTTACCTCAGTAAATATAAACTGTGGCGACAAAGGAGAGACCTGTCCATGTGTCTGCTGAAGGGGGAATGATGAATTCAGAGAAGCGTGGGGAGTAGGTATTTATGCAGAACTGTGGGCAATGTTTTCACAGGCTGGGACTGTGTGTTCTGCCGCAGACTCAAGCCTTAGGACACCTAATCTGACCTTAGCTCATTCACATTCACTTTATGAATTAGTATTTGAGGTATAAACTCACAGGTAATGAGACACGCATCGTGGGCAGCCATGGAGAAACAGTGGAATGCACACAAACATCCAACTGCCCCCCAATACCCTACTTTTAAGTTTCTTCAATTATCTAAGAAATAAATCTGACTTTTCCCACCTGTGTATGTTTTACAGGCAACCTCTTAGCCTATTCATTGAGAGTATAACAGCTGGCCACTGGCACGGTACTGCTGGGAAAACACACTGACCTGTTCTGTAAAAAACACAGGCATATTGTTTAGCTTAGGAGCGGTTAGACTTGTTTTGTGATTTGAACAGATCTACAGTACTTTGGAAACACACGCAGCCCAGAGCATAACTTGGAAGCATCTTTTCATTTGAATCAGCCCAGTTTCAGGAATGATGAATGACGTCACTTAAAGCACACACACTAGGATCGCTGATGACCTCCAGGCAGGTGTTTGCTGAATTTTTTAAAATTTAAAAAGTACAAGTTTACACCTTGTCTTAATTTTATCGACCTTCTTTCAGGTTTTTTATATATATATATATATATATATATATATATATATATATATATATATATATATGCATATTTATCCCGTTTCTTGGCTGTTTCTTAATAAACGTGGTGACATATTTTAAAGTCTAATATCTTTCAAATTAGCTTTTTCCTTACCTTTGAACAAAATGTCAGACACAAAAGAAGGTCTGGAAACCAGGGGAATTTGGATCTCTCAATGCTAAAGCAAATTCTAAAAAGAATGAAGTGACTCCCTAGACTGTCTATTACCCAAGAGCCATTTAGTAACTGATGTTTCTAAAAGGTTCCAGAGATGGAGTCTCTCTTCATCTGATGAGTTATGCAGACACTCCATATGAATTTAAGAATAAACAAACAAACAAAACAAAACAAAAAACATTGTTGTTATGGCTGTTCCCTAAGAGATTCTACCAGCACCTGACCATTACAGATACACACATCCAACCATTGGGCTGAGCCCAGAGACCTCAATAGAAGAGCTAGGAGAAGGAATGAAGGAGCTGAAGGGAATTGCAGACCCATAGGAAGAACAATATCAACTAACGGGACCACCTAGAGCTCCCAGAGTTGTGGAGTGTAACAGAGAAGGAGGATCATTTGAAATGTAAACAAATAAAATGATTTTAAAAAAAGAATTTTTAGATGTCATGGTATTTAGCTCACCAATACTACTTCTCCAGTGATTCTCCAACAAAGAAATGAGACAACACTCTTCCATGTCTTTAAACAGTAAGTTAGAATAAGACAGATATTTTATAATATAGATAGCTATGGTTTAAAATGGTGTATGATTAAGAAAAATGGCTTAGCAAAACGATATATCTGTATGCTGTGTGGTGAGGTATATTCTTGAAAACTCCTAGGCTTCACTTAGGTGGGGCAAAGTATTTAACTCAACAGACAATTATCATAATAGTAATAATAACAATAATAGCAATATTTTCCCCAAATTAATGATTGAATGAGCTTATGATGAGGACGTGGATAATCTTAATTAAAAGTCATGCAACAATCTTTAGATGCTTCTTATGGAAATGAAGGATAAGTTTCTTGTATTTTTTAGCTGATACGATTTTCTATTTTTTTTAATTGATAATACAGAAATACAGTTCTTCAAACACTAAAAGCCAATTAACCCTAAACCTGTTCACTATATCTTCTTGTGTAACATCGTTCACTGCCAACAGTGTTTCTCAAACACTGGCTCTCAGAATAGCTTGGGTTTTGTTGTTGTTGTTGTTGTTTTGTTTGGGTTTTTGTTTTGTTTTGTTTTGTTTTGTTTGTTTTTTGAGACAGGGTTTCTCTGTATATCCCTGACTGACCTGGAACTCACTTTGTAGACCAAGCTGGCCTCAAACTCAGAAATCCACCTGCCTCTGCCTCCCAAGTGCTGGGATTAAAGGCGTGCGCCACCACCACCCGGCTCAGAATATCTTAAGTTAGGCATAGGATTAAACAATGTTAAGCAAATTTATTTACATCAGGTGTAGGAAGCCGGCGCCTCGGAAAAGCTGCCGGCTACCGGCCCCTCGCGAATGCGGCCGCCGGCTACCGGCGCCTCGCGAATGCGGCCGCCGGCTACCGGCGCCTCGCGAATGCGGCCGCCGGCTACCGGCTCCAGGGAAAGCGGCCGCCCAGCGGCTCCAGGGAAAGCGGCCGCCCAGCGGCTCCAGGGAAGGCCGCCCGAGCTCCGGGAAGGCCGCCCGAGCTCCGGGAAGGCCCTGCGGCTCCGGGAGCCTGCGGCTCCGGGAGCCTGCGGCTCCGCCCCATTACAAGATGGCGCGGGGCCGGCAGGCTGCCAGAGAGGAGAGCCTAGTGCGCATGCGCAGCTCTCTCCTCAGGCCTCCTGAGGCAGTAGCCCCTCCCGAAGGGAAAATATGCTAATGAGGCACTGCTTGTAGTACCAATGTAGGGAAAAT
>LR750320.1:0-216016 GCA_902729485.2 Mus minutoides | reverse complement strand
TTTTTTTTTTTTTTTTTTTTTTGAATGTTTGCAGCACCTAGCAACCCCTCTAGCACCAGTTACAAGCATTTCTCAAGCTTATGCTTGCAGGCAGGTGGCCTCTTGAGTAGTATAGTTCCTCAATGCCAAAGCACTGGTGCTTCGCTCTGCACACTCCAAAGACTCCGCAATTACTGGATAGTATACATGTTCAGTAGACACATGAATTTTAAATTAGCATTGTCCAACAATGTGAACTTTGACCAACAACAGATTCTTTATTTCCAGATCCCAAACTAACCTACGCCATTCATTTGACATGACATTCATCCATACAACATACAACCTATGCCAATCCTTTGATGTGACATCCTTGGTCTTGGTCTCTTCATGCCTACCCACATGAAAGTTCAATATTTATACTTCAGATTAAGAGTTTTTAAATAGGAGATTATTTTTAATGGAAAACACTGGTAAATCTCTGTCTCTCTCTCTCTCTCTCTCTCTCTCTCTCTCTCACACACACACACACACACACACACACACACACAGAGTTACTTTTTGCACCTTTGACCATGTATCCAGGTGAACAAGCTCACTACAACAGCAGGCTACAGCTCTGTCTTTCCTGTACTTTACAAGAAGCAAGCTCATATTCTTTGTTGCTATTTCATTATAACTGGCATTTAAACTTAAAAAGGTTGAGAATGTGGACTTTTTTGGAGTGCCAAATATATATATTTACAGTTGAGTACCATAGAGTAAATGCGTAGACAGAGGAGTTAGTAACAACTATGCTTTCTTAGTCAGTTCTGTGTAACTATAATGAAATACCTGGGGTGATTAACTTCTAAAAAGAAAAGGTTTCAGATCAGGGTTCTGGAGGTTCTAGTTGGAATTCAATTGACATCTTTATTTTGGACCTGTGGTGACACAGCAATTTTGTGGCAGGAGGACACTATAGGACAAACCTCACAGATCAGGGAGAAAAATGAACAAATAGGGAGAGAAAGGGCTTAGGCCAGAAAGCTGCTCAATACTTGTGCCTTGAGTAATTTTTAAGGGCCTCCATTAGGGTTCCTTTTAATAAACACCATCACTTATCAGTATTGCCACCCAAGGAACAAAACCTTTTATACACAGTCCTTTGAAGGATATTCAACATCCAAAATGGAGCATATGGTCCATATGACTTGTTAGCCAAACTTCCCTCCTGAAGTCAAAAGTGGCAACTGAATTTCAGTGTTACAGCACTTGCCTGGTAAGCGCAGGGCCCTAGGTTTCACTCCCAGCAGCATAAATAAAGAAAGAAAAAGATGCAAAATCCTAATGACTGGATCTTTTCTAACTTTAACAGTCCACATACTTATGGACAATGGTAAAAACAAGTGAGATAAAATCTGAGACACTGACATTAAAATCAGTCAGTCAGTCAATCAATTGGCCGATCAAAACCGTACCCAATATAGCATCACCTATACTCTAGGTACATCCTGCCTTGGTTATTCCAGGTGTCGTGAACATCTTATTTGTAACAAATGTCTCAATCTCGATAACACTGAAAAGTAAATAAAATTTAACTACAGGAAGCACAAAAGACCACAAAGTGTGATCTAGCAGTGTAACAGGAACTACCTGGAGAATGCTAGTTGACTGTGTTTCAAGAGGCTGTGTGCTTTCATGGTTTCCTCCTACTCCCACAGACAACTCTTTTAATATGGTTATATTTTCTAGTTTGATACTCAGGGAGCTCTACTATGCCTCTAATTCTAAGTCCTTTAGGAAGAGAAAATTTTCAACTCATGAGTGTTGGTGATGCTCCATACAAATATATATGGTTTTCATGCAAAGAAGGAAAAAGCAGCTCAGAAGCTTGCAGGTGTCTCCCTCTTTGTAGAACTAACTGACCCACAGAAGAGGATAATGTGTGATATTGTAAAAGTTCCTGGTCAAAAAAAAAAAAAGGCAAGTAATAAATACATATTTTATTACAATGGGGCAAAGGCCACAGCTAAGACTAAGTCCTGGGAAAGGGAAATATCAAGACAGGCTTTGGTCATGACAATCCTGATTTCATAGAAAGGCAGAAATTACATGGAAGTATTTACAGCTCTAATGGGAGAGCCCAGAGGCCTAAAAGTTACTCCTACTGAACAGGATAAAAATCTCTATCAGACTATGCACAACTCAGTGGTACAGTGCTTGCACACAACATGAAAAGCCCTGGTTTGAGTCTTAGAACCAAAAAAAAAAAAAAGTCTATTTACACCAATATGTGAAATGAGACTGTCTTTGCATGTATGCCCCCAAAATATTGAATTGGAATTCCAGTTGATATCTTAAAAAACAAATTTAGACAACTTCTCTTTTGATATCATCACAATAAAGTAATTATAAAGCTCCTTTAATTCAATTTCTTCTGTTATTTATATATTTTTACATTACTGGTGGCCACTGTTTAAAATGACCTTGACATCTTCTACATGTAGTACTGTTTTTACTAAAAGCAAGTATGCATATAGCCTTTAAAGTATCAATCTATCAAGTTGTCAAGCCAACTTAGATAAAAAAAAAAAGGAATTTGCTTTTTATTTATTCATAGAAGCTCAAAAAAACATAACAGAACAAACTTGCTAAGAAAGTGGTCATTTTCTGAAGGCAAAACCTTACACAATCCGGAATGTATGACTTTGTCCATTTAAGTGAGTGATGTGTGATTGGACAGTTGAAGATTCAATGAAATAATGTGGCCATAGGATGATTTCCTTGTATCTGGCAAAAATCCATGGTATTTCTACCATATGAAGTGACTATAAAACTTAATTAGATCTAAAGATATTTTTAGTCTTATAACTTACTTTGATCAAGATTTCACATCACTTTCTCAAGGGACATAGACAACAGAGAGGAAAGAGGAGACTCCAGTGGCAGAAGTTGACATCTAATTTCTGAATTATCAATTCACCGCATACTTTGGTTTCATTATTTTTCAATACAATCAGTCCTTAGGAGACCAGATACAGGCATGCTCATTAAGTACTTCAACTTAAAGTCATATTAAATAATCCTTTCATTAGGACTGTTACCCACTGCCTGCAACTCTGATTTCCCCTTCGATGCAATGGGTAATTGAGAACTGACTAGATAAAGAAGAAGAAGAAGCATTAAAAGCTAATTTCATTCTTGGAGCATAGATTACAATAATGGGCAATGATAATAGGTTACCGTAAAACAATTACTGAGTATCACAGCATTTTAGTGCCAGGTTTTCCTGAGATATATGCTGTTCTCTTCAACAACAAAGAATATAAAGAATGCCAGTTTTGTCATTTAAACAGATAATTAGCTGAATGAAAATATTTATAACTCTAGAAATAGGTAACCCTTTACATATAGTAAGAATAGTTGAATAACTGTAGACTACAACNAAACTATTCTTGGTAGCTTTTGCTATTTCAATAAATGATGTAATGCTTTCCACGTCACAAAACTCTTGTGCCAGCAGTGGCATGGAGCTGTGTGAAAACTTAAAAACAAAGAAGAAAATGAACACTTTGAAGGGTGTCTACTTGCCCATACAAAAGCACAGGTGCACTTTGACTTTCATCATGGGGCACCTATGTGGCTCTCTTCCATACTTTCCGGATATTCATGGCATGTGTCTACTTGATTTATAGAACCTCTTTGATCCTGTTTGATGCTAAACAAATGGTCAGAACAGAACGAGGTACGTCTGGACTATGCTCATAAAGCATTCAAAATACTACCATAAAAACACTGCTATTACACACCAAAATCACGCTGGCAACTCAGATCACTCTTGCTTTCTGTAAGATCTGGGTTTAATGCTATGAGAATTGGTGGTATTTAGAAAAAAAAAAAAAGGCCTAAGGAAAAAAGAATGGAAAGATACATATTCGGCCCCTTTTAATACAATGATAAGGTGATAAATGCAATAGATTAAAATGTTTTGTTGACAATATGTTAAAGTTTTAATATAGTAAATAAAAATTTCCAAAACACAGTTCTAGGGAATGAATCTCACTGCAATGAGAACCATGCATTACAGAAAAGGAGAGTCGTGCAGATGGGAAACAAACAATGACAGCATACTAGCTCTCAAGGTCACAGCTGTCTTAGACGACACAGGTAAGCATGGAACTCTGGAATACCAGCTTCCACATAAAGAGTACGCGTAAAACTACTGAGTGGGCTCCCCTTCACTGCCTACTTCTTAACAAGCCGACAATAAATGTTCCTTCACACAGCAATTGCCATCACGAAAACAGTGAGCTTGGATCTCCTAAAATGTCAGAAATGTTGGAAACATTAGAAATGCAAAATAAGTTTGGATTTCTATAGCTATTAAAAAAATGACACGAACAATGGTGGTGTGTTCCAATCCCTGTATCATATGAGTATCATATGAGTATCATATGAGTATCATATGAGTATCATATGAGTATCATGGTTAGGAAGAGTAGAACAAGTTTTGTTCCAAGAGCATTGGAGCAATAGCCAGCATTTATCCCTAATGCTAGAATTACCCATCTTGTAAACAGTAAGGCCCATGGCTACACTACTAGGTTTTCTAAGATCTAAAACCTTTCCCACTCCTAGGTGAATGGAAGACTAATTTCTTTCTGTCACATTATTTTTTTAAAAAATATTGTTCTAATTGGAACTGGTAAAACAAGCCCAACCCATTGTCATGAATTCTCTTATAAAAGTCGAAAGACAGAAAGTTATCAACTGGGACAAACACTGAGACCTTTCTAGAAATACAACTCAAAGGAATTTTGCCCAGAAGGCAAGCATAAGAAACAGATGATTGGAAATTGAATCTGCCAGGGCTAATATTTTTACCTTAATACTAAGAGCAGTGTCTGAATTATAGGAAATCTCAAGGAAGAGATTCATCGCTCTCCCCATATTTTTGTTTTCTGTTTTTGAAAGAAAGCTGAAGCCCCCAAACGTTTCTTGTCTTGTTCCAGTGCCTGAATGTAGACCCAGGTCCTGAGCCAAGCCTAGAAAAGCCATTTGCTGCAAACAGTTCTCCATTATGTTATAAAATGCTCTCGGATCAAATCCATCAAGCCAGCAACAACCTAGAGGGGCCATGAAGCCATCTGTAGTTCAGGAATTAATAAACTTTAATAATCCTGGGCGAGTAACCTGAAAGGACTTGATTTGAGCCTTTTCCCCAGCCCTGTAGAGATGAGTTGAGAAACATGGTACTCCACTGAGAACAGCGTTATGTATCCTGAAGTCTCAGAGTGAACCTTGTATTCTGAGAAATGGGGGGGGGGGGAGTTCTCAGGGAGGGCTGTGCTTACAGGGCTCAGGGGAAGAAGCAGTTAAGTAACCATGCCACTCCTCCCAGCAAATAACCAAGGAAGGCAGTACAAAATGTCACCACAGGCTGACGCTCTTTCTACGAGAATAATGAGATTTTTGCCACCTAGGATACCGAGCACACACTTCATTGCCTTTATCATACTCAGATTTTGTTGAAGTCTTGACTCCCTCTCCTTTCAAAACAGGCTATAGAAGAGGCCCCAAACTATGAATGACCGCTGTGGGGGCGACAAGTCAAAAGACCTGGAGGAGCGGCTTCTGTCCTCTGGCAACTGAGACAGACTGTTAAAACTGCTCTAGGAAGGAAGGGAGGCAGCCTGGAAATGGTCCCCAATGGATAGAGCTAGGCAATCCTTCACTCCCAAAGCTCTGCTCTGCAAAGGAGAGGACACTGCGGGAGGCGCACTTCCAGCCTAGGATTCGCTGAGTCTTCAGTCACCGTGCCTTTAGAACTACAATCTTTTCCTTAAAAGCACACTGACATTCCACGGAGAAGTTTGCACAACATCAGCGCAATCATTCCGGGGAGAAGCGAATGTGAGGGTTTGTGGCTTGCAACCCTGCAGCAGCAGGCGCGCTCCTGCAGGAAAGCTCCCAGCTGGTGGCTTGGACCAGAGCCTGCGGGGTGCTGAAAGAACCGCCATCAGGTCTGAAAGCGGAACCTCTCCCTTCTTGGCAGTTCTGAGTGAAGCAAAACCTGTTTTTCGACGGGGCTAACTGAAAATAAATTCCAGCGCAACCTCATGAAAAGGTTAACAGCTATGTGCTGCAGTCCGGGGGCGGAAGTGTAGATGACAACCTCAGAGGCAGGTGTGAGAGGGTTAAAGCCAACACCGGAGATGATGGGCGTGTGGATTTTCACATTTCACAAACTGGCCCCTCTTCCCATGGATTCTAAAGTGCCCTTCCCCCATCCTATACTGGGATTCCAGAAAAAGTGAGACTGTACACTGTGCAAGAGTAGAGGTGCCTGGTGCTCACATCCCGAGTGTTTTCGCCCTGCCCCACCTGCCTTAAAATCCAGCTTTACTCAAGGCTTAAGGGCCCCCGCCCCCAGAGCCTGAGATTGGTCACTGATATTTTTTCCACAGCTTCAGAAACAGTGAGTTCATCACCTCACCCAGAAATGTAACTTTGATATAGAGATATGGAGAAGCAACCTTCTCTCACTCTGACACCCACCCTTCTCCCCAACACACACGCACACACACACACACACACACACACACACACACACAAAGGCTCCCAAGCCCTGAGGATCTCAGGCTCCTGTTGCCCTTACTCTCTCCTCTTCTCGGGAAGGATTCCGAGCCTTTGAACACTCCTCTGTGGATTCAGCTCGCCAACAACTGAAGGGGTATACAGAAATAAAAGATGGGAAAAGAAGTGAGACCCGTTTTAACCCCTCCTTAATGTAAAACTTAAAAAAGAGAGAGAGACTAAGAAGAAAAACAGGCAGAAGCCAAAATAACAAGGAGTAGTTTAACCCCCAGCTATCCAGGACACAGTGGGAAATCAAAACTTCAAAGGATTAGATCCTGGAGCTCCGCAGGGAAAAGTGCCTGCCGCTTGAATGAATGACTGGGAGCACATATTGGGCCGGGCAGGACCAAGGCATGTCAGCCAGCAGGCCAGCTGGTAGACTCCGACCGAGCCAGGGATGTCCCCTGGGGGTGAGAAAAGGGGTTCTCCACAAGATACTCTGGTTGGTGGGGATTTTGTCGTTTTTCTTTGAGGACTCTGTAGAAGTGAGAACTGAGGCGCTACCACTGGGTGTGGAAACCAAGAAATCCCTAGCTTCAAGGCTCCCAAACCTGGCTGCTAACCCAGTCCACGCTGCGTTGACTCGGTTGCCATCAATCCTACACTAGCTACCCACCAGACAATGCAGCTGCTATTTCAGTGTTGTTTTTATTTTTTTAAAGATGGTCAAAGCCCTCCTTATCCCCTGCCATCTCTCCCAGGTTTTCACATTATGACCAAGAGGAAGTTACTTAGGGGATTTATAGTGACAAAGTGCCAGCAGTTATTTCACCGCAAAGCCCAGCGAAAGGAAACTGCTCTGTGTGCAGTGAATTGTACTTTGATACCGAGAGACTGGAGGGACGGTGCGGGGGAGAGAGTTCAGCAGATCTTGCCTGGCGGGGGGTGGGGGAGGAGGGCTCCTGCACCCTCAAGCTAAACCTCACCCAAAGTTCCTGGAGATGTGCTCAGTTTTCATTCTCGCTGCCCAAACTTGAGCAGACCAGTCAAGCCTAAAACGTGTGACACAGGTGACTGTTCCCAGGAACAGATCTGTGTCCCCCCACGCACCTCTATGGCTCCCATACTTTGCTAAGCACAGGCTAGAGCGCACAGCCCCAGGCTTCCCAGGGAACCGCCCCCGGTCTGCAACAACCTCGACAGTGGCTCAAAGGCCAAAAGCTTACCTGGTTTGAGGATCGCAGCGGAGATCAAGAGGCAGAAAACCAGACGGCAAGAAGGGGACACCTTAGATGCCATATTCCTCCTCCTAGAAGGCCACCGACAAAGTCCACGCCGCAGGAGGGGGCGTCGTCCCCGGGCCCACGGGGCCCGCTTGCTTGTGGGTCTCGCTTTAGGGGGACAGCGACTTTTTTTCCAAGACACACGGTCCCCCGGGGACTGTGGCGCTGCGCCGTCGGGTCTGTGCCACACGCAACTTTCCTCCACGCGGAACCCGCAACTCCTCCCTCCCCCCTCCGCACCCTTCCTCAGTGTCTTTGGCTGCTACTTCCAGAACGGGCGATCCCTCTTATTCCAGGAGACGCTTCAGTAGTCAGCCAAGGTAGACGCGGTTTCTTTTTGGCTGCTATCTTCTAGTAGTTTCTCTTCTTGCAAAGGAAAGGCTAAGAAGAGCGATGAGAGTTGCACCGTGCACGGATCACCGGGAGCAGAGAAGGGTCGGCGGGGCAGCGCCGCGGGTCCGGACGGTGGGTCTCCTCAGGTGGCAGTCGAGGCAGAGGCTGGAGCAGCGGCAGCTGGAACAGTGGCGGTGGCCGCGGGCTCGGGCTGCTCTGAGTGGAGGACGGGAAGGCGTGTGTAAGCTGCCTGTCTCCTCCTCCCGCTCCTCCCGCTCCTCCCGCTCCTCCCTCCCGCCCAGCTTCCTAGGCGGCAGCGCGGAGCAGGTGGTTGGAGCGCCGATCCGCAGCCTAGAGGCGCTGCAGGACCAAGTCGGAGACTGAGCAGAGCTGGCGGCCCCTGGTGGGAGGAGAGCCTGATGCCCCAGCCAACGCGCTCGGGTGGGAGGGGCTGACAATGACCCCGCCTTCCAAAGGACACGCTCGCCAATGAGGAGCGGACTCGAGAGCAGGGGGCGTGATGGGCTGGATTCGCCAAAGACTGGTCTTACCAGGGGGTTCTCAGCGCCCCAAAGACATAGGCTCTGAGCCCTTTTGCTGTCCTCCCAGCCTGGCCACATGGCTGTCTTCTTGCACCCCGAAGCTCAGTCCACTGGCTCACTGTTTAGGGATTTTTCTTCTCGAAGATGGTTACCGCCTTCACCTTCTGTAGAGTTGTTGGGGCAGCTCAATGGTAGGAGAGGAGCTCACCTTGGGTCCTCTTGGACTAGGACTGAGGAGGTGGAAAAGATGGGAGATTCTCCACCCGGAGGCTCACGGAAACAGCTACTGGTGGTTGAGGGTAATTTCCCCCGCTTTTAAAAGAAGGTTACTCCTTCTCGAATTCGCCGTTCTTCTGTTCGCCTAGTCCTGGCTGGCGCACACTTTATCAAAGCAAAGCATTTAATCAAATATCCAATACCAAAGAGCAGAAGAGATTTTCGTGCTCCCCCTTCGCCCCCATCTCCTTCCCGGTGAGAATTAGGACTCTAGACCATAACACACGTCGCCACACTGATTTTCCAAACGTCCCCTTAAAAAAAAAATGGTCACGTTTACTTTTAATTAAGCGACGATTTGAAGTTACAAAACAAAATCTAGAGTTACTCAGATTAAAAGCCAACGCCTCCTGGTCCTTTCCAGAAAGCTAGGCGTCCAGCAGATGGACTGGGCTTCTCAGGCAATTTCTAAAGCTTGAACCACCTCCCAGGCGTAGCATCGGGAAGCCGTGTCCGCTTTCGGTTCAGGCAGAAAGCATGAAGGAATATTTTCCTCTAAAACACCAGGGTGGAGCTGTTGGGACCCTAAGTGGCTCTAACTCAAGAATGCAGGATCACAACTCTTAATGCCCGCAGCATAATAAAATCCTGGTGCCTGAACCACCTCGCGAGGGCATTAAATTGTCTTTGGTGCATCACAGGGTCACCCCCTGTGTGAAGCCAGTCTCCAGCAGGGAATGCTAACTAGCCTCACCGGGCTCTTGCCTTCAAAAGATTGGGAACCACCAGCTACTTGCAAGTGGATATGGGGGTGTGTAAGTGTGCAGGCAGAAGCTTCGTGAGCGAGCGCGCGCGCGCGCGCACACACACACACACACACACACACACACACACACACACACACACGAATGCGCAAGCGCACAGACAAACACAGACACGGATCTTTGAATCTCTTTCCTTTCGTGCTTGAAATTATTAAGCTCTGTCTTCGGCTGTGATTTTCCCCCCCAGCGTCTCTCTGTCTTGTTCCCCTCGCGTTTACAGTATTGTAGGATAGATCTCTTATATTTTTCCTCTGAAAATCCCTTTTCCCACACGTTTTTAACATTTACATTTCATTTGCATCTTATGAATCAACAGGGAGGATAAATGCTAGGGGCAAATGCCTGTTAACTCTGCATTCGCTGCACAGAGCTAAACTGCTGGCACGCTCCTGGGAACCTACAAGATTCCTTTAGGGATTTTTTTTCTTCTAACTGCAGCCAGCCATAAGTTGAGTGTTTGGGAACAAATCATTCTAATTGTGTTTCTTCTGAATCTTCAGATTATCTGGCTATTTTGAGGTGAAACCTAACATAGCATATAGTTGGAACAAAAAAAGAATGGCAAAGACGGAATGTCAGGTCCTGGCTCTTACAGTGTCTGATGAGCAAAGTCTAAGCTTCTCTAAGCCTCACTGTCTTCACTTTCGAAAAGGGATATCAGTTGTTCAAGACTCATTGGATTGATTATTCTGAGTAAATGAGATCTCCTAGGTCACTGGCCAGCCACAGTAGCAGGTGCTGGGCTTTTGGGAAATGGAACCTAGGGAAATCACTAACTTGCACTTAGCGAGTGACCTTGCTCAAAAGTCAAACTCTCATAATTAAATTGTGATGACACGTTAGCAAACCACTGTTCAAGGTACATCAAAATAAAATTAAAACTACAGATGTTAGCATGCACATCATTCTAAGCACAATTCTATGCATAGATATTTGAATACATAATCAATTATCTTCAGAATTTCCATTAGAGAGGAATATATTCTACTTTAGGAAAATGTCTTGGTAAATTGCTTGGAATTGAATAATAACTTCAAAGGCAAATGGTTCATATATAGCTACTACCACAAAAAACAATAGGGGCACTGTTCTAGATTAAATAAAACTATAAAAAAGTCAAGATAGAAATTTTTCAGAAGAATGTGTTAGGAAAATAAAAACAGAGGAAGAGACACAGTCATGTTATATTAGCTGGAATTTGGAAATGATCTGAGGCTCTTAAAATGATTTCAATTAATTAGCAACCTTTACTGACCACTCACGTTAGACAATTATATGAAATTTATATGAATTATGTGAATTTGTCCTCAATAAAATCCCATTAGTATTGTACTTATAAGGAAGTCGAGGCCAGAATAAGAAGTACCTTTCTCATGGCTACACAAAGATTCATAGCAAAAGAAAAAAGAAAAAAAAAAGCAGCTAGCTTTAGATCTAAACCTCTGACTCTAGTATTGAATGGCTGCCCACCTTGCTCATTGGATTTGCGTTACAGTAACTTTACGCCTTTGGGAATATGGAGTCTCCACTTAAACATAAATTGTTAGATCTTCTAAAAATCTTTAATAAAGTCTGCTACCGTCAAATACATTTTTGAGGAAATTAATAAGGCAGCAAACAGTATGTGACTGTGCTGCAGGGCCCTTCGTGAGAAGTGCGGGAGGGAAACCTTGTCTAAGGAAGACTATGTTCATTTATGAATAAGGACCAAGAGTCAGAAGTGAACAAGGGAAGGTGAACGCCACAAAGTAGTTCAGTAGACTGGTGTTCTAGTTTTATTTATGTTGTAGTGATAAAACACCAGACACAAAACAGGGAGTAGGGGTTCAAGTAAAAATTTCAGATTATCATCCCTGATTGCCTAGAAGTCAAAAGAGTACTTTGAGGCAAGTACAAGCCAATTATATCATAACTATAGTCAAGAATAGAGAAAAATGAATGCATCCATATTTACTAGATTTCTCTAGTAAATTTTTTCAGCTAGATTTCTTTTCTTATATAATTCAGAAACACTGCCTAAGAAATGGGGCTGCCCACAGTAACCTGGGTTTTCCCACACCAGTTAACAAGGATGACAGTTCCCTCATAGACAGCAGTAGGCAACCTAATCTAGACAATCCCAACCTACCTGAATTCCCTCATTAACATTCTTTTCAGATTATTTTATTAAACTTAGTACTATTGCAGGAGATAATTTGTTTTTCAGAATCTAGGAAACAGGATCTGAGACCCCCCCCACACACACTCTTTTCTTGGTTCTTAAAAGTAGAGAAGCTATTACCTGATTCAACATTAAGGATGTTCTAGCGAAGATCAAAAATATATAACATTACAATGATAATTTTGAGTTTCGTCTTGGCTCAGAGTATCCTGATTGATATTCCTTATTGGATGAGGTTAAAAATGAATAATACTTATTCAGAATGTAAACATTTAAACATTGCCCACAACATAAGAAGAAATTTCCTTTTTAAGGTATAAAATAATTTATCACCAGTCAGGGTAGTATATTCAAAGAAGTGATCTGATAAAAGGACATTCCCTATTTAAGGTCTACTGAGATCAGAACTCAGCATCCCACTTGCAAGGCTCTTTTCCCTTTATAAAACCACCCACCCCATCACTATGTGACAACACGCTCTGATAAATATGTATGTATTTAAAGAGGAGAGGTGACTTTTCTCCCCCAACGAATCAGAACTTCCTACTGTAGATGGAATGTCAGCAAAGACAATCTAAAAGCTGGAGAAACATGTTTCTTACTCTAGTACATCAGAGCGGTTGGGGTGTCTTCCCCCCCCTTTTTTTAACCAAAGATATATGCAGCTCAAGAGGAGGCAACAAATTTGATACTCATCCGCATAAACCCTATTTGTGAATGCATTTGTTTAAGTGTGTGATGGCTGGTTTTTATGTCAACTTGACACAGGCTAGGATCATCTGAGAGAAAGACCCCCAATTAAGAAAAATGTTCTAAAAGGCCAGGTTGTATGCAGGCTTCTAGGGTATTTTTTTAAATTAATGATTGCAGTTGTGGGTTGGGCCACCCCTGGGCTAGTGGCCCTGTGTGTTATAAGAAATCAGACTGAACAGGCCACAAAGAGCAAGCCAATAGGCAGCCCTGTTCCCTGGTCTCTGCATCAGCTCCTGTCTTTAGGCTCCTGCCCAGTTTGAGTTCCTGTCCTGACTGCCTTGGTTGATGACCTGTGATACTGAAATGTAAGAGAAATAAACAATTTGTCCCCCACCCCAAGTTGCTTTCAGTCATGGTATTTCATCACAGCAATGGAAACCTTGGCTAAGACAAGTTGTATTTTACAAATAGACTGTGTACATCCCATAAATAATTGTGAATGAATGACGGGTGGTGAAGAATTCTTTATAGAATACAGACAACGGATGGCTCTAAGTTCTCACCATGAAAGGGAGCTCAGTAAAGTACAAGCTTACCATCCCTAGCCTGACATCTAAAACCCTTGCCTCACCACTGAGTCACATGCATTAAGTGCTTATGATGCAACATACAGAAGATCTCAGACCTGACCTCAGAAGGCAAGTCAAAGCCAAAACACACTAGCACCAAAAATATTATCTAAACTTTCTATCAGGCTGTGAGTGCAGGACATTTATGATGAGTCCAAGTGTGTAGGAACTCAAGGGTGAAGTCTGAACCAACTTTGAGGAATTCATGAATTTTGTGTTGAGACCTTCAAGACAGTTCTTTATATATGTAAATATTCCAAAAACAAATAAACAAACAAAAGTGCTCCTAAATCCAAGACTGTTGGTCCTAAGCACATTGGATCAGGATATCTTACCTATTTAATAATAGAAAAAAATAATTTGTTATCCAGAAGAATAAAACAAAAGAATCCAGATATTGGATTAGTACATTATTTTAAGTGATGAGAAAAGAGGCTGAGCTTACTATGTATGATCTGATTAACTGTAATATAGGACTAAGTTGGTATTAACCATTAGGAGATATAAAAATTCCAAAAGTCAACAAGACTGGATAGATATATATACAACATAAAACTCCTTTGTTTCTGGACTCTAATTTTGTTTTTTTTTAAGTAATTTTAATTTGTTTCTCAAAATTCTCCAGATAAGTACTGAAATCAATTGGTTTCTGTCTTCCTATGACATATTCTAATGGACTTACTTATTTCATTTCACTTTTTAAAAGTAACACTGTTCATTAAATAACTAAGATACAGTTGTCCACCGCCTCAGTACTTAATAAAGATACCACCGCAGCACAGGAAGGCAAAAGCTTTCAAAGTCTTTGGTAAACATTCAGTTCCTTTTGCAGGCTGCAGTGTGTTCAATGTTAGGTACAAAAGTACACGAATAGCTATTTCAGTGCAACTACAAATCCACTTAGTCATTTTCATTCCTGCCTCAGACATGAGGAATGGGGGAAAGAATCCTGCAGAGCCATTCGGCCATGGAACGTACAACATATAAAATGAATGTCAGAAACTTGCAGTGTGTTAAACACTCATAACTCATTAGTGTTTTTTAGGAAGCACATAGAACTGAGTCAAAAACTTTAACACAATGTAGGAGTTTCTCCTCAAAGGTTCCTAGGTGATTTTTGAATTTCCACTGAGATCAACAGCTCAATTCGATTTGAGACTGCAGAAAGTAACGCTGGGCATGCGCAGAAGTCCACATCCTGATGAGAAATTTCAACTCGGTTCAAGAAGCTCCCTGGAGTCATCTCTATTTTTGGCATACTCTGAAGCTTCCTTTATTACACAGAGTCACTTACTTCGATGATCTCAGTTAGACAAATGATAATACAAATATGTTATAATCATTTATATTTCTTTTTAAAAGAACAAGCAAATCCTATGGACATCTGTAAAGTCATATTAACACCAGGCTTTGGTAATCCATTCTGTTTTCCTTATAATAAAGTAAGATATTTGCATTTATATGAGAGTATTAATATCCATTCTTGGAAAAACTTAAAATTCCCGAATAGCAAAGACTTTTTAAGTATCAAAAGAAGATTGATGATGCTGAATCAAGGCTCACTGGCCAAATAATTCAAGTGATATTTTCTTATTTTTAGCATTCTAACTTTATTGGTTATTTGGAAATTTCACATAAGTCTTCCTGATCACATTCACTTCCCAGTCCCCCTATGTACACCCTACACCTTTGTGACCTCGTCCAAAACAAAATAAAACGGAGGGCTGGTGAAACAACAACAACAAAAACAAGTTCAACTTATATTTTCCATATACTCAATAGGAGCATGGTCATATTCCCAGTGCTCAGCTCCTTCAAGATAACTGAGTCTGACTTCACGCTACTCCAGTCAGAACCTTCAACTGTGAAGAGCTACACTTCAGAGTTCCCATCATAATTTTGAAGAGTTCTCTTCAAACAGAACTGTAGATTCTCTTTGGTGCTCTCTCTCTCTCTCTCTCTCTCTCTCTCTCTCTCTCTCTCTCTCTCTCTCTCTCCTCTTTCTTCCTTTCTTCCTTCCTTTCTTCCTTCCATCATCCTTCTCCTCCTCTTCCTTCTCCTCTTCCTCCTTCTCCTTCTTTTTCTCCTCCTCCTCCTCTTCTTCCTCTCTTCCTTCTCCTCCTCCTCTTCCTTCTCCTCCTCCTTCTTCTTTTCGAGGGGAGGGTGAGGTTGGAGGAGAGAGTTTGGAGGAGAAGCCTTCTATGCCTCTTATTCTCAACTTTGGTCCACAGTCAGCAATATCACTGCATAATAAGCTTCTTTGTCCCTGATAGTCAGCAGCAGCACTGCTCATGAAGTTCCTTGTGAAAACCTTGAAATTTTAATGCTGTTTAAGGCCATTCAAGACATTTTTAAATCTTCTAAGTTGATTTTAAAACAGAGCTTTTCCTCCTAATATACTTTGTTTGGAGTCCACATTCCTATCCCTTCTTTACATCCATTCAAACCAGAGTGGCTTCTTCCTTGCTCCTAATTACACCAGTCATATAATAAATACCCCAGGGTCCGTGCACTGGATGTTTATACACCTTGGACATTTTTTCCCCAGCTGATGATGTAGATGACTCCATTGCCACCTTTAAGGAATTTGCTCATATTTTTCCTTCTCATTTAATCTTTCCCACAACAACCATAAACATTCCCAAACTGAATCCCAGTCCCTCTATACTGATTTCCTATGTTTCCTGGTTTGGGTTTCTCCACACATTCTGTTATCATATAGGATAATGTGTATATTAAGCTTTATTTTGATTGTTATTGTCTTTCTTCTTATGTCAGTGACAGCTCTTGGAAGATAGAAGTTCGCTTCTGTTTCATTTATTGTCTTAAACAGATTATATACAGTATGTTAACGATACTATTTGATTAATCAACTCAATAATATGTGAATGAACAAATAGATAGATCATCATACAAAGTACTTAACAGTCAGATAATGGTGGCTCTTTTGGCTGAATTTTGGTAGGCAACCTAAAGCTTTACTTCATTTTGTAGGCACTCCAAGGTTTTCCAGAATAACTAGAAAAAACACTGAGAGGCACTGCCTGCCTCATAGCACAGAAAAATTAATACATGTCTCAAGAATCAAAGATATAACAAAAATTCCATAGTTTTGGGTATCCCTGTTTAAATGCAAGTAAGCCTCTTTGAAATAGAGCAAATATCCAAGATACCCTGTCACTTTTAAGTTAAAATTCTAGGGATAAGAAAAAAAACAACAGGATGTATATCAGACTGCTTTATCAATTTTAAATATAGCACATTTGCCAAACTCTTTTTGAGCAAGCATTGCATAACATTCAGTATAACATTTCACTAAGGCAAGATTATGAATTCAGTACTAATATGGCAAAGTCTACAGTCTCAGTACAGCATTAAAGATTCTAAGCCTCGGTGTTCTTTATACTTTATACGGAGTAAACTTGATACAGTTATAATTCTCAGAAATGTATTCTACAAACATAGATGACTCATAACCTATTCAGTTCACAGTGCTATGGGACAAATATTTAATTTAACTTATTGTCCAGCATATCAAGATTTCTTGCAGGTACTTAATTTGTTTACTTTTCTTTGTAAGGGCAGGGGATTCACTTAATGATTGTACCTTAAGGTGAGAAGCTTTGAGAAAGTGCAGTGAATATTAAAAGCACTGTAGAGAAAAAGATGGGAATATGGTGAATGTATTTCCATTGACACGAGTAGAATTAGCTATTCAATCTACCTAACAGAAGGCAGAGTAGAGCAATGATTTATGACCAATTTTTATGGCTTTATTTTTGTTTTCACTAGTTAGCAAACATCTCTGGGCCTGAGAATGATTTTTCTTGTTATACAAGAAATGGCATCTATTATCATTGATTCTCTGATGCTTTGGTACATACTGTACTATCGTGCCCGCAAGGCTCCCATGTCTCCGTCCGGCAGAGACGTGGGAATAAAGGACACGGGACACCAAGGTGGTTTCAGAGCAGCTTGCCTTCACAGCTTCTGCTTTATTCTGCCTCTCTCTCTCTCTCTCTCTCTCTCTCTCTCTCTCTCTCTCTCTCTCTCTCAGGTTTCACACAGCTGCAGCCATTCACTCACTCACTCACTCTGCTCTCTAACGCTGGTGCTGCTCTCCTCATCTGCTGCTCTCTGTCCTAACGCTGCTGGCGCTCTCCTACGCTGGCGCTCTCTAACACTGGTCCGGTCTCCTCATCTGGTCTCTCTCTGCTACGCTGGTCTCCTCTCATCTGGGGCTTTGGCCTGCATCCTCTGGGGCTGCCCTCAATTTATACTTCCATTCTCATGCCACCTCACACCACCCAATCATAGGTGCACACATCCAAGGCAGCATGTAGGATTGGCTGATAGAATGGTATCGCAAGATGTTGCCATAATCTCTCCAACGAGTTACACACGCTGCTTTTATTGCGCATGACTGAGACTGGGATAAGCAAGCGAGGTCATGGGCTTGGCAAGAAGCCAGGCACCATCTTTGGCCCATGCGGCAGCACCCACTCCCCACACTGTACAAAAGCCACTCGAAGAGCAAACAATTTATTTGGCTTGAAAGTTACAGTCTATCATTAAGGGAAGTCAAGGCAGGAGCTCAGAAACTTAAAGCATTGGTCAGGGAGAAATAATCCTTACTGGCTTGCTTCTCTTACATGCTTGGCTACCTTTCTTATAAGCTTATGCTCATGCCCATGCCCATGCCCAGTGATAGCACTGTCCACAGTGGTCTGGGCCCTTCTATCCCTATTAGCAATCAAAGAAATGTCCTTCCTAGACATGTCCAGAAGATACTCTGAAGAGGGCTGATTCTCCACTGAGATTCTGTCTTCCCCGGAATGTCTTGGTTTGTGTCATATCGACCAAAGCAAAGACAGCCCACAAATAATCAAATGAACAGTTCTGTCCAATAATTAACACACTAGAACATCTCCAAAAATATTCTTCTCAAATTCTTGAGACTTGATATTTCAATGTTGTGTGTGTGTGTGTGTGTGTGTGTGTGTGTGTGTGTGTCCCTATTATTTCTTGAGATTTTTAAGGCTAAGGCAAATATTGAGTTCAATGGGCATTTATTTCATCAATTCGTCCAGTAATGACAAAGAATTGGCCAGGGGAAGCTTGAGAAAAATGTGTAGAGGAGATCATACCTCTCAGCATGACAAGACGATAGATTTGGGTCACTCAGATCTTCTTCCCACACTCTATACTGAGCCACATATTTTCATTTCTTCTGGACTACTATGTTCTGTAGATTCTGGGATATTCAGAGCAGAATTGAAAAGTCTCATTGTTTATTTTATCATTTCCCATCCATACCAATTCCTGCTATGAAATTTCAAAAAAAGAAAATCTCCTATGCTGATCTGCCCTTTTCAATTTAAAGCAATTAACATCTCTTCTGTCTTTTTTCCCTTCCAACTTAAAGCCATTTTTTTTAATGTTCTCTGAAGGTGGCATGTCATGTTAAATAAGAAAGCCATAATAATTTATGTGACAGTATCAAGAATAAGTGTATGGCAATCTGTACCAGCCAGGAGAAATAAGATACACTAAATTTATGTCCTGTTTATATTTCAGTGATTATTAGGCTCAGTAAACCTCTTCATCCAGATTGTGTACAACAGAGCTTTTTGATTAGCAAGTCAAGAAAGCGAGAACATACAAACAAAATACAAAACAAAAACCAAAAACGCTACACAACTAGGAAATCTACTTTTACTTTACATCCTTTCCACTAAATTAATGGTGCAGAGGAGAAGCATTATATGCAGGTACCAGCTAATGTCTGCTCTTGTCACTGTCATATGCATCAATTGTGTGTTGTTACTGTTTCTACGACATGTGAAATAAAATGACAAGACAAAATTATTTGCAAATCTAGTTTTCTCCTGCATGCAAGGACATTGTTAAATACACTCAGCTTGACAGAAGTAGCTTTGGAAGGTTGAGAGCCAAGTAACTCCTTTCAACTTTATTTGCTTCATTTTGTCCCAAGGCACATTTTTAATCAATATTTTACCTTCGACAGTTTGGTGTTGTCCTTGCCAAAAGGGATGAGAAAAGCAGAAAAATAAAAACAAAACCTGACAGAAATTCATATTGAGCTAAGATTTTTGACTCGTGATTAGAGTAATTTCATATGCTGTCAGTTTTAATAGTCACTAAAAGAAGAACTTGGCAGAATTTCTTAATGTAAGTCGTTATTTGTCTTCTTTTACTGGAGAAATGTTGATCTTTCTCTAAGAACGGTAATCTTAAGGAAGTACCAGCTAGATGGTCCTAAACCCATTTTTCTATTTCATGTAAGCACAGCTGGTTGGCTCGTCTGCCTATCTTCCTTAAACTAACAAAGGAATCCCTGGTCCAGCATTCACTGGTGTTTCTATTTCTATAAAGATTAAGCCGGTTCTCTGACACTTTGCCTCTAAAACTGAGACTCATGTATTTCCTCCTCCATCTTGTAAGGTGATTGTAGTTCCACAGAGCTGGAGGCGCACAAAAGTTTGCTTCAAGTCGTGCATGCAGGCATCTTGGAGACCAACACTGTACAGTGTTTTTGTTCTCCTATAGAACCTGAAAATCACCAAATATTACAAAATGTTCTTTGTTTGTGGTTGGTCCTGGTCCCATGGAACTGATCTATATTCTGACCAGCAGTGCAGTACTTATGAGCCTCAGGTGTCAGGTAAAGTTTCACCCATCCCTTCAGGATCTGTGCAACACTGAGAGACTTGTTTACCTTACGTAGGACACTCTTCTAGAGTAATATAAAACATTTGAATCCTACGGTACAAGAAAACCCACAACCATGGAGGTTCCTCCTTCTGATCTTTTGTACCTTGCAGAGGAATTTTGCACCATCTGTTGCATGTGGCTATCACATATGATTTCTATTGTTCTTTTTCATAAAACTCTAGCTCTTAAAAGTGATCATCATACTATCTTTCTTAGTGGACCCACATTAAATCCATTTATTAGTGTAGGCCACCAGTCAGGAATCCATGGCCAGCAGTGGTTGGAATGTACTGAGCATTGATAAGGACAGTGGAAACTAGTGAAGACAACAGTAGACTCTGAGTGAATAAGGATGCCTAATGTATTTAATTTCTTTTAAAAATATATATATTTATTTTTATTTTATATGTATCTGTGCTTTGTCTTCATGCATATCTGTGCACCCTTTGTGTGTATTGCCTACAGTGACCAGAAAAGGGCATTGGATCTCATCGACCTGGAGTTGCAGTTGGTTGTAAACCACCACACGGTTACTGGAAATCAAACCTAGGTCGTCTGAAATAGCAGTCAGGGATGCTAATACTGACTTTGTCTAGGCATGGAATTTAAAAATGTTTAGTTTTAAATAAACACGTGTGTGTGTGTGTGTGTGTGTGTGTGTGTGTGTGTGTGTGTGTACATGTAAAGACAGAGGAAAACATGAAGTGTCAAATTTTCTCATGCACCATCTACCTTGTTTATTGAGATAGGTTCTCTCAGTAGCTTGAGAGTTGTCTCCTGCTCTAGCCAAAGAGACCTTTGGATCTTCCTGCCTATACTTCCTCATTGCTGGGATTACAACTTTTACCAACATGCAGGTAAAACTAAACTCCAGCCTCTATGATTGCAAAACAGATATCTTACTAACTGAGCTGTTCCAGCCAGCCAGTGTGTAAGTTCTAATCCTAGCTCATAGCATGACAACTGCAAGGTTGTGATGAAGGTCAACAACACTAAAAGCTGCTAATGAGTGGCAAGTAGTATCAGCATAGAAGGTGACTTCAGAAATTCTTCAGTGGGTTGAGAGCCTGCCTTCTGTTTGCCTAAAACCCATAGAGAAATTATACCTTTTAAGTTAAAGGGTGCAGGTTAGAGTATAGCTCAGGGGTTAACTTGTGCAAGATCCCAAGCACTGCAACAACAGTTAGAGGAACAGTGGATGTTCCTAAAATGCTTTCTTAATCTGCAGGAATTTGGGGGCTTAACTCCAGCTTTTCATTCTTCTAGAAATAGATAGAAGCTTCAATGCCAATATTCTTAGGGAACAAAATCCTTCTTATTTCTCTTGTTTTTTTTTCTTAGACCTTCATCATTACCTACATTTGTACAAGATGCTAAGAATCAGTATCCTCCTATTGCATTTCTCTTTCCATTCTCTAGAATTCTACTCATCTTCAGATGGGCAGACAAAGGGAGACCCAAAACAGACACACATACTCATTTCATTGTTTCCTGAAAACAAGGCAAGATAAAAAGTAAAACCTATGCTGAAGTAACTGTACCTTCTTTAAAGAGTCCAATGAAAGGAAGTGTGTGAATATAGTGAATGTTTTAACATGCCTGCATCTAGTTTTTTTCCCCAACCATTAAATTTTTTTTCTTTCATATACTACTTCCCAACCACATTTTCCCATCCCTTCTCTCCCCTAGTGGCCACCCCTTTCCACCTATGTTCTTCCCAACCACATTTTCCCATCCCTTCTCTCCCCTAGTGGCCACCCCTTCCCACCTATGTTCTTCCCTAGATGCACTCCTTCTCTCTTTCCCTTCAGAAAAGAGGAGTCCTCCCAGGGATATTAATCCAACATGGCTTAACAAGTTACAGTAAGACTAGTCACCTCCCCTCATAGCAAAGCTGGAGGAGGCAACTCAATTGGACGAAAAGATTTCCCAAAGTAGACAACACAGTCAGAAGCAGCCCCTGCTCTCACTGCTAAGATTCCCACAAGCAAGCTATATAACCAGTACATACATTCGTGTATATATATATATATATATATATATATATATATATATATAGTTTTATCTCTGCCCCCTTTGTTTTTGCATGTTGGCATTCTCTCATGAACTCACTGTTTCCCAAACATACCATGGCAGTGTTTCTCAACCGTGCCATTGTGCGTCTTATTCCCTCAACCTGAAACATACCTCCCACTCTCATGCCTTTGTTTGCTTGAGATGTTCCTACTCATATTTCAAAACCCACCTCCCATGTCAATTTGTCTTTTAAGCTCTTCCTGATTCCCTTCGGCGATGTTAGTCATTGCTGCCTCTTTATTTCTACAGCTCCGGCACTTAGCTCTTTGATATATTTATCTGTTTACATGTCTGACTCCTCCACTGAAACAGTGACTCCTTAGAAGGGATGTGCAGCGAGCCTGGAGTCAGACTGTCTCGTTTACCAACACCTGCATCAACACACATTAGATATATGAGTTTGAGGCAGCTGCTCAGCTTCTTTAATCCCCAGTTTTCTCACCTATAAAAAGGAACTAATATCCTACTGTTCTCACGGGATCCTTCTAATAACAAAAAAATGGCAACACACACATAAGGCTCCCACCCAATGCCTGACATATATTAATGAATATTAATAGAAGTGACGATGATGACGCTGGTGGAGGATATAGCAGGGCAGTGGGAAGAGAAAGGTGATACCAAAGAAATCCCATTTATATTTTTAGCTCCTGGACCAATTCTCAGTGTCTGGGTACCTAAGAAGTGTCTGATGGTTGCTTATAGAACGAGTGTTTGGTAGTACCTTGAGTGACCTTACAGCAAAGCCAAAATAAGTAAAACGAGATCCTTTTCTATATCAGAGTCAACAGCACTGAATTACATTTTGGAATGTCAGAATCTCAAGTGCTGGTTGAGAGAAGGAAGTAAATGAGAAAGAAAGGCAGGAAGAGGAAGGGAAATGTTAAGAGTTATTTAGAATTGTAGAAGACTGGCCACAATTTGCTTTTTCACAGCTTTGCCTAAACGTCTTGGTTTCTTTATTGTTTTTATTAGTAGGCAATTTTCTCCATCTGTTAATACCAGGAATGAACTAAGAGGGAAATAGAGAAAAACAGACTCAAGAACAGGCAGATAAAGAAAGTACTTGCATTAATTTCAAAGAAGGACTTTTTAGAAATTATATACTGGATGCTTTCTAGGCCAGTTCTGGCTGATTCCCTGTGGAGCTTGGCACAGGGAAAAAGAAAACAAAAGCAAAAGCAAAAACAAACAAACAAAAAATCAAAATGACAACAAGTTCCCTCCTGGTCTTTCTGGAATCCTCTCCCTTCCTTAATGGGAACCTTTAACAGCATGGGAGTCTACAAGCAAAAGTTTGTTACTGCTGATGTTTGTTTCCTTTTGGTACCCAAAGCCCTGTACTCTTCCATGGTCCATGAAGCTCTTAGCTCCTCTTCAGCAGATCAGAGTCATATTTGATCAGGTTAACAAACAGGCAAACAAAGTGACTGGCATGCCTCTTCTCTTCTTCTCTTGACTTTCTTTGATCCACAGCTCCTCTCTGTCAGCCTGTCGCTTGCTGTCTCAACAGTAGGAGGAGGGGCAGCTGATACTTCTGAGCAGTTTTCTGTGTCTTCAACTGTCCTTCCTCTTCCTCTTCTTGATGATCATGACCACTAAACCTCACCCAGGAAGTAGAGAGAGCACAGAGTTTGGCTGCGGTCATGGGCAGGGCTGAATCAGAGAGTGTCTGGTTGCTGAAGCATAGCATTTAGTATTGTTCTTATCAATGATGAGTTTTCTTGGAATACTGGGCCAATCACTTGTGCCTTGCATAGAAGACAGTGTGTTATACAGTATGGACCATCTAACCCATGCTGGGACTTCTTCCTTCAAGGGAAAGGCCACCTCATGCTTCACTGATCACAAGACTCTGACCAATCATTTTAGGGAAGTAGAAGTATTTGCCTACTAAAACAATCTCACATATCTACAAATCAAAATAAGCAAGTAGAGGCCTTTTTTGTTTGTTTGTTTGTTTGTTTGTTTGTTTTCTTTCCTATGCCATGGACAAGGAGTTCAAGGTTTTCCCAGATTTTAAGTTTTTGTCTGGAGATATTTTTGATAGTTATACCCTTCACATTAAAAACAAGACTAAACCAAAACAGAAAAAACGTCATATCTTCTGAATAATCATTTTTTAGAAATGACCATTAAATTTCAATCAACTCCCAAACTTACCTAAAGGAACTTTAAAAACTAAAAGGAAGGAACTCATTCTTACTTTTTACTGGAAAGAATTTCTCATGAAGCAGAAATGTGAAATTCTTGGAAGGCTACTATAATAATCCACTCTCTGTGAAACTAGAGGCAGGATTGTAAAATATAAGGCACTATGGCTGAGCTGACTTTGTGAAAGACTTGTTCAGTCTTAGGGCTTCTGGGGGATTGTTTTATACTTAGTCGAGAACTATTGGGTTGAGGCATAATTGATACATAGAAAATTATTGAACTGATGTGGGAAACAAAATCATAAGAAATCCTTGGGCAATTCTGAAAAGGAGCATTTAATTCACTGTCACTCAAGAAAAAAGAAAGCAGTTCAGCTCTCAAAATGTATCCGCATTATTCAGTCAGACAATAAAATATAATCCCCATTCCAGCTATTAGAATAGAGCTTCGGGCAGCAGTTGGGATTTTGACTTGGTTAAAGCAAATAAAATACTGGAGAAGGAATGAAATCTAACTTGTTGTAACTTGGATTTGCAGAAATATAAGGCAACTTGGAGGAGATGAATTCAGGTAGAAAATGACCTTTTTATTATGTTCAGGAAGGCATTAGAATGTCAGGAGAATTGCAGAAAAAAGATTTATTACTATAAGCAGAGTTGACAAGTTCTATGTTGGCTAGTCTTCTGGACACAGAAGGGAAAACCCACATTTGGAGAGGTGAATGAGAAAGATTTTCTTTGTCTTCAGTAATCCAGGGAGACTGAATGGAGAGGAAATGTGTGCCCAGGTCTGCTCACAGGCTCCTGGGAGCTTCTGTGTAGACTGTTCTTAAGTTTCAACCACAGACGACCTGTTCTTTTAGCCTCATAGTCTCTCTAGATGGGCTTTATAAAATTAGAGTTGGATTGAACCCAATGCATACATTAGAAGTCCTTACACCTAATGGATTTCTATCTCTGTGGAAGAATTCTCTATACATTTTTGTGTATGTGTCTATTTCAGTGTGTATGACCATGTTGTATGATTGGTCCAGGCAATTAGAGAGAGTTTTGAGACTATTAATCATATTTTATAGTAAAATGAAATGCCATGTTTTACCTATTGAAGGCCATGCTCAAGTTCAGTGACTCATTTGAAACCCAGTCCCATCTCAGATGACAAAGAGGGCTAATATTAGGGTTTACCTTGCCCAGATGAGGAAATGAAGGCAAGAGAAGGGAAGTGACTCGCCCAGCATCCTCTTCATATTGTGGAGAGACTTTCATGATACTTATGACTCATGAGCATGTATTCCGCCCACGTGGCTTTGAACACATCCTCTTTTCTCGATGGTTTTCTTTCTTTACTTTCATCTTCAGATGCTTAGTGGAACTTCTATGGAGGTTCATCAGCTTTTCATTTGCTTGAAAAGAAGATGCCTCTTAGGCATTCTTCTTTGTTTCCTTCTCTTGTGACTATCTTAGCACTGTTTAGATCTATTTGTTTGTTTGTTTATTGTTTGTTGGTTGGTTTTTTGATTTTTTTTGTTTTGTTTTTGTTTTTTGGGTTTTTTTTTGTTTGTTTGTTTGTTTGTTGTTTTTCCACACAAGGTTTCTCTGTGTAGCCTTGACTGTCCTGGAACTCACTCTGTAGACCAGGCTGGCCTCGAACTCAGAAATCCACCTGCCTCTGCCTCCCAAGTGCTGTGATTAAAGGAGTGTACCACCATGCCCGGCTCACAGTTTAGATTTTACACACCTATGTATCCTGTGTACCTTCCTGGTGCAGAAAATATAGCCAGTGCTTCTAAGAACTGATTTCTGAGGAAAAGGGTAAATACACTTTACCCTACTATTCCTGACTCTTAGAAAAGTGAAACAGTAGTCACACAGTCATTGCTTCTTACATGAGTGCACTCATATGAACAAATGCCTAAAATTTTTCATTGGACCTAATTGCCATGTTCTTGATACTAAATTTCGAAAGGAAGGCAGGTTAATTAACTGTAAAAAATAAAAATCATAAGATAAAACCATTGCAGGGCCTTTGAGACTTGATGATAAATGGCATTCTTCTCTTAGTTCCTTCTTTCCTGCAACAAAACATGTGACCCTTGGAAGTTCATTTTAGATTACCAAGTGACACCTCTGCTAGGCAGGAACATTTTATGTTTTATGTCTTTGCCACTTCCTACTCTCCCATCACCTCCTACAGGAACAACCTTCAGGAAGTGTCCTTTGCCTGCAAACTGTCAGGAATGTATTTTTCCTGGATAAATGCCCTGCACTTAAGATATTTTCTTCCCTTGTGAAATTTCACCTGTCACCTTTTGCTTTCCCTCTGTTTTCTTTTCTTTTCTTTTTTTTTTCTTTTTTCTTTTCTGTACTATTTTATGCGTCTTGGGGAATACATTTTCAACTTGTTAGAACCAAGTAGACTCAGAATTAGAAAGCTCCATAGTAGAGTTTCTTTCCTTTTGTAGGAAATCTTTTTACAGCACTGACAGGTGAGGAGCTGGGCCAGTGAAAATCCAGACTTTGGACAGAAGACAGATGTGATTTCTGCCTCTTACAAATTGTATGACTTTGGGCAAATTACTTAACCTCTCCACACTCCAGTGCTTTCATTAGAGAATGACAAAGTCTTTCCCATCTTGTAGGGTCTCTTTGAGGATGAAGTGGGAAAATGCAGACAAAGCACATTGAATAATTCCTTGTCAGTAGTAGCATTAATAGATATTAGCCATTACTGGTAATTTTCCTGATAAACGATCTTTCGGATTCCATCTCAGTGTCCTCAATATTGGGGAAGGAGATTTCTGCATTCTTTAGTCAAACAGTTCCTTGGGAAGATATATGGTCTAACTGGTGTAGGGCCCTTTGTAATTAGTTGAAACCTTCTTTCCAATATCTAGTCATTGTCTCTGATAAATACACATGTTGGTGTAACATCTATATCTTGTCTATTCCACCTAAATTTCTCAAATTCGTTAATGGTTTTTAAGGATTTTGGTATTTTCCCATCTGGTCACACATCTCTTTGCCTTACCTATTACCTCTTTAAGATATCTTCCAATTAAGTTCCAACAACCCACTTCTTGTTTAATGAGATCAAACCAGAAAGGGAATTATTGCTTCCTAAAACCTGGCCCTTCTGTTCTTTAGCAAATGAACAGAAGCTAATATCTCAGATTCCTTAGCAAGCTTTTTAAACACTTGGGCTCAGGTGTAGCTTGCCAACCACTCGTCAAAAAGCCTTGTCTTTTGCTCATGACTGATTTGCATCAGGTTCAACCTGTTCTGCACATAAGTAAACAAGAGCACATTCAATAGCAAAGTTTAACTTTTTTTTTCTTTGAAATCCTGCCAAGGCAACTTCTGGAGACAATGTCTTTAGCCAGTCAGTCCCAACCTTTCTCCCCTCTCAGTACACATGAGTGATGATATGCACTTGGAGTATAATTACCCAGAGGCGCACCTGTGATGGCTTGTGAGTCACAGCAGCCACTTGTATCTCTATTCTTTGCTCATCTATGAAAATGCACATCAGAAAAGGGAGCAAGTAAATGGTTGACTAAATCCAAGAGGCAACAGAGTGTGAAGCTTTTTATATCAGCCTGGATGAACATCTCCATGATATCAAGATGGAGAAGACCTTCTTATTTGGTACCCAGAAAGAAAGAAATCACAAATAATAAAGTAAGAATAAGAGGCACTTCATTAAAACAGAAACATTATGAAGATACCATGAGGAAAATGAAAATTTATAATTATTAGCAATCTATTTGGTCTACCAAAGGCTAGCCTACCTGCCAGAATCCTAAAAACCTCTTGAAAAGTGTTAAGAAACAATCAGATGAGATAATTAGACAACAAGCTTAAGCATGTACTTCACAGAAGAACTTGGGTCAAACAAATATCACATGAAAAGAAACCAGGCCTGGGAATATGGTAAAGCCCAATGAGATAGCATTTGGCATATGCAGGAGCTGTAAAAATAAAATGACTAACATTAGCAAAAGTGAGCTAAGAGGTGCCGTCATGGTAACTTTGTGCACTTGTGGTGGGAGTGCAGATTGATAGAACTCCATTGGATTACATTCTGGAAACACCTACTCAAGTGGAACACACTCCTGCCCAACATACTACAGAAGAGAAGCCCAAACCCTGAAGGCACTGGCAGTGGGTGGGTGGTATTTGCCTCACTGATGCACTGTCATGGGATGGTTTCAGTTTTGTGAGTGGCTTCTTCTCCAGGGTCATCTAAGGATCAGTGATTGTCCTGTCTCATGACTTGGTCAGTCTCTTATTTAGGCGTTCTTCTAATTCCACAATAACCTCAGGCCTAACTTAGGTGCTTCACTGTCACAGAGTCGCATCACTGTCACAGAGTATGGAAAGACAAACAAATACACAGAGAGCACAGGTGTCTGGGAAACCAGGAGTTAAAAGAGTATGTTTTTCCATTCACTTTGCATTTCTATTTTATCAACTAGGATGTGGCTATAAGGTCACAAGTGTCTGCAAGAAGACTGGGGGATTTTTTTCTATGGAATATATATATATATATATATATATATATATATATATATATATATATAGAGAGAGAGAGAGAGAGAGAGAGAGAGAGAGAGAGAGAGAAAAGAATGTGTAGAAATGAAGAGTCTCCACCAAAAGCTCTAGCATAGTGACTTTACTCCAAGTGAGGACCCAGTGCTTCTTATGGGGACCATGTGATGTATAGCACCATGGTCTTAGTGACAACAACAATTACCAAGAACATGCAAGTAATTCAGTTCATCAAAAATGAAAAGAAAAAATGAATTGTGTGCATGTATGTGTGTGTATTATATAACTACAAATTGAGAAGAAAACTCAATGATAATCAACACAGCTGAATCTGCACAGCTATTCTAAAAGAAACCAGGCCTATGGCTCCATTTACATAAGGTTAAAAAGCGCGATACTAAAAATATAATACTTAGAGACACCTGTGTGAATGGCAAACTGAAGAAATGTAAAGGAATAAAATCACACACGTCAAAATCATAAGAAGCAGACTTTCAGGAAGACAGGAGGGGCTGGCACAGGGGAAAGAATTCAGTTGTACCATCATTGGTTTATTGTTGAGTGGGTCAAAGTTAGGTGAAAGGTCTGCTGAGATGGCTCAGTGGTTACAGGTTCATGTAGACAAGCCTGATGACCTGAGTTAAATCATCAGGACCCACATGAAGAAAGGAGAGAACTGACTCCTGCAAGATGTTCTCTGATCTCTATGCATGCATGACATGTTTGCTGCCTAAATATTTTGTCGCCTAAATTTCACATAAGGAAAATCTAAACCCAATAGGATTACATCTGAGAAAGAGGCCTTAATTAGTTCATGCGGGTAGAACCATCTTAAGAGGGATTAGAGCTTCTGTAAGAGGGGACATGGGAGAGCTCTCTTGTTGTATGGGGAAGTAATAACAATGTTGTCTGAAGTTAGCAGAAAGCTTTATCCTAAGGCTGGTCATGCTCACCTCACCGAGACTCCCAGTTCTGCAGAAAATAAGAAACTTCAATTGTTTGAAACCACCCATCTGTGGTGTACTTATATTGAGCAACTCTAACAATACCAGCTTTGTCAGTATATTCAGTCCCTTAAATATATTATAGTTGTATAGCCCTATAGCAAGGCTTCCTTAACTTATTTCATGTCATTATTAAGATTCAGAAGACCACAGAGGCCCCAAATATTTATCTGTAAAGTGGGAATTTAAACAGAATCAACTTTATGGGGTTATTGTGGGAATTAAACAAAATAATATGTGATCGTTTCATACATGTTTATTTAATAGTACAGACTCTAAAAATTTAAAACATGTACTAATAGAAAATTGTCAGCCAGCAATTGGTTAAGAGTAAAATATGTAGAAATGTAACACATTGCCTGTCCATATATAGTCTTTCAAAGTTTGCTACATTTTTGCAAAAGCTAGTTCTGACATGTGGTGGCCTTGGCTTACAATAGACATGCAATAAATCTTAGCTTCCTTTTATTTTAAGGTATTTGGAAACTTTGTCCCTGTTTTCTTTCGATGTATTATTATCCATGAGTCTAGTAATTAAGAGTCAGAGGTTGTAATTAGGAGGTGGGCTATCCTCACAGAAATAGTCAGTCTCAACAGCACTGTGGATATTTTTTTCTGAAAATGTTGTCTGGATTTCAGACTCTTAAGTGGTCAATGATTTAAATTAAAATAGTATAAGTTAAGACACACAAACTTATAGTACTGTAATGATGTATAATGAGACAATAATCTTTTTCTCTTTCTTTTCTCTTCTTCATCTGGAGTTGGTTTATATGCTGCACCAGACTACAAAATAAATGCTTAACGTGTCTTTGTCTTGCAGCTTAAGTCTGATATTTGGAAATAGCTGAAAACCTCTCAGAGCCAACAGTGTTGAATAATGTATGTGAGCAAGCTGCATAAGACCATTTTTGGTAAAGAAAACATTGCGATGAAATTAATGAGACTTCTTGCCTGGCTTGTAAAGTGTCTCTGAAGGCATTTGCAGATCAGAGTTCCACACATCGTAGGGGTAGTATGGATAGCTCTTAAATAATGGGATGGTGCTGAGGAGATGTCAAAGCAGCTAAGAGCACTAGCTGATCTCCCAGAGGAATCGGCTTCAATTCCCAGCACCCATACGGTAGTTTATTACTATCTATAATTTCTGTACCAGGCAACCTGACCCACTCTTCTGGTCTTTATGGCCATTACATGTATGTGGTGGACAGACACATATTCAAGCAAACACTCATAAACATAAAAAAAAATAAGTAAAAATAAATGCTCTGAAATAATGGCCAAAGCTTCATATCATTTCATCAAGTTCTATTGACATCAGTCTCATGTGGCACACTCATTTTACTTACTAAAATATTGAAATAATTCCATGGCTGTTACTAATAGCCACACATTTCAATCCCCCTAAATAAATCCATCCAAATCACCTAGTCACTTGCTCCAGATTAATCCATAGGTAATACTTTGTGCTATTGCCAGTGTCTAATCTGATTGTCTATACCAATGCCATTTAGTTTGTTAATTATTTTGAACATCTTCACAGGCTGGAAAGCTGTATGACAATTAATTTCATGGTCCTGGTAATGCTTATTTGGACATTAAGCACAGGTAGGTGGGACAACATAAACAATTATATCTGTCTGAGATGGCTAAAATAGATAGAGGCTTTTTGAGGATAACAAGTTACTCTGTGTGTGTGTGTGTGTGTGTGTGTGTGTGTGTGTGTGTGTGTGTGTGCTTACATGCTCCATGGGACAGAGTTGAGATATGCCTCCTATCAGCAGCCACATGCTTTTTTATTGTAGCATGGGGAGGGAAAAAAGCCTGAAGCATTGTGGAGTAATCACAGCACATTTATTGATATGAAAGCATCACCAATGAACATTACATGGTCTTCCTAGTTTGATAAAAATACGAAAAATAAACCTCCAGCTGTTTATAAGATGCAAAGCACAGAATATTCAAACTGACAGATGTAATAAGAAAAAAAAAAACTTCTCAAATGTATGTAAGTATTTATTGTCCATTCACCTTCACAATTTTTAGCTTTTCTGACTTAGACTAATTTCATTGATATTTTTATTGGTCACATAGCAGTGCTTGTTTCATATCTGCCACTAAACTCCCACCTCAGTGTCTCTTGCCCATTAGAGTTTCACTACACAGTAAGTGTGATGGGCAGCTATAGGTGTGAAGTAGTAACATGTTGAGGTTGAGTCAGTAAACACACAGAAACATAAACACTGGTATATATGTGGTCACCGTGACACTTGTCCCTATCTGTTCTTTACATACACCTGAAATTGTATCTCTTGTCCTTTTCAAGAAAGAGAAAAAAAGGAAAACAAAATGAAAGAGAGGAAAGCCAAAGCATTGTCAGTGTTCACAAGCCTAACACAGGATTTGGCACAGCATTGTATCCTATCAATGGCTAATAAAGAGAGAGCTGTTTCAGGATAGAATTCAGGGCCTGGGGTACTTATCACCATTTTGGAGCACTTGGCTGGAGGCCTCATCGCAGCCATGGCAGGAGTGGAGTTTGGAGACTGGAGGACTCCATCTCTCCTGCCCACTCACTTTTTAACTGACAAGAACTGAATGGTAAATGATATGCAGCTCTGGGCTCTGTTGTCAAAAGCTTCCTTGTTTTCTAGAAAAAGCCCCTTATAAACCTAGGAGGGGAAGCATTAAAACAGATACCACAGACCTTACCCGCAACATTCCACAGTGCTAGGTTTCAAAGTTAGACTAATAAACAAGGAGAAGGAAATGGAAACAAAGGTAATACTACATTTATAGACAACATTGAAGTAAATTAGAACCTTGCATGACACGGTGATGAAACATTGGCTTGCTGTTCTAAAGAGCATGGCGCATGGGCATTATGGAAGTTGTCAGAATGAACTTAGAGTGACATCTGTCCAACTCTAACAACCGTAGGCAAAAAGATGTGCAGTTTGAGGGACAGAAATATCATGAACCTGTACCCAATAACACAAATTACCACAGAAGGGTCTGCCAGAACCTTAAACTGCCACAGGAGTCACGGTAAACACAGGCAAAATCAAAACAGAAACCACGTTCGCCAAGGTGTCTGCCTAGCAGCAGCCCACCCGTCCATGATCTCACATTACACTTGTTAGCAATCTTCATAGTCAAAGGTAACTATTTCAAAACAGCTTTTCTTCTGGCCCTGGAAGACCTTTGCCTTTCTTTGCTCCATGGCCAACATATTTCTCATCACAGGGTTCATTGCTGACTAAATTGTTATCTTTGGGAATTGTGTTGCTCTTGTATATAGATGGATAATGTTCCGTGTACATAGTCACCTTGTGTCTGAGGATACGCATTTGGTGCTTAGTCAACAGATGGTTGGTAGGATCAAACCTGTGGAACAAAACTCAAAGCAGAATGGCATTAGTTCTCTGTCAGTGCCCAAGAATCGCCCTAATTGTTTATTGTTGCTTAAAAGAAAAGCAGACATTCGTTATCTCTACTTTTGTGGGTCATGGTTTTAGAGTGGCACAGGTGAGCAACTTCTGTTTTTCCCATTGTGTCTGAGGTCTAGATGCTTCTCTTCAACTGTGCGTCACACACATAATTGACAGCTTCACACCGGTTGATGGGAGGGCGTCTGGGTTCTTCCCTCTCTTGGTCTTTTCGCCATGCTGCTCAAACCTCATGATCTGGCTGTCTTCTCAGTGAGAAATTGGAGAGCTTGAAACAGTAGTTGTGATGCTCTTTGTAATGGAGCTGAAGAAATCATAAACATGCTTCCTTAACACTGAGTTGGCAAACAGATAAGCCTTAGTCATCAGAAAGAGAAATGTGTGTAGAAAGGTATGAATTACCAGGAAGAGATTATACTTTGGTGATCACCATGGGAGTAGGCTACACAAATGTCAACAACTTCAGTGTACATGCTTCTGGGCAGAGCAGTGCCTACACTTTGTCTTTCAAACAGGTTCTATTCATTATATTTACTAAAAAGATCACATTTAATTCTAACCACAAAATTGGGAGATTATGCCTCTCACTTGTAGGTAAATAAATGAAAGCTTAAAGAGACTAAAGTAATTAGAGATTAGGTTACACAATAAAGAAATCATTGAGTTAGGAGTTCAATCCACTGGTGCTATATGGTTCCATTTGAAATAGTCAAACACCACACACACACACACACACACACACACACACACACACACACACACCAGAAATTGGCTCCTGGCTATCATTTAAGTCATAAAATATACTTAAATTTTGAGGTAAAGACATAGTATCTGTTCTAATAACTGATATACTGCTCAAGATGGATCTCCTTTGAGCTCCTGGCAAAGACATGTTTCAGCCCTTAACCACTGATCTTGAACAGGTTCCAACAATCAAGTCATGACTTTGCTTGCTGCAAATTTGATTGAATTCTTAAGGTCTTAAACACCAAGTCACGTATTTGTTATTTAAGTTTATAATGCATTGATGAAATCACTTTCTAGACAGTTTGCTTATGTATTAGATATAATTGTCAGACCAATTAAATTCTTGCTTTGACCTGTCTAGAATATTCTCTCTCTATAGAAAGACATTCAGTCAGTTATACTATTTGAGGTAACAATATGGCAATAACACATTTCAGGGTCTGGAAACCAGGAAGATTAATTTTTGTTTGCCTATGTATAACTCTTCTAAGCAAAGAATTCCTTTCAGTTTAGAAGAGAGGTCAAGGCTGATACTACCCTAATGTCACTTGCTCCCAGATTGTGTATGAAGAGTTTATGGATCCTAAGGTTTATGTAACATTGGGTGCTCTATGAAGATTATAAAACAGAAGATTATACATAAAATGTTTAATGTTGAGTCTTGAGATGACCTCTGCAAATGAGGGGCACAAAGCTTAAGTTTTCATAGCTTCACAACACACCCTCTTATGCTATAATTATTGTCAGGTATGGTAATGGAAATATGGTAAAGCACTCTAACACACACTGTAGATTATAGCTTCAGTTTGGAAGAAACACAGCACAACCTCAAAATGGATAGTGTAGTTTAGGCTTCCAAGGAGAACTGGGAGTGTTATGTATGTAACAGCAAATCATCACAGTAGACAAGGAGCAGATGTGGGAGAAGATAATTTGAACGGACAGCAACCTCACCTCATAGGCCTGCTTGAATCCCATTATATAAAAGGGGATTAGATGCCTCTCAAACAGACTGGAATCTAGTTGTAATGTGAGGGCTTGCCTCCCAAATTTAGCAGAAAACATGGATATAGGCAATGCTCTTTGCAGAAATTCTGTTTGGTTTTCAGTGATCAAGATGTAATACTACCATTCATCAATATGGATGCCAGGTTTTAGGGAGCATCTCTCAGATGACAGCTTTGGTGTGTTGAGTTGTTATTTTTGTTGCAAAAAATGCTTACTTTCAAAATCTTGGATGCATGCCACCGAAAATACCTCCTAGTCTTCTGTAATGATGTGCAGACCTGGCTCAGTGACTGTAATTGCTCTAACTGATGGTTGGAGTGGTAGACATGTAAGGTACTCATCAGAATCTGGTTTGGCTCAAAGAGTAGAAAATGTTCATCTGACCCTAGTGCTCACTTAACCTTCTGTAGTAGATCGACAGTGTATTTAGAGCATATTTATCCCCTACTATCATCCAACTCTCCCCAACCTCCCCACCACATTCTTCCCAACTTCACACCTTCTTGTTTTTCTCTTCTTCCTTGTAATGAGCCGCAGAGTCTAGTCAGTGATGCCTGCACACAAATGGGTGCAGTCTAGTGTTTTGACTGGTCATATTTGTGCTTTGAAAATATGTAGAAAGAAGACTCCCAGTTGATTACTGGTTTAACTACTCAAAGTAGCAGCTGTATTTTTAAACCATGTACTGACAATATCTATAAAAATAGATCAGCAATGGCTCATGCTCTAAGATCAGCGATTGACAAATAGGACCTCATGAAACTGAAAAACTTGTGTAAGGCAAAGAAGACTCAATAATACAAAATGGTGACTTACAGAATAAGACAAGCTCTTTGCTAACCCTATTTCTGGTAGAGGGATAATATCCAAAATATAGAAAGAACTCAAAAAGTTACACTCTAGAAAATCAAATAATCCAATTAAAAAAATGGGGTACATAGATGAACATTATATTCTCAACACAGGAATCTCTAATGGCTGAGAAGCACTTAAAGAAATGTTGAACATTCTTAATCATCAGGAAAATGTAAATTGAAATGATCCTGGGATTCTACCTTTCATCAATCAAATGGCTAAGATAAAAAAACTCAAGTGACAGTCCATGTTGGTGAGGTTGTAGAGAAGGAGGAACACTCCTCCATTGATGGTGGGATTGCAAACTGTTACAATCACTCTGGAAAGCAATCTGGCACTACTTCAGAAAATTGTAAATAGTTCTACTCAAAGACCCAGCTATATCATTCCTGGGAAAATAACTAAAAGATACTTCACCATAAACCAAGGACATGTGTTCCACTATGTCCATAGCAGCCTTATTTGTTATAGCCAGAAACTGGAAACAACCCAGATGTCCCTCAAACAAGGAATGGATACAGAAAATTTGGTTCATTTATACAATGGAATACTATTCATTCAGATATTATAAATGAGGACAACATGAAATCTGTAGGCAAATGGATGGAACTAGAAAATATCATCCTGAGTGAGGTAACCCAGACCCAAAAGGACATGGATAGTATGTACTCATAGAAGTAGATATTAGCCAAAAGTTAAGAATACCTATGATACAACTCACAGACTGTAGGAAACTTATCAAGAAGTGTGACTACCAGAAACCAATTATAAGGGGAACAAAATAATCATGGGGTACAGAGGGAAGGAGAAACCTGGGTGCTGGAAGACGAGAGAGGAGAGGGGCAGGTATTGGGAGAGACAGAAAAGAAGCCATGAGGGCCACAAGAATGAACTGAAATATGCAATAGAGGGGTCAAGGGGCAGGGGAATCTCTAGAATCTCTAGAAAGTCCCAGAGAGGCTACCAGGACTCAATCTGATGACACTACTTGCCTAAATGCCAACTGTGGGGAGATGGAACCAGAAGAGACCACGTCCAGTAGATAGACATGGCCCCTAGTTGAGGCAGGGCCCAGCCATCCATCTTCAAACATTTTAACCCAGAATTATTCCTGTCTAAAGGAAATACAAGGATAAAAATGGAGCAGAGACTGAAAGAAAGATCACCCAGTGACTGGCACACACTAAATCCTGACACTATTATGTGCAGACAAGAGCCTGGCATGGCTGTTCTCTGAGAGAATCTACCAGCAACTGACTGAGAAATGCAGATACTTACAGACAACTATTGGATTGAGGTCAGGGACCAATATGGAAAAAATAGAAGAAGGACTGAATGAACTGAAGAGGATTGCAACCTCACAGGAATAACAAGGCTGCCAACCAACAGGGATGCCTTAGAGCTACCAGAAACTAAATCAAAAACCAAGGAGACATGGACTGCTTGTTAGCACTGGGCACATTGTAGCAGAGGACTGCCTTGTATGGCCTCAGTAGGAGAGAATAAGCTTGCTTAATCCTGTGGAAACTTATGCCCTAGAGAAGAGGGATGCTACTGAGTGTAAGGTGGGTGTGGGTGGGCAGGGGTAGGAGCACCCTTTCAGAGGCAGGGTGGGGGTAGAGAGATAAAGTGAAGAACTCTGGGTGGGGGACCAGAAAGAAAGGCAACTTTTGTAATGTAAATAAATAAAATAATTTAATAAAAACAAATCAAAACAAAAATATTTTGAAAGAGAAGTTATCCTCTTGCAGATTTTCTGGAACCACAAATGTTTTGTTATTCACAATGAGATTACTTTTTAATAGAGTTCCTATAAGATGAGAATATTGTAAATTGAAAGTTCATTTCCTACCTCTAACCTATTGGCCCTCGGTAGCAATCTAGTACACTCTAGAGTGCCACTTGCTTATTCTCACATGACATGGACAATTGGGAAGTAGGAGCATGGCTGTTGCCTAGCTATACTTTCTCAAGTATATATTTGCCAGCCTGCAAAAAGGTCAAAATTCAAAATATGATGAATATATTGATATACTAAATATGTCTCACTCTTTCCAGTAAAATCATAATCAAATCACTGTAAGCTGGAACCTTTCAGTGTCAAAATTAATATGTATGTCAATATGCCCATTGTTCCTCTCTGGAAAAATTATGGTAGACAACCTGTGTTTTGTACATTATTCACTATGCTCTGGTTTCAACTCTGTACTCCAATATAACAGAACTTAATGCTTGAATAATGTTTAAAAAATGACAGCTTCAATCTTATAATGTATGGTGCTCCTACTAATATTAAAAAAAACATTGCTTAAATTAATGGTATTCAAGTGGAAAAAAGACAGCCTTTTCAACAAATGGTGCTGGCACAACTGGCAGCTATCATGTAGAAGACTGGGAATTGATCTATTCCTATCTCCTTGTACTAAGGTCAAGTCTAAGTGGTTGAAGGACCTCCACATAAAACCAGAGACACTGAAACTTATAGAGGAGAAAGTGGGGAAATGCCTCGATGATATGGGCACTGGGGAAAAATTCCTGAACAAAACAGCAAAGGCTTGTGCTGTAAGATCAAGAATTGACAAATGGGACCTCATAAAGTTGCAANGCCTAGTTGGCCATCAGTGGGAAGAGAGGCCCCTTGGTTATGCAGACTTTATATGCCCCAATACAGGGGAACGCCGGGGCCAGGGGGTGGGAGCGGGTGGGTAGGGTAGCAGGGCCGGGAGGGGGGAGGATATAGGGGACTTTCTGGATAACACTTGAAATGTAAATGAAGAAAATATCTAATAAAAGTTGGAAAAAAATTAATGGTATTCAGCTATACTTCATGATATCTTATAAAAGACAATTGTTTTTTATTGCTTGAGGTGTTTATTACTTTAAATAATCATAATAATAAAAGGGAGCTTTGGCATAATCATACTTGGGGGGGTGTTATGGTGTTTGAAATCAATTTGATGCCCTGTGCCACATGATGTGTTGACATTTTTATATAAATTCATGGACCATTTCGCTGATGAAGAAGATGAGAGCTAAGAGTATAAGGAGTCTGTAAACATATAGCAAATAATAATAAAGTTCACCAAAGACTTTCAGGATACCAATGTGATTTCATTAATTATATTTCTTATCAACTCTTCAAGCCCTGAACGATAGGCTGGCCAGTAAGGGAGCAGGAATGACAAGCTACTTGATTAAAAAGTAATTTCTCTGTCTCTATATAGTCTACCAATTGAAGTTAATTCTATCTAAAGAAAAAAAAAAGAAGAAAAGAAAAATGAAATAAAAACTAAATATATAAAGATCAGTCAAATATACGTAATAACTAGAATATTCTGAAATTAATTTTCATTGAAATTAAAATCCCATTAATTCTCCCCTTCCTTTTTGTAAAAAATATTTATTTATTATTATAGCTAAGTACACTGTAACTGTCTACAGACACACCAGAAGAGGACATTACATCTCATTACAGATGGTTGTGAGCTAACATGTGGTTGATGGAGTTTGAACTCAGGACCTTCGGAAGAGCAGCCAGTGCTCTTAACTGATGAGCCATCTCTCCAGCCCCTTTCCTAACTTTCAAGCTATGAATACAGAAACCTATTATTATGAACTAAGAGTAAGGGTGGCAACTTAGTTTAGAAATACTAATTATAATAAAGATAAAGCCCACTAGATAAGCCCACTAGAAAAATATCATACTTTTATTGCTGTGTTTTAATTTTTGAAAAATTGAGCAGAGGTTATTTTGAATTGATTGTTTATTTTTTTATTTATAGTATTGTGATAAATGATCATTAGGAGGGAAAGAAAGAGAAGAAGGATGAAGTCTAAACCACATGGCATATTTCATAAAAACATTCTTTCTCACAAACAAAAATGCCATATTTATTTAAGTACCTGCTAGTTGGTTTTCTATAACTTCAGATACTAATCGTAAAATGTCTATAGACAGAAGATTTTCAAGTATTTATTTGACATGGATTGCTTAGTGTTTCATTTCTTTTTATCCTTGGATTTTTTTATTTACATTTCAAATGTTTTCCCCTTTCTAGGTTACCCCTTGGGAAGCTCCCTATCCCATCCCTCTTCCCCTGCCTCTATGAGGGTGTTCCCCCACCCAGCCACAGACTCCCATCTTTCTGCCCTGACATTCCCCTGCACTGAGGCATGGAATACCGTCAGGCCCAAGGGTCTCTCCTCCCACTGATGTCTAAGAAGACAATCTTCTGCCACATATATATTCTCAACAATAAAAGAACTTGGAGAATCAGCATCCTGGACCTCAAGCTGTACTACAGAGCAATAGTGATAAAAAGCTGCATAGTATTGGTATGGTGATAGGCAGGTAAACCGATGGAATAGAATTGAAGACCCAGAAATGAACCTACAGTCTCTTGATCTTTGACAAAAAAGCTAAAACTATCCAGTGGTTAAAAGCATTTTTAAACAAATGCTGCTAGTTCAACAGGCAGTCAACATGTGGAAGAATGCAAATTGATCCATTCTTATCTCCCTGAACAAAGCTCAAGTTCAAGTGGTTCAAGGACCTCTGTATAAAACCAGATACACTGAATTTAAGAGAAGAGAAAGTGGGGAAAAGTCTCGAACATATGCACATAGGAGAAAAGTTCCTGAAGAGAACACCAATAGCTTATGATTTAAGATCAATTGACAAATGGGACCTCATAAAATTGTAAAGCTTCTGTAAGGCAAAGGACACTGTCAATAGGACAAAACAACAACCAACAGATTGGGAAAAGATCTTTACCAACCTTACATACGATAGAGGACTAAGATCCAATATATACAAAGGACTAAGAAGTTAGACTCCAGAGGACCAAATAACCCTATTAAAAATGGGGAACAGTCTCTGGATTGTCTTTCCTTCCATCTCAGCTACAAACTTTGTTTTTGTAACTTCTTCCATGGGTATTTTGTTCCCCATTCTAAAAAGGAACTAACTATCCACACTTTGGTCTTCCTTCTTCTTGAGTTTCATGTGTTTTGCAAATTGTATCTTGGGTATTCTAAGTTTCTGGGCTAATATCCACTTATCAGTGAGTGCATATCATGTGAGTTCCTTTGTGATTAGGTTACCTCACTCAGGACTGCCCCACCCGGAGATCCATCCCATAATCAGCCACCAAACGCAGACACTATTGCATATGCCAGCAAGATTTTGCTGACAGGACCCTGATATAGCTGTCTCTTGTGAGCCTATGCCAGTGCCTGGCAAATACAGAAGTGGATGCTCACAGTCATCTATTGGATGGAACACAGGGCTCCCAAAGGGAGGAGCTAGAGAAAGTATCCAAGGAGCTGAAGGGGGTCTGTAACCCTATAGGAGGAACAATATGAACTAACCCGAACTAACCCCCAGAACTCGTGTCTCTAGCTGCATATGTAGCAGAAGATGGCCTAGTTGGCCATCATTGGGGAGGAGAGGCCCTTGGTCTTGCAAAGATTATATGCCAGGGGAATGCCAGGGCCAGAAAGCAGGAGTGGGTGGGTTGGAGAGCAGAGTGGGGGCAGGGTATAGGGGACTTTCAGGATAGCATTTGAAATGTAAGTGAAGGAAATATCTAATAAAAATTTGTTTAAAATTGAAAAAATTGGGGAGCAGAGCTAAACAGAGAATTCTCAGCTGAGGAAACTCGAAGGGCTCAGAAACACCTATAGAAATGTTCAACATCCTTAATCATCAGGGAAATGCAAATCAAAAGGACCCTAAGATTCCACCTCACACCATTCAGAATGCCTAAGATGAGTAACTCAGGTGACAGCAGATGCTGGCGTGGATGTGGAGAAAGGAACACTCCTCCATTGCTGGTGGGACTGCAAGCTGGATTGCATAATGTTATTAGTTTACCTGTACATATCTTCATTATGTTTTACCTTCAGTCATGGATATATATCTGAACAGGATTGAGTGAGTCAGATCTGACAGATATTCATATTCCTAATTCGCAAATTGAGTATTTTATAACTATATTCATCTGCTCATAACATATAGTTCAACTTTCTTTACTTCATCCCATTGCTGTATCTTATTTTGGACTTTAATTCTTTGTTGCTTAATTATTTGTTGCATTGTTGTATAGACAACTGTATATCATTTAAATTCTTAAATAAGGCTATTATACTTCAAACTACAGGACATTTATATGGGGCAATTGATATTTTTGCAAAATATTCTTCTCTAATCTTCATAGTTAATTTTTGGTGAATAAAGTAGTGAAGATAAAAAAACAGAGAAAGTATAGCATCTTCCTAATTTATGCTGATGCTATGCAGTTTAATGCAGTAGAAAATATGCACATGTAATAATTCATTAAGAATATTTTAAGTAGAAAATTTAAGTTCAAAATAATAGTAATTTGACATTTTCATTTTATAAAATAAATAAAAATGTATATGTAAGAATAATTTCAGACTAATTTACTGCATTGTTCTGTTTTCGTTTTTGTTTTAGTATTTAATATTTAGAAAACACAAATAATGATCCCTTTACTAAAAGGTAAAAATGGAGTAATATATATGTCAAACATGATTTTGATAGCTATGTGATACTTTGCACATTTTAAAATCAAGTCATTAGTTCATTTCTCAAAGTCTCTTTCCCAAGCAGTTCAACAGATGTTTAGTAGTCAGTTTTAAATGGAGATGCATATTAAAGCACTTTAAATTATTAATATGCAATGCACTTTATTTGAATATGGAAAAAGCTAGATGGGGTGAGTTTCTCTGAAAATAAGGCTGTTAAAATGTCTAAGGCATTCAAGAAGGTTGAGAGGGAGGTCTACGTATCTGCCGGATATATATCTAAGCACTTAAAAAAATTTTTTTCAGATTGTATTTTAATTAAAACACTTGTCCCTTCCCTGTTCTCCCTTTAAACTCTCCCATACATCCCTCCCTATTTTATTTAAAATTCGTGGCCCCGTTTTTTATCAGTTTTTTTGGCATGCATATATGAATTTGTATACACATATATATTCCAAAATATAACCAGTTTAATTTATATAATGCTACTTGCATGTATGTTTTCAGGACAAAACATCTGACAGTGAACAATTAGTTGGTGTGCTTTTCCTGAGGAAGGCTACCTCTATGACCCACAGCTTTACTCAGTTGCCTGTAGCTCTTGTGGAAGGTTGAGGACTCACATTCTGCCCCATCGCATTTGGCGTGTTCAATGCTCTCATCCTTATTCAGATGTGGTTTGAGCAGTCAGGTTGGTGAGCCTTTGTGGGTATAAATTCTGACATTATTGGAAATACTATCTTATAGCTCTGGCTCTTACAATCTTTCCACCCCCTCTTCCTCAACATTACCTGAGCCTTAAGTGTGAGGATGTTTTGTAGATTCATTCATTGAGACTAAGTTCCATAATTGTGTATACTTCATGTGTTCTCTCTTTCACACCGGAGTACTGCAGGGTAGACACTGTAGTGATCTCATTTCAGAGATAACTAAAATAAATGTATTAGTTACTTTTTTCATTGCTGAGATAAAATCAAGTTAAGAAATGGCTTGTTTTGACTTTGGACTTACAGTTCACCATGGTTTGAAAGTCATGGCAAGTAGAAACTAAAGGCAGCTGGTCCTATTGTATATTTTCAGTCGTGGGTAAGGGAGAGCTATCTCTGTTGTGTTTATTAAGTCTAGGACTCCAACTCATGGGACAAACAGCCTTCATTGAGGAGTATCTTCCAACCAGAATTAGCCTAATCTGCATAATATTGCTCAGAAACGCTCAGATTTATTTTAGTGGTCATTCAAATCCTAACAAGTTGACAATCAGACTCAGTCATCAGAGGTCCTGAAAAATATATTTCAAGCATTATACTGTAGGTATAAGGGATGACTAACTTCAGGATTTTTTCCCTTGAAACTACCTCCCATATTTTAGCTTACTCCCAATTTCTTCTTCTGAAATATGTTTAACCTGCTGATGGTGCTTAACCTTTTATCTTTCTTCAGAAGCTGTTTGTCACGCCTAGTGTGGAGCTCTACACTGAGAATGCTCACAAGGGGTGGACTTCTCCAAGCCTAACTCACATATTGAGCTTACGTGTCATAGCTTTCACTTGCTTATTAAACTGTTGGCAAGGGTTGGTTTCTTACCTATGATCTGAGTTGTTATTTCCCACCACACCAAATCCATTAAGAACCTTACTTCTATAATTGCAGGGCAGAGCCGAATGAAAGGCAAGTGGGAAAGGGAAAAAGGAAAATGACATAAAAGGGTATTTTTCCCTACATTGTTTACTACTTCACAAGAAAACTAATTTGGTTGCACAAAGCATATAACCTGTCTTCTACAGAGGTTATGTGGGAAAAGTACACTTTAGAGAAGTCATTATATGAGTAAGAATAGTCAGAAATTTGTTTCTCCCAATCTTCTGTCTTTTGCTCGAGTTTCGTCGTTGCCTGTGACTTTTCTCCAGTCACAGTACACTATGTCCTCTGGTTCACAAAGTAGTAGAAGAGAGCATTATTTGATATTTTGATGTTTTGCTTATTTTTTTTTTTTACTAAATTGTATTGCTGAGTATAAAATTTGGACTTTGAAAATATTCTTTTAAAGATGTACATTTTAGTGATCACTGAGGGTTTGTAATCTTAGAAGTCTTGTTCCTGAAACAAGATCTTACTTTCTTACCCTATCCCAAACTTGCTATGCTGGTCTATACTGACACACAGGTGAATTCTTCATACCAGAACTCATTTGAAGAGGAAATTTTACATTTGACCCTCCTGATGAGAATATCAACTCTCACTAGGATGAAAAGCAGGCCTATTACACTGAACCATTTTCATATATCCATTTACACCCAGCTTCTCACTCAGTCAACATTCCCCTTGGTTTCAGTAAATGTTTTAGCATATGGCTCCAAAAGCAACAGCGTGAAATTGGTATAAAAATAAAACATCTTCTGTAATACCTTTTAATGATTTTTCCAGGAATTGTATTGTTTCATGTGATTAGAATATTTGAAAAAATCTCTACTCTACTTAACAGAAAAGTGACATGCCATAATAAGTCATTTATTTTCACAAAAGTTACAGATTTATAGATGAATATCAAGAACAATGTCCATGGGCATGTCTTACTTATAAACTGTATCTTAACCTTTTAATTTTTTGAACAAAACCAATATTCAACTAGAGGCACAATAATTGGAGCCTTTTTGCTACTCTTTCAACTTTTCTTTATATATGCTATGACCTTAATTTACTATTTATATTATATTTTGTCATGTCCTAACTCATAGAATATGGTTATTGCTCATAGTATGAAGGCTGTGGCTTCCAATATCAATGTCGGGTCTAGAGTCTGAGGATGGCATCCTGTTTGGTTCAGGAATTGATCTGATCACCATGTTATCACATGGCAAAGGGGGCAAAAATCAGACCAATACAGTATAAAGCTTCTTTTATAAGGCAGTAATCCATTCATGATGTTGGAGATTTCATAGTGTACCTTCTGAAGCCCTTTATGCTTACTACTAGTATAGCGAGAACTAAGATTTAACATGAACTGGGGGAGATGGTCATACCAACAAAGTTTAAGTATTTCTCCCATCAAAATGCTAACTAAGGCTGATTTTTCCTAGATTCTGAGATCAAAAGATTTTAGGAGTGTTCAGGGTGGTTTGGCCAAAACTAGTTTAACTATTTCCTGTATTCTTCTCTTTCTAACTATTTATTCATTTTTAATTGAACATTTTCTAATGACCTCAAGTAAAAAACATAAATATAGACAATATGATCCTATAATATTTATTAATTTCAAGGTAGATAATGATATAATACTCTAAAAACATATAGAGTTAATGATCTCTGAATATTCCTTCAGCTACACAGAACTGGTTGAGATACTATATAAAGTCTAAGTCCCAACCCTAGAAAGTAGATTACTGTAATTCTGTAGGAAGAAAAGGAGTTTGAAACAGAAGTTGCTTCTTTATTGCAGCACATAATTACTAAAACTAAGCCCCAGTTGTTCTGTATAAGTATTGAGGACATGGTATATTGGATAAAGAACAGATGCAGAATTGAATGAGTGACTGAGAACATATGTTAAGAGGAAATTCAGAAAGAGCAGGTAGATACTGTTTGGAATTTTTGATGTGTTGAAAAATATCCAAAAAAAAAAAAAATCCTTAGATTGTCTAAACAAAAGAACTATGAACTGTATATTGTAATGAAATTAAAAAGAATCTCTCATGCAAATTAAGGTCTCTGGCTCATTAGATTTGAAGGCCAGTCAATAATTCTGCATATCTATGATTGCTGATTATGCTTTTTATCAATTGACACAAGCTAGGGTTATCTTGGAAGAATGAAATTGACTGAGAAAATGCCCCATCAGATTGACCATCAGGCAGGCCTCTGGGATATTCCTTGATCAATGATTGATGGGGCATACTGTAGCTTTCCTGGGTAGAATGCCCTGGATTATATAAGAAAGAAAACATGGACAACAAGCCAGTAAGTAGAATTTCTTATGATCTCTGGTTTAGTTCCAGTCTCCATGTTCCTGACTTGAGTGTCTTCTCTGACTTCTCCTTGTGATGGGCACTAAGCTATAAAGTTAAGTAAACCATTTCCTTCCCCACATTGCTTTTCTCTTCTTGGTGTCTTTATTACAACAATAGAAAACAAGTTCATTGGGGACCCTGTGCTCCATCCAATGGATGCCCAGGGAGCTGAAGGTGCTTGTAGCCCCTCAGGAGGAACAACAATATGAAATAACCAGTATCTGTAGAGCTCCCTGAGACTAAACCACCAACCAAAGAAAACACATAGTAGGACCCATGGCTCCAACTGCATATGTAGCAGAGGATGGCCTAGTCGGTTATCAATGGGATGAGAGGCCCTAGGTCCTGTGAAGGTTCTATGCCTCAGTATAGAGGAAGGCCAGGGCCAGGAAGTGCTAGTGGGTGGATTGAATAGCAGGGGGAGGGGGAGGGGGGAGGGGATGGGGGCTTTCAGAGGGGAAACTAGGAAAGGGGATAACATTTGAAATGTAAATAAAGGAAATATCTAGTGAAAAATAAAATAAAGTAAAATAAAATAAAAAATAAAACAAGACAGATATTGGTATTAGGTTTGTGGAGAGTTGCCATGATAGAACTGACCATGTTTGGGAGAAGATTGTGAGAAAAGTTTGAAACTTTAGGTTGGAAAAGTGGTTGAGTGTTCAGAGCTTCAAGAGCTCTTTGGAACGTGGAAAGACTATACTGAGACAGGGGCAGTTGATGCAGGCCTGGCTTGTGATATTTCAGAGGGATGTTTGAAAGCCCCTCAAAGACTATCAGAGTTATTTTATGATACATTGAATTAAGGATATGTGGTATCTGGTCAGCTCAAGCTGAAGAATCAATTGTAATTCAAAAGAGTCCAACACCATTGAAATGAAACTTTTGCTTTGTTGGGACAGTTGATGCTGGTTAGCCCGAGTTGGAAAACCAACTATGGTAGAGAATAGACTGGCATTACTGAAGTAAATTCTTCTGGGAAGTTTTTCCCTAGGGTAAGCAAACCAAAGCTATGGGACAGTTAGGACAAGGCTTCATTTCAAGCTGGTTGCTGAACTTGGTAACGTCAGAATCCCTCACATGTTGCTGGTTTGGGCAGCACAAAGCTGTAGGTTTAAGGTGTCATGGGGGATTAGTTGTATTTGGCACTATGAGAAGTCAGGAGAGGCCATTCATTGTGAATGTGCAGCATGTACTGCAGGAGAAAATTCTAGGACTGAAGAGATGATGGTGAGCACAAATACTTTGCATCATGTTTCAGGGGTAGAGTCCTAGTGGAAAGCTCAGGAGGGGATGGTGGTCAAAGTACAGCCCAGGTGCAGTGGAGACTCTAGTACCCTGGGGATACCAGGACTAGGAGATGACTACCAAGGACAACTGGAGGTATGGAGTGGAGCTGGCTTGAAACTGAGACAAGCTGCTTGTGCTTCAAATACCAGAGCCCAGGAGGTAGAACTTCCCAAGCCCTATAGAGCCCAGAGCATCATAGGAGAATCTCAGATGGCAGTGAAATGTCAGGTAGAGCTTGGTTTTGCTTTGCTTTGATTTCACAAGCTATGCTTGGTTCTTTATTTATAATAAGAAAACTTAAACTTATTTTGTGTTTCACAAGGAGCCATAGTTGAGGGATTTGGACTTTTAGAGAGAATTTGGATATTTTAAAGAGAATGAACATGTAAAGTATTGTCATTTTAAAAGAATTATGGGACTTTTAAAAGTTGGAATGCTTTTGATATCATGATCTTGATAATTACATGAGATCTTGGGGAATCATTCCATAAGGAAAAGTTACTGATTTGATTCTGTTTACATTTGTGTGTCAACTTGCCAAATCCTCAAAGGTGCTGTTTAGTTTTTTGTCACTTTTATATATAATAGAGACATCTGGAAAGGAGGAACCCTAAGCTTGGCCTTTATATAGTCCTATAGTACATTTTCCTTATTAATGACTAATGACAGAGGACTCCACACACCATGGAAAATACCACTTCTGGGGAGATAGTCTTGGGTTTTTGTAAGAATGTAGGCTGACGAAGCCAAGGGTAGAAACCAGTCAGCCATGTTCCTTCAGAACCTTTGCTTTACTTCCTGCTCTAAGATTCCTCTCTCGAGTCCTTGCCCTAACTTCCCTTCAAGATGGAGTATATGCTGTTAAGTGAACTAAACTCTCTTCTCCCCCAAGTTGCTTTCAGTCATGATGTCTTTATCATACAAATGAAAAGCAACCAAGATACTAATTATTTATCACGACTCAGAAAGTAAATTTATCCATGCATTTTTTTTTTCTAACACAATAAAGCAAAAGATGTGTAGCTCTGGAAAGACAGCCAATGAGAAAACCTACCACCAACTGGTCTACTCAACATATGTCTTATGCTAGGAAAAAACAAAAAAAGCATGAAATCATCAATGTGAGAGATTGAGTCCATTTCTTTCCTGAATCACAAACAAAATCAGATAATAGCTGTTTTCTTCACCTGGGGCAACAAAGTAGCAGCAATGGCATTTCCCATTTTGCAGAGAGAAAATATTAAATACATTTAGAAGAAAGATGAGACAGAGGCATTGGATAGCCAGCCTCCTACATCTGGGTGTGTTTCATGTTTTCTAATTTTACTTTGATGAGTTATTTTGTGTTATAAATTACTAGTTATTTTATCAAAACAATGTGTGGCTCTCACTCATATATTTTCTCCTTTAATTAAAATTCTTTGTATATTGATTATAATCGACCTTGATTAACCAGAATAAATGAATGAAGCTCTCATACATCATTCCCTGTTTCAATATGTGTATTGCTAGGAACCAGAGCAAAAAATAAAAGTGTATATTATCCTAAATTTCTCCATTAAAACAATATCTCAGGGAAATCCATAGATACAATTCTATAATTTTGTTTTGCTATAGATGTTTAATTGATTTTAGAATCCTATCTTTGATACTATTAAAGATGCCTCATATAATAATTTTCTGTAACTCTTAAAGTTTTTGATTTTTTAAAGACTATACTATATTTTAAAATAAAGCACATATGTCAATTATAACATAGCAAATAAAATTAATGAAGCATTGATAATTTCATCAACCAGAAATTATTGTTAATTTCAAACACTCTAAAGGAAATACTCAGGATATATAATATTATGCCGAATATTCTGTCATGTTTTAGTGATAGAAATTATATTGGAACTAGTGTTAATTAATTTTGATATTTTTGGCTGATCTGATTTGTTTCATACCCTGCCCTGTGTTATCATTTACAGGAAAACTTTGAAGCTTAATTTTCTGTACTATGAATGAAGCTGTAGCTGTAATGAACACACCCAGAAGATCAATGATGCTCCTGTTGTCAGCACTGGCCAGCCTTCTCAACATCAGTACAGTAATGGCATGGGGTCTGAGAAACTTTCAGACCTAGGAAAATGTCACCATCATTTTCATTTAAATCCCAGTTGTCTTACCATAACATTGAAAGACTCCTTTTTAAAAGATCAATTCTTGAGAAACCATTAATGCAAAACCATTAAGCAGCGTTAAAAAAAGAAATTAAAGGGCTATCCCAGAGGAAGAACCTTAGAAGCAAAGTATATGATGGGGTATATGGGGGCAAAGTATATGTGGGCTCCGAAGGACTAAGAACAAGAGGATTACACTCTTGGATTGCATTTTGTATTTTTTTCCCTTGCAGTTTCCAAACTCACAAAGTAGAAATAATACACTAGAGATATCAGTTCAGTTCACTCTTGTTAGATTGGGCTTGGAAATGAAAAAATATATATATCCCACATCTCACTGACACTGAAGACATTAGACTTTGACATAAGTAACTGTCAAGTAGCCTAATGGCTCTCCGAAGCAGAATGTTGCCTGTGTGTTACTGGAAATGGGGAAAACAGCCCAGATCATGAGTTTCATGTAAAAATATTTTGTCAATCTTAGGTAGTATGACAAAGTTTCATGTCAACTGGGCACAAGCTAAAGTCATCTGAGAAGAGAGAACTCAATTAAGAAAATGCTTCCATAAGATTGGACTGCAGGCAAGCCTGTAGGCCATTTTCTTAATTAGTGATTGATGGGGAGGACCCAGCCCATTGTGTGTGGGTCATTCCTGGCTTGTTGGTCCTGGGTTTTATAAAAAATTAAGCTGGGCAATCCATGAGGAACAATTCAGTAAGCAGTCTATCCACGACCTCAGCTTTTGCCTATAGGTTCCTGCCCTGTTTGAATTCCTGAATGGATTTTCCTTGATGGTAAACAGTGGTGTCAAAGTATAAGCCAAATAAAACCTTTATTCTCCAAGTTGCTTTTGATCATGGTGTTTGGGCACAGAAGTAGTAACTCTGACTAACACAGGGAGAGTAAAATGACTTAAATACTTTTAAAGGTTTATTTATGTGTTTTGTTTGCAAGTAGGTATATGGACCACATGCATGCTAGTGCCTATAAAGGATGGAGGGTTGGATTTGCTATAACTGGATTATGGACGGTTGTGACCCCCCATCTGGTGCTGGTAATAGAGCAACCAGAGCTCTTAAACACAGAGCCATCTTTCCAGCTCATCAAAGATAACAGAGATTGTTACAAACACGATATACTTTGCTAAATAACTTTTTTTCAGTACTAACAGTTACATTTCCATTTCCTTCCAGTAATAAGGCTGACATAGCCCATATAGTATTAAAAAGTTATAAAAATGTCCATCTCTTTCCTCTAACAGCAGACTACTCATAGCTCTCTAAATGATCCATCTCTGCTTGTGTCTACATGTTGAACCAGTAAAGGACAGGTTGACTTATGGAGATTTCACTGTGATGTGGTGAACATATTCTAATTAGTTAGCCTGGGGCCATCACTTAATTCTGTGACATAGAGGTGCAAAACCAATCATCCCTCACAGGGAGGAACAGATGAAAAGGAGAAGATAAAAGTGTTTCATTCAACGTTAAAATAACTGAAATCACCTATAACTAAGATTTAATCTTAGCATAAAAACTATTTTCTTTAAATTAACCTATTAATTTTGTCTAAATATTATTTCATGTGGAATTTTATTATGCTAAATTATCATACAACCTTTTTTCACTAGGGAAAGTATAAGTACAGACATCAGTTGGCTTTTAGCCTTTACCCTGAGGGCATTTGAAGCTGCCTCACCCCAGTGAGGCAGCTTCAAATGCTCAGAGCTGGAGCTTCAAATGCTCAGAGCTGGAGCCTTCAAAGGTAGACCTGGGTGATTAGTAACTTCTGAATGAAGAATTGGAAAACATCAACACCAATATCTTTTCCACTATCTGCAACCACATGGAAGTTGTTTTTTAATACTAAGAATGTGTGGTCATTCTGTAAGGACTGTAACAGTAATATATTAGTATGGCATTCTGAAGAACCGTGGTAGGGTTCCTACCTGAGTTTTTGTTTTTTGCTTCATGGACAATCTGGAAACATTCTCATGTATGAAGGCAGTTTGCCTTAGAAACAGGCTCTTTAGTATATAGTCACATTCTAATGTTTCTAAGTGAGATTTCAGTCTTTCCCCATCTACCGAGACTGTGGTGGCTTCCTTCTTGTAGAATCCAGAAGTATTTCCTGCTTTCATTGTGTTTGTCTGTCTTCTCTGAGATCTCTTCATAATGTTTCTGATGGTAAGGCCTTTTTTCTCAGCAAATTGTATCAGTTCCATAGCCATTTCTGACCCTTATTCCATTTACTCAAGCAAACAGTGGAAACAAAGGCTCAACTAACACAAACTGGGGTTCTTTCATTCCATTTCTGTGGAAACTCTCTTTCTTATCTTCTTCCTTCTTAACATTCTTCCTTCCTATGAATTACTTCCCTCCTCCCCGCCCTCCCTTCCTCCCTCCCTCTCTCCCTCTCTCTTACCATCCCCTCCTTTCTTCTATACTCATTCATGCTTCTTTCCCTCCTCATCCTTCCCATATCTCCTCTCTTCTCTTTTTCTCCCTCAGTCTCCTTCTGTTTCATTGCCTCTATGAATCTGAAACATATTGTTGTATTTTTTTCAATGCAAAAGTAATCCTTTAAGTTAACACTTTTAGAGGACTTTCTGTGGCTTATACATATGAAGTACCTCCAATTCATACTACTATTCTTATATGATCATCCTATTGGCCAGTTAAAATTGCATTGCATCAATGTACACGTGCTCAAAACTGATGTATAGCCATGCTGCCAAAATCATACTCTTCAGTCTCACCATCATTCTCTGTCTCTGATTAGGTTCTCAGTCAGCTCTTGAAAGCTCTTTTTATTGTATTTTGAGATACAAATAATTTTGCAAACTAAATAGAGAAGTAAACAAGCATTAGGTTAATGTGCTTGCAAGAGTATCTCAGATATGCCGCTATTACCCTTGTGTGATACTTATCTTTTCACCTTAGCACCAATTGTTGTTGCTTCCTTGTTTTTCTTGCATCTAATTGCTCCATGTCACCACCTGGCATACATCATAGGCTCCTTTTGTGTACACTGATAATGAACAACACATCACACATGCAAACCAACTCACCTAAAATTCTCACCTTATTTTTTCCTAGTAATTATCCACCATATTCATTTCTCTTTGAATATGCTTTCTTCGGTGAACCATTGACATCTAAGTTCAGTTGATTGTCCTCCACATTTTGGCCACACATTTGCTTTTGTTAAACCCTATTATGCCACAATCAAGCATTGGCATTGCCTTTAGTACAATGCTTTCTTCAGTAGTTCTTGCTTAAATGGCATACACCATGTATTTATTCTGTCTCTTCCTTATCGTATTTTTTAGTTATATTCACCATATAAGAAAAAATGTCTTATAGTCCTCACACATTCCCATTAGTATCTCATAATTATATATTTTTTCTGAAACTATTTGCTTTTCCCAAACTACAACATAAAAGATAGATTATGTATTCAAGCCTATGATTTTGAAAATGATGTTCCCCCTACATCATACTGGTCTATTGAACATAAAATAGAGAAGTACATGTGTGTGTATTTTAAAATCACCTGTCAGCTGTCTCCAAGCTGATGATTATCAGCTTGAAGTTCAGACTCACGACTTAACACTACTTTATACACCTCCAAATTCTATTACAATTATTAACACTAATGACTGGCATTTCCTTAAACTGTACTGCCGATTCAGCTATTTCTCTATTTTATTTATCAGTATACTCTTATTATATACTAACTTTTTAGCTTATTATTGTTAGAGAAGAATAAACTGTATATCATGAAGGTTACATAATATGCTTGCAGACATGGAACATATATAACGGCCTATGACCACAGGCACTTGCATTTAGAAGTTATCCTTGTCCACTGTCCACTGCCCTCTGCAGCTTCACAGATAAACTCAGTTGCTAAATACATATACCTCCTATTCCCAAGCACTCCCTAGTATTTGAAAAAAAATCCTGCAGTCCAGAAGTAATATATATATATATATATATATATGTATATATATATATATATATATATATGTATATATATATATAAAACATAATTTACCATGAAGACTCATGTGGCTGAATTTGGATCTATGGCATTGCATTACTGTTACTACTCTGCAGTGACTTCAGTTCACAGTGAATCAGAAATCAAAAGAAAATATGTACAAATAAAATCGGAGGGAAAACAGTTTGGAAATCTGGATGAAAGGATGTAATGTATGCCCATTTATTCATCTAGAACATACTTGTTATAGACAGATTATAAACATAATCCATATTTGTGAAGTTTTACCATCACAACTTAGGTTTTGTTTTGAAATGTGAGTTGTACATTGGAACGCCAACAGAAAACACAGGATTCTATGAGACACTTGGCATGAGTGGAGATTCACATAAGATTACCAAGCCTAGTATATGCATCTAATCATATCATACCTGGGTGAAGGGCATGCCATGTAGACATGGAGCAAAGCCAAGCTATAAAAAGTAGGGAATTCCCAAACGTTCATGTTCCAGTCCCACAAACAGGAGAAGATTTAGTATGGTAAAAAATGCTATCCTTAGCACAGTAACTTGCATTTTTACAAATTAAATGTCAGTGTGCAATTTGTTTTATTTCCAAGCTCTCTCTGGCTTGCTTATAGCACAGTGAGAACTATATACTTTTCTTATCGACTCCTACAAAACATTGTTCTTGGTAGTAACAAGATCATCCCTTTCACCTTTGTGTCTGGTTTAGTGAACAATGTACGTAAATAATACCACGCTCAGTTAAGTGTTACAGCTCCAAAGAAGTGAAAAATAAGCAAAAATTCTAGCACATCCAATATGCATGAGCCAGAGCACTTGGCTGGTCTATGTGACATTAACATTTTTCAATGATCACAGTACCTCAAGCCAAAACAAACAAATGAAAACTGTTTAATGCAAATGGGAGCATTTCATTCAGACCAATCTAATGAACTTTATTTTGACAGTGGGATGAGGACTTGATGGAAGATGCTGGAGGACATGGTATGTTGAGAAACGTGTGAGCAACAGAAACACTCTTATATGAAATCATCTGGCATTGGACTGGATGCTTTCTGTTCTAATTCTGTAGCTAATGTGCACCCCATTCACTGAATAAGTCAACGTGGTAAAGTGTATGCCAGCACTTGCTTTCAGATAAATGACACTGGCCAGAGCTTTATAGAAGAGACATTTGGTAAAACATCCACGAGGAGAGATTCATGGAGAGACAGCATTCTCACTTTATATTATGGTCAATTTCAATGCATATGCTCTTCATGGTTCTTCTGTGACACATAGAGAATGACTTCATTGATTAAGATTTATTATATGTCAGGAACATACATCTGCTTGAGGTTTCCATTTGAGCAAGTACTTTAAGTCCATGTAAATTTTGTATTACTCAAATAAGCGCTAAGCTACATGACCGAAAGCAACTTGTAGAGAAAAAGGTTTATTCTTACAGGTTACAGTCCATTATCTAGGAATGTGAAGACTGGATTTCAAGGTGGGAGCTTTAAGCAACCACCAGTGGAGTGTGTGGCCCTGGTTCTCAGCTTGTTCTCAGGCTCTGTCTGGTTCAGCTATTTTTCTTATGTAGCCTAGATCCACTTGACTAGGGATGGTATTACCCACAGCCCTCCTACAAAAATTAACAAATAACAAAGTGCCCCTGTCAGATGTTGCAAGCCAATAGAGTGGGGAGAGTTCTTCATTTGAGGTTCCCTATTCCTAGAATAATAAAGATGACAATAAGATTAGCCAATACCTGTCTAACCCTTGTCATTTTGACATACAAACATATCACTGTTAAATTATTACCTTTTCTTGTCCCTGAAATCTCATGTTAATAATAATATTACTCTATTAGACACAGTCAAACTTTAAAATTCCCATTTTTTAAAAAATTCTACCATATGTGTCTTTCTGAATGTGGGTTACCTCACTCAGGATATTCTTTTTTCTTTCTTTTTTTTTCTTTCAAGTTTCACCCATTTGCCTGCAAATTTCATGATTTCATTGTTTTTTTAAACACCTCTGTAATACTCCATTGTCTACATGCACCACATTCTCTTTACCCATTCTTTGGTTGAGGGATTTCTAGTTTTTTTTTTTTTCCAGTTTCTGGTTATTACTAATAAAGCTGCTATGAACATACTTGAGCAACTGCCCTTGTGGTAGAGTGGATTGTCCTTTGGGTATACACCCAGGAGTGGTGTAACTGGGTCTTGAGTAAGATAAATTGTCAATTTTCTAAGAAACCACCAAATTGATTTCTGTACTGGCTAGGTTTGTGTCAACTTGACACAGCTGGGGTTATCACAGAGAAAGGAGCTTCAGTTGGGAAAATGCCTCCATGAGATCTAGCTGTGAGGCATTTTCTCAATTAGTGATCAAGGGCCCCTTGGGGGTGGGACCATCTCTGGGCTGGCAGTCTTGGGTTCTATAAGAGAGCAGGCTGAGAAAGCCAGGAGAANGTAAGCCTCAATTCTTACATTCTTATTCATCCCCAAGATCTATATAACTTTAAAAGTCCCACAGTCTTTACAAATTTTTACATATTAAAGTTTTAATTCCTTTAAAATATCCAATCTCTTTTAAAATTCAGTCTTTTTACAATTCAGTCTTTTAACTGTGGACTTCATTAAGATACTTTCTTCCTTCAAGAGGGAAAAATATCAGGGCACAGTCACAAAAGCAAAATCAAACTCTAACTATCTATTGTCTGGGATCCACTCATGATCTTCTGGACTCCTCCAAGGGCTTGGATCACTTCTCCAGCTCTGCCCTTTGTAGCATACACCTTGTCTTCTAGGCTCCAGCTGCCTGTACTTCACTGCTGCTTCTGTTCTTGGTGACCATTACATGGCACTGGCATCTCCAAAAAACTGCTGTTTCTGCTGCAACTAGGCTTCATTCATAGACTCTCTTCATGGTGCCAAGCCTCAATTCCTTTGCATGACACCTTCAGTCCTTGGCCATCAATTGCAACTGAGGCTGCACCTTCACCAATAGCCTTTCATGGCCTCTCACAATGCTGAGACTCAGCTGCTCTTAGTGACCCCTCATGCCTTCAAACCAGTACCACCTGTGTGACTTTTACACATTACCAAGTCCAGCCATAGCACAAGGTAAAAAAACCTTGGCTGTCTCTGGAACACAGCCTCTTTGTGCTCTCAGAAAACACTTCCCAGTAGATTTTATCTCAATGATGATGGTTTCTTCTTAATCACCACTAATTTCTTAGTTCCAGCTAACCAGCATCCATAGTCCGAGTAATGCAAAGATTTCATTTTAGTAGTTCTGGTATCTTGTTAATCACAGCTGATTCTTCAGCCCCAGCTAACCAAAACCACAGAATCTTCACAATCGAAACAGCAATGGCTCTGATAGAAGCCTTTAATCTTCCCTCTGAAATTTCACAATTCAGGTCTCCATCGTTTGCCCTATTCTCAACATTATCTTCCAAGCTCCAACAGAACATCCCACAAAAGCTCTTAACCCACAATAGCTCATCTAGCCCAAAATTCCAAAGTCCTTCCACAGTCCTCCCCCAAACATGATCAGGTTGTCAACAGGAAAAATAGGTGTATGGATTTTTGTCTTCATCTTCAATTTGATTCCATTGATTTACCTGTCTGGTTTTTTTTGTTGTTGTTGTTGTTGTTGTTGTTGTTGTTGTTTGTTTTTGCCAATACCATATAGTTTTTATTACTATTTCTCTATAGTACAGCTTTAAATCAGGGATGGTGATTAGATGCCTCTGTAAAAATAATGAGCAAAACATAAATAATTTAAAAGAAATCAAATGTCTTTATTAACACCATTGTACCGGCATTTTGAATACTACTCATCTGCCCTGACACATTTATATGTCTTTGCTTACCCTTGCTCTTTTTTAATTTTCCCTTAAGGAAGTGTGTACTAACGAAGTAAAACCAAATAAAATGAAAAGTAAAGAGAAGAAACTCCTGGTGTGGTTTCCAATCTAATGTCACGTGCACATTTCCCATCCAAGGGATTGAGAGCTGATTCTTGATGTGTGTGGTTCAATCCTTCATCTAACACATGCCTCTCTGCCTTTCTTCCTCAAATGGACCCTTGGGTTGCTTTTAAACCAGACAGGAGTATGTAAGGAAGAATAAAAAAAAAGCATTCATTTAAAAGCCCTAGTTATGTTAAAAAATTAAAGTCCCATATTTGTGGTCTCTTGTAAAACAAAACAAAACAAAGCAAAACAAAACAAAACAAACAGACAAAAAAAAATCAGATTATGTTCCAGAGTCTGAAAACAATCAGAGAGATGCAACCTCTTAAATCCAACACTGTAAATCCAACCCTATATTTCTGTATCTTGTTTCTGGGAAAGACTCACAATCTCCTTGGCTCCACAGGACTTGGGAAGCTAGTTTAGCACTTTTATTATCTACATTAAATGTTTATCTAGTAGGCTCAGGTTGTCTCAACTCCACCACTGCCTCTGCTCTTCATGGGAATCCCATAGCCCTGGCATCCTGAATAAGCTAGGTTCTCCCTAGCAACTGAAATCACAGCTTCTCTTCAGGACTTCCAGTTCTACCACACAGTGTAAGAACTCAGATGCTCCCCATGAAATCCTCAAACTTTTTTCTCTCCAAAACATGTACTTCATAGGAGATTTGTATGTCACCACATCCAGCTGCCAGTGGTGCAGCCTTGAACCCCTAGACCACAGAGCTTCTGCTGGGTTTGAGGAAATAGTTCCCAGATTTTGCCTCAGTGGTGCTGGTCTCTAATCACAGCTTATTCTTTTTAAATTTTTCTTTAAAGATTTATTTTATTTATATAAGTACTCTGTAGCTGTTTCCAGACATACCAGAAGAGGACTCCAGATCCCTTTACAGATGGTTGTGAGCCACCATGTGGTTGCTGGGAATTGAAGTCAGAGCCTTTGGAAATGCAGTCAGTACTCTTAACCTAACTGCGGAGCCATCTCTCTGGCTCCAAGGCTTATTCTGTAACCACAGCTGACCAGCAACATTGTTCCAAGGTTTGTGCTTTGAGTTCCAATTTTCCAATAAAGCAAAGATTTTCCTTCCATAGATTCTTGATTTAAAATGTCATAAAAACAGACCTTATAGAGGCCTCACTTCATCCTTTTCAGCATTCTTATCCTCCAGGATCCCACTAGAACAGAACACGAAGTTCTAGTACTCGATGGTTTTCTAGTCCAAAGTTCCAAATGTTTCTACAATCCTTGCAAAAAAATGTAAGTCCATCCTAGTAAAAGCCTTATCCACTCTAATGGTATCAATATCTAGTCTATTTGATATTTGTTCCTGTGATAAAACAGTATGACTGAAAACAACCTGACCAGGAAGTGGCTTATTTTCTTTTAAATGACAGACCACCATTGAGGGGGATCCAAAACTGAAACTTGAAACAGAATCCCTGGAGATACACTGATTACTGGCTTGATCTAATCCTCAGGTTTAGCTATCTTTCTTAAGCAGCCAAGTCCAACCTGCTTAGGGATGGTTCCACTTATAATGGGTTGGGCCATCCTATATGAATTAACAATTTAAAAAAATGGCCAATAGTTGTGGGTGACCAAGACCAACAGCATCACCTAACTTGGACCCCTGGGAGCTCTCAGAGACTGAGCCACCAGCAAAAGAATATACATAGGCTAGACCGAGGCACTTGGCACATATGTAGCAGAAAACTGCCTTGTCTGGTCTCAGTGGGAGAGGATGCGCCTAATTCTGCAGAGACTTGGTGTGGCAGGGTTGCAGGATACCTCGGGAGGGGGACCCTCTCAGAGGCAAAGGGGAGGTGGGAGGAAGAATATGCGGGGTGGGGCGACTTGGAGAGGGCAGTGTTTGGGATGTAAATAAGAAACTTAATTATTTAAAATGAACTAAGGAAGAAGAGAATGGCCTACAGACCTGTCCACAGGTCATTATGATGTAGGAAATTCTTCGTTTGAGTGAGGTTCCTTCTTCACAGTTGTGTTCCATTGATCAGCAAGATTAGCTATAACACCATTACATGGCTTAGGAAATGGGTCTAAATAATTATCTCTAACAAAGTCCTAACATTTTTTCTTAGTACCAACTAAGTATTGTGGTTGGCATGATTTTAAAATTGATTGTTATCACTGTTGCAAACGTTCCTAATCCCTTTACATGTACTTTTTCTCTGATTTTTTCTCTTAGTGTAACTGAAGGTTGAATGAAGGTAAACATGGACAGATTTGCTTTTATATCATCAGTCAGTAGTGTTCTGGGTTCAAACAGCTTGACAAGTCTTCTCAGCTGTCTTTTAGAAATAGCTGTTGATAGGTTGATAGGAAGAGTCAATGAATCTTGACCACTCTGTACTAACTCGGGATTCCCAGACTCACATTTTAATCAAGACTTACAGGAAGCTAAGAAAAAAAAAAGTATAAAATGTAATTAAAATAATTGGCAAAACTCGGGAGACAACACCTAATAGGAACTCAGATGAAGTCACACATAACTGTGTTAGTTTATATTTCTTTGAAACATAACATATTCCTTTATAAATCGAGTTAATCAAGGAAAGGCATGGACTTAGCCATCAGGTCCAATCCAATAATAGTAGCGAAATATAAAATGCTGTGACTCACAGAAGTACATGTGTAATATGAATGATTGATTAAAATCATCTAGTGACGACTTGCATCTTGTTCCTCTAGGTTTTAAAAGTTTGATAAAATACTCATTTGCATCCTCTAAATTCTTGGCTTCCTTGCTTGCTTTTTAAATAATCTCACTGATTTAAAAAAAACTTAATATTGACTTTGTCAATATATACATGGTTGTTGGACCATCTACTAGAACATAGATAGCCTTTCAGTGGACACCACCTGCAAGAAAACAGTCTGTTCCTCTCCCAGCACTCAACAATTGCCAGTGGTTTCTCAGATAAATGCAGAACTTTGCTAGTATTATATCCATGGATAAAATCCTCAAGCCATAAAAAACTAAAATCAAAATTGAAAAAGACATAAATATTTTTAAAAGGGATTTCTGTATCTTAACACATATTATTAAGACCATATCCATGTCATTGTAATTTACTTTTCAGATACATACCTCCCTATGGACTAAAATATGTTTCGTAATATTGAGAAATATTTTATCTACTTTCAGATATGAAGGCATTTTACTCTAGATATTTTCTCAAAATATAATGCTCACAGCTTTGTGAATAAATTTTAAAATTAAGTAATAATGTAACATTTTCCATAGTGCTGATGTATAATCCAGTACTGATTTTTGATACTTTACATAAATATATACAAAAGTATTCAAAATTATATGGGGGACTATAACAAGTTAAAATTAATTGATCAGTGTAGGAGTCTTTAGTGTTTATTCACTATAAAGCTAGGCTAATCATTAGTTGGTATATGAAGCCTTGACAGAAAATTAGCTGTATGTTTTAAGTTAAATTTATATTTTATCTATGCTCTTAAAATTAATGTAAATTTTGGGCTGGAGAGATGGCATAACAGGTAGAAACACTGACTGTTCTTCTAGAAGACCCAGGTTCAATTCCTAGTACCCACATAGTAGCTCACAATCATGTGTTACTCCACACTTAGGGGCTCCAACTCCCTCTTCTGGCCTTCACACAGCATGCACATACACAGGCAGGAAAACATCCATGTACATAACAAGAATGAATACCAATTTAATCATTAACATAAAATTTTAGTTTAGCTGCTAAAAAGAGAGATGTCTCACATAACAATTATATTGCCTCAAACTATATCCATTTATTCTGTTAAAATGATATAGCATTTAACTGACTTCTAATGATTTATCCTCATGCCCATAGATTAGTGCATCTGTTAGTCCTCATCAAAGAAGATTCTTCTTACAGTAGATTGTGATTAACACAGAAAGCAATAACTGGTCAACAAGCATGGGTTATGAGATTGTATAATGTTCAGCCATAAAGGGACATCTATATCAACCTTTTTCTCTTAAGGCTCGGGAATGATCTCAGAAGTGGAAGTGGAAAGATTGTAAGAGCTAGATGTAGTGGATGCCCATAAGAAAACAGTATTTCTCAGACTCAACAGAGTAGACACTCATATGAACCCAGAGCATTTGTAAAACTGCGTAAGACCTGCACAAGCTCAAGCCAAGCAAAATACCAGCCTTGGGGGACAGGATGCTGGGCAAAACATCCCACAATTAGCTAAGGAGCTATTGCCAATAGATAGCTGCTTGGAGAAGGAGAGGCTTCTGTTTTAAAGATTGTGACTTTGGTAAGTTAAGCAACCTTTGGTGGAAGTCCATATAGCTAAGAATACATGGATGATATATACTGTATTCTATTGGATAAAGGAAAAAAGGATGTGAAGTTTTGTGGATAAGGAGGTTGGGTAGAACGAGGAGAAGCCAGAGGAGGAGTGAATATGATTAAAATAAATTGTATGAAATTCTCAAGGAATTAATAACATATTATTTACAAACCATTTTCTGTATCTCTTCAAATGACTACATTGAGTTGTGCTTCTGGCGCCATTTTAAAGAAGCTGAGATAAAAGCTCTCCAAAGCTAACCCTGATGCATTTATTGCTACTCTCCTAGGTTCAGAAGAAAGCACAGAAGAGTAGCTCTGATGATGTCAGTTGCAGTTTTAGGTAAATATTCCTCTCAGGCCTTTATCAATGTTTGTTTTGAACAGACTTGTGGGTAACAGTGACTTTCTGCTGGTGCAGAGGCTTGAAGGCATATGGAAATGAACCATTGGTTCAGACATCCTGTATTCAGTGTAAGGAAGCCCTTTGCTCTCAGTATAAACTGTGAACTGAATTATTTATGGTATTTTGTTTTTGCTGTGTTTTACTCCTCAGAAGGTATCACCTACCTCCCCAGCCTTTCCTTCTGCAATCTGTCCCTTGAGGACCACCATCACCCAGTTTCAGCTTAGAAACAGGGTTTATGCTTGTCCACTGTGGAATTTGTATAGATTCAGCAAGGGGGAAAGTGAGTCCAGACTGTGTGCTCAGTTCCGATTTACCCAGATATAGTTCAGGATGCTTCCTTTGCCAAGAATGTGACAGGCTTCAAAATTCTGAAAGCAGATTTGCCAGCTGCCTGCATGTTTGGCATCTACAATGTTAGGATTTCTTTCTAATAAACAAAACATAATATCACTTCTTCAGGCAATGTCAGGAAGTCTAATCAAGTGCTGACTGTGAGCCAGCAGTTGCCATCAGTTTTGCTGATGTACCGGTAACAGAGGCTAAGAATATATTAACTATTCATTGCTCTGGGTTCTCCAAGCCACTCACAGAATCTCCGTATCAAGTCAGGCCTGCCCGAATAACATGCCTGAGTGATATTACCTTTAATTTCTTTCAGAAACAGTCTTTACAAAAAAATAATCTAACCTTAAAACCCTGAGTTTTTATAGAGAGCCAATAAAAGAAATGTCTACGTGGACAACATTTCTTCATTCTTGAAATACAGTATTTGAAGACACAGTCTGTCATGCAACCTAAAATCTCTGTACAAGACTCCACAGGGTAAAGACATCCTTAAGTTTTTGGGGGGTGGGGAATAAGAGTGACTTACTACTCAAACTTGCAAGAATTGGTTTCCGAAATCTTTGTAAGACTTTGATTTCACTTACATTACAGTATCCAAAGAAATGGGCATGAGAAGAAAGCAGCATGATTTCATAAAATCTTCCCACTAAAGGCCCTGTATCACATCTTATCAAGATATCTACCAGTATGTTATTTAAGTCATACTGATGATTTGAATATAAGCTCCTCTCCTACTCCATGCTTTAGCAAAGTAGAAAGTGGATGATGGCAAGTCCTCTCAGATTTGTATCCATAACTCCCCCCTCCCCTTTACAGAAACTTGGTGAAGAACAAAGATGCCCTAGTTGAAAACTGATGACTTGGATTTTATTAACCCTGCACCATATCAAGTATTGACTTGGGCTCTAAAATGAATCAGTTTCTCTCTCTCTCTCTCTCTCTCTCTCTCTCTCTAACATGGGAATAATACCCCATTTGCATCTTTCTATTATCCATAAAGTAATTTACTGAAAATATTAACTTGACACTATACACACAGGCTTAATCTTCAGCTACCATATATGCTGCACTTATGAAAGCATTAGGCAGTGATACTGATGCTAATTATGGAAGCAGGGCGATAATTATATTGAAGATACTGTGCCTACCTGAAGACAACTCTTTTGGTTCACAGACTTCGTGGCTCAGACCATGGGCCTAAGATTTTACATTTCTGCTGAGGAAATAATTTTAATCATGGCCAAAATGGGACCAGACAATCAGTGAAAGTGTCTTTAGATTATGAATTTGCTTTCAGGGTGTTGTTTAAAATGTTGTTGTATGTTTTCAGTCTCTAATCCATGAAAAGGCAAGTAGATGAAGTTTTCTTCTTTGAGATTCTTGCTACCTGTGAAGGCAGTAGTTCTGGTTAATCTGGAGGTTAATAGGAATAAGGTTCTATTTTAGCATTTGAGGAAGAAATATAGGAGGGAGTCTTTGAAGTTCATGCATGGTCTACCTGGCATTGTAAGGATGGATGACCACACGAGGACTTGTGCAGAATTCATAGACAGTTGAGGACACTGTGTATCTCCTGGAGCAGTTGTTCTTAGATATTTTAACCTCATAACCCTTGAAAGAAAAATTAACTGTCATAAAGAGGACTTTAAATTTAGAATTTTACTCTTGATACTAACAGCACTGGATATTAATGTTGAAATTTAAACTACTTATTAACTTTTAAAACCAGCAATAACTAACACATTGCATATGAGCATATAAATACATTTGTGAGACAACTTGATTTTCCAAAGGAAGGAGTAATGAGCTATGATAGTACTTTCTATTTTTTTTTTCTAAGAAAAAAATTATAATGCCTAGCTCAGGAGAAGACAGCTGCATGTGCATAATCTGTTTTTCTGTCTGCTTGTGGTGCACGTTGTATCACTTGAAGCTAACAATAAAGTGGCAATGCTACAAACAGAAGCAGTAATAAAAGGGACCCGGGACTATCTTAGCAGCTTTTAAGCAGGCTTTACACATTCTCTTCCAGGCTACTGGGAAGCCTTACTTGTAGCTACTTCTCAAAAGCAGTAACAATGAAGAAACTGAAACCATATGGGTGAAATTTCCACTCTATTAACACTGCATTACAGTCCTCAGACCATCTCTGCCTATCCAGTGATGCTTGATTCTGTAACATCATGCATCAGCCATTTGGAAAATGTTGGTCCACTGAATTATGCAGTACCTCCAAATGCTGAAACGTTTTATTATACATTATTAAATAGTAACATTTGTTAATCTCATTAGAAGAGTCTGTATTGAGAAGCTGTCAAAATTGTAACAGATATAAATTTCCCAAAGTTCTTGCTTTTTCTTGGAAGCTCGGATTGTGTCCTTGCCAACAACTACTATCAGTTGTTTCATTGAAATGCCCGGCTTAACTTATTTTATTCAGTTTGGAAACTATGTCTACCAAATGCCAGTCTCAATAACTACCATTTGTAAATCTATGCTTCCTTCAAGTAAACTGAATTATGGATAAACAAGGTAACTAGTTTACCTCGGAACTCAATTTCATAAGCAATTTTCCTTGTGACAGCACTGTTGTGTTAATGCCAAGGTGATTAACGTTAAGCACCCAGTTACCTGAAGTTGGTGACAACAAAACTAATAACCTTTCCTGATCATCATGGACATTAGTTAGCAGAACGGCCGCTTTTGTCAGAAATGCCCAGCACTGGAGAGTAGAATGGCTGCTAATTCAAATCAAAGTCAGTATTTTTCTGTCCCTAAACATTTCCCATTTATTTATGTTGAATGGTTTCAAAAGTCTTTTCTGCATTTTTTTCAAATATACTCTATGCTATAGTTACCTGCAGTCTACTGAGGATTCTAGAACATGTTGCTTCTTTTGAATGGTAACTTAGTATCTGTGAATGGAGCTTTCTACACCCTCCCCAATCAGATGCATTCTACTGGTAACCTTTATAGATTGACCTTTTTATATCCCACATGGGAAGGAGATTGTGCAGGGACTATCTCTCTATACCTGGCCTACTTCATTTAGTGTAAATAATCTTCCTGTTATTGTGAATGAGAGGATCTTCTTCTTGCTATGACTAAAATGTAGGCACAGTGAATGCCTATCCTATTTTCTTTGTTCACTAGCTAATCAATACTTCACCTTTTTTGGCTACTTTGGAATTTTCTGTCAATAAAAGGAAAATGGAAATATCTGTGACATGCTGCCTTGAGTTACTTTGGCTATATAACCAGTAGTCAGATGGCTGGATAACTTGGGGAGGGGCTTCACTCTGCCTTTCATAATAGAGGTACTAACATGGCCAGCAACAATTTGAATGGTGATCCCTTTTCTTCGCCTCTTCACCCATACTTGTTTTCCTTATTCTTTTGGATTGTTGCCATTTTCATTGGTATAAAATAATATCATGCCAGATAGTGGTGGTGCATGCCTTTAATCCCAGCATTTGGGAGGCAGAGGCAGGTGGATTTCTGAGTTCGAAGCCAGCCTGGGCTATAGATTGAGTTCCAGGACAGCCAGGACTACACAGAAAAACCCTGTCTCCAAAAACAAAACAAAACAAAACAATGAAGTCTTACCAGTATTTAGACTTTCATGTTTTTGCAAATTAGTGGTCCTGATTTTGTGAAATGTCCATTTTTCCAACTTTTATTAGATATTTTCTTCATTTACATTTCAAGTGTTATCCAGAAAGTTCCCTATACCCTCCCCCCTCCCTGCCCTGCTCCCCTACCCACCCACTCCTACATCTTGGCCCTGGCGTTCCCCTGTACTGGGGCATATAAAGTCTGCATGACCAAGGGGCCTCTCTTCCCAATGATGGCCAACTAGAGCATCTTCTTCTATATATGCAGCTAGAGACATGAGCTCTGGGGGTACTAGTTAGTTCCTTTCTGTAGCTCCATTTTTTAAATCTATTGTCTATTATCATTACCTATTGTTTAATTGTCTTCTTCTGTTGAGTTATTTCTCATATATTCTGAAGTTCAACCTGGTGTCAGATGTAAAATTAGCAAATATTCTGTAGTTGGTCTCTTCATTAGGCTGATTGTTTACTTTTCCATGAAAAAAAAAGCACAATGTATTTTCCTAAAAATAATAACCCACTAACTCTAATGGAATGCAGACAGCCAAGTATATCATGGTTTTTCAAACTAGATTTCTGGGTCAGCAGTAATGTGAGCAAGAATTTGCTAGAAAAGCAGGCCTGTGTTTTATCCTAGACTTTTAAAATTAGCATCCAAATTTAAGGCAATTTATGTAATTCTCATGCATAACACCAGTTAAGAAACACTGTATTCAAAATAGGTCTAGAGATATATGCTTTCTTTTCTTGGATTCAAATCATGTATAAAAAGGGAAGACTTGGTTAGGAATTCATGCAACAGAGTTCTATGTGTAAAAATTTTTCTGGCCACAAGCCATTCACTTGTTTTTGAAATCGTGATTTTTGCAATTTTTTCAATCACCAGGGTGACCGTATATTTTGTCTGACACATGACTTTTCTTTTCTAGGAAGAGACGGGACATGAGGTGGTCCTGCAGGAAGCAGTGACATTTCTCTTTCCGTGTCAGTATTTGAAAAGCATTTATTACTGGAGTAGTCAGAAGGACTGGGAATCTCTTATGCTCATTTTCAACTATTGCAAAGTTTTCCCTGCACCTCCTTCTCTGTTTAAACCTGTAAAGTACTTGGTTAGATCGCCTTTCATTCTGCCCAAGCTAGAAGATGTTTTGAGGGTGTATTTTCTTGTTAACTCACTATGCTGCTACATGGACCAAACCGTCTCACAAGGTAGTCTTTTGAATGTTGGCTGAAGTCCAGCTATGCACCACAAAGGGTCACTAGCTGGAGGCCTGTGAGATTATTTTCTACAACTTTTGTACACTATAAATAAATGTACTCCTCCACCCACCCCCACCAAGAAAATGTACTGGAAGACTTTAAAAGCCTGCTGGAGCTCTCCTCTATCAGCAACAGTGTTCAATCTTAGCATATTTATTTATTTAATGAACACACTTGTCTGAAGGTACCAGAACCAACATCCTATCTGAAACCATCTTAAATTGTTATGATCAAAAGTCCATTCTGTTGAAGCTTCCAGCAGTATCCCTTTAAGCGTAGATACCATAATGATATATACTGACATAAATTCCCATGACTGATATAGTGGCCTGCCCTTGGTTGTTTTATGATTTAACAATAATTTTAGCCTTAGTAATAATTTATCTATAGGAAATTCATATTATTTATTTGCAGTCAAATTGTTTAAATACTGTGTGGATGGACTTAGTCACACAGTGGTATTGATGGACTTATAATTAGTCATACAGTGGTATTTTAAAGATACTTATTTGTTTATGATCTTGTGCTTAAAAAAAAACATGCTCTCCCACTAAGACAGACATTCATAAATCAAAATTATGTTCTTCCCATTCACAGGCCTCTTTGTAAGCTCATGTTTGGAAATCCCATCATCTTTGTGGTTTTCTAAGTGTTCCTAGGAATTAATTGACAGAAGTTTTCTCAGTGTTTGAAGGCAGAGTCCAAGAGGTCCTGGACATTCATTTGGGGATTCATAGTTTCAGGACAGAGATCATGCTTGTCATGATAGGATGCATGGCAGCAGGCAGGCAGGCAGGCATGACGTTATAGCCCTGGATAAGAAGTGTGGACAACCAATCCTGATCCAGTAGCATGACATGGAAAAAAAAAAAAAGCTAACTGGAAATGGCATGGACTTTTCAAATCTCAAAGTTCACCTTCAGTGGCAAACCTCCTCCAACAAAGCCTTACCTCGTAATCCTTCCTTAGAGAGTTCCACCAAGTGAGGACCACATACATAAGGGCATAAGAGCCCATATGGGCATTTTCATTTAAACATCCACATGTCACACTCTGTATATGTCTTCTTGCTGGTTTTCAAATTCACCAATTGTTGCTACATACAATCTTCCTCCAAGGAAGAGCATACCAATTGGTTATCTAAGAACTAATTATTCATTCCTGAAAAAAAAAAAAAAAAATATATATATATATATATATATATATATATATTTTATTTTATAAATCAATATTATGTATTCACATATCATTGTATTTTGTTCACATTTGCCACATACGCTTGTAATTGTGCTCAGATGTGAGCTCTTGTGGTTGTAAAATCATAATAAAATTTTATAATAAGCCTATTAATATAATAAATTTATTTAAGGAAAAATCATACCCTTTTAAAATACTGTTGTACACAGAACATATCTGGCTGTTGTGGCTAACCTTCCCAAAATGAATCTGAATGTAGCATGAAAACATCAAGAAAGCCATGGTGGGGTACAGACCATAGAGACAAGGGCTTGGTAGGCTGTGGAGTCTATGTTCTCAGGGCTCCACACAGCTCTATACTCCTTCCTGATCACTCACCCGAACATCTGAGGGTACCACAACTAATATGTATGCATCCTTTGTGAAGATATTCAGCATGGATATCTTTCTATTATTGGCTGTGATTGGCTGTGATGATGATGGTGGTGGTGGTAGTGGTAGTTTCTGAAATGACTGTCTGTGATGTTTTATCAGCAAATATTTGTGGCTAAGTGCATAAAACTAGAGCCAAAATCAAGTAATCAGTTTAAAAGACATCTAATCATTAGAGAAATAGAAGCCGTGATTTAAAAGCAAAACCAACCAACCAACCAACCAACCAACCAACCAACCAAACAAACAAAAGAATGTCCAGGGCCATATGATTTTTAGCCTAGCCTTCTACCAGATTTTCAAAGAAGAGTAAATGTCAAACCTCCTCAACCTGTTAGTTTATCTTTATTGTCAGCAGCAGCTGCAGTATCATTACCACCACTATCATCACTATTAAAGCCAAGATGTTGAAAGTGGAGCAATATTTGAGCTGTTCTGTCATAATTCTCTTTTAAAAGCCCCAAAGAAAACTATTAACAAAAAAGGGGGATCAATATTTTTTTCTCTGTAGAAATTTTACTGACTCAAATCCACTGTCTCTTAACCCACAATTACAGGGCATAGATACTAAGGTTTAGTTTCAGCTTGTCAGATCTCTAATTCTTACTTTCATTCACTCAATTTCTGGTTATCCAGGTAACTTTGTATCTGAGGGCTGTCTGTCTGCTCACTGTAGTTCCAATGGCTGTATGTTTTTCACCACCCCACAGGTCAGTATGAACTTCTTCAGAAGGACTGGTGGCAAAAAATCCTAGAAGAGAAAGAACGGTCACAAGTGCTGGTGAGGATTTGGTTTGTGTTTCTCAATGTTAATTTATTAAATTCTAGGAATCCGAGTGAACACAAACAAGCTGGATGCAAGGAGTGAGAAAATTGATGTTATCCCTTGATAAGAGAAGCTATACCAGTGGCTGTTAATTCTGCACATTACAGTATCCAAGTGCTAGCTGAAGGAACAGAGGGACCAAACAAAGGCAAGTAAACAGGGGAGGTTCTGTAGGTTTCAGGATTATGTGGTACAAGACCTCTTGGAATGCATAATTATACCCAAATGAGCATGTAGCACTATGTCACTGCTTGAAAATAAACATTCTAGAGATCTTTCCAGAACCCCAAGATTCTGTGTGGTAATGAACATCAAAGTCATGATTTTGTTCTTGATCTGGAGAGCACACTTTGATATACCATCCATCAGAGCAAGTACTATACATACAATGTACACTGAAAACATCTAGACCAATTGTAAGAAAAGATTCTCCTAGATTCATGTTCTTGGCTAATGAATAAGTGTCTGAGAAAGACTCCAAAATCCTTACTTTGACACATTTTCCTATGGATTCTAATGTACATCTACAGACTCGATATGTAGTGCACTAGAGGGTACTGTGTAGACAAAGGCACATAGCAGGTGAGGAAGAGAATTATAAGAAATGCAAACTATAGAATGTGTAAGTTTTGTTAAAGCAAACCTGAGTCCTGGTCATTCCAAGAGCACATGTCAGCTATGAAGAATAATACCAAACATAGGAGGCAGAAGAAATGTACTACATGCTCAGGAAGAAAAAGATGACTAATGGTGGCTAGCAAAAACCTGGAGAAGAATGACCTGTGGTTTTTCTGTATGGTTTGGCAGTAGTCTAGAGTTGACCCTTCCTGGGATATGTTTTTATTAATGTTCTCATAGTGAACACTGAAGGAAAGCCTGTCTTGAGGATGACTGTGAATCTAATCAATCAGGGCTCAGGCATGGTTTACTGCTGTCAGGAATGATTTGTTTTTTTTCATTTTCTAGCCACAGAATTCTGATAAATTCATTGAAAGTGATCCACCACAGGTCAAATACACAGAAGTAGTGTCATAGCTTAAATTTAGTGCAGCAATGAACACAGTAGCTGGCATAGAATGGGCATGCATATCTGCCTGGGGATCTTGCAGAGAACCTATAGAGTTCCATAATATTCACTCTTGCACTGTGATTTAAAATCAAGCTGTATGTTGGGGAGTTTAGACATTTAGTTGAAAATTAACAAGCTTATCCCATTGAGCTGCGTGTATGTGGAATGCATAGGGGCTAAGTGAATAGGTTTCAAACTACTCTGTTTTTTTCATACTTCAGAATTGTTTTTGACCATTACTTCAACTGGTAGAGACTTGTTCAAATCATTTTATATTGTTGTTTTTCTCCTTAAAATTAGACCACATCAACCACACTAACTAGCTCTGATGGCCCTCTGTAATTCCTTTTAAAGGTAAAAAAAAAAAAAAAACCCTATTAGTATTTGCTTCATCTTATGGAATTTTTATCCTGTTTTCTGAAAGAATTTGGAATTTAAACCTGAAACTGCTAAATAGAGGAACTGAACCTGACAAAAGGGAGAAGAATTCTGCGTTCACACATTTCATCTGCTGTTAGATTGTATAAGTCTCTTATTTCCCTGACTTCTAGGTACTGCTTTCTGTCATATGAAAATGTCTAGTGACACTAGAGATTGATACCAATGCCAAAAAGGGAAAATAGTCCTTCTGAGTGATTGCCTTGTCCTCTAATTCCCTACCCTCAACATTACCATGATGACTAGAGTCAATTTAGATATTTGGCTGAGTAGAGAGATAAATAAATATAGCTGTGTAATCAAGCTATCTGGCACTCATGCTCTTCACGTTTAAGTCAAGAAGTTTTCACCCAACATAAGGGTCCTGTAGAATAAAGGGCTAAAATATTATTTTCAAATGGTATAGTTTAATGGAAATTAAAGACTTTAAGTTTGTCAGGGTTTGATTTCTTTCTGGAGAAACCAGTTTGGTTATTGTTTGGTTATTTCAAAGTATCTAGGATCAAATTTTTAAATAACTATACTGCGTTTGGCATTGTAAAAATTTTTTCAATTGTTTTCCATTTCTGGTCATTTTTTAGAATGCAAATGACTATGTATGTGATATCCCTCACCCTGGTATTCAGAGGAGCTTAGCAGTGCTAATTCACAGTCACACTCGCAGCCTGTCAGTCTCCAGTTTTCCATATGTTTCTTATATTCTGTTTAGAAATGGCTGTGGCACCAAAGGCAACTTGCCACAATGCCACAAGATCTTAAATTTATCATCCATCTTCATGGTTTTCTGCCTTTTATCTCTATTTCTTGTACTTTTAAATCTTTGAATTCTTAGGAAGGGTCAAAGAATAACACTAATAAATTTTCTCCTAATGAAAAAAAACTACATCGGCCACTCTTCAGAAGAGTCTCCTAATCTCTGAGACTTTAGTCACATTAGCATTAACTTCTGCAAATATAAAAATTGTAAGACAGAACTTTGGCAAATTTTCATGCTATTATTATGTTTGAGTCTGATAAAATACTTGCAAAATAGCAAAGAATGTATTGTAGAAAATCTGTAGAGATAAAGCAATTTGCAGGTAAGAAGATGGAACTAGAAAAGATTATGATGGGTGAGATAACCCAGACCCAGAAACAGAAATGCAATATGTTCTCTCACCTGCAGTGCCTAGCCCCAAGCCCTCAGACGCAATCATGGACAAAGCGAGGGATTGCAGAAGCCAGGAAGGGAGGGTGGGAAAGGTTGAGAGAAGTGGGACTGGATATGTGGGGACAGAAAATCAGGAGGAAAGGTTAAACTGGGGAGGGGGAAGAGAAGTGAATTCTGAAGAAGGAAGAAGGAGAGAAAATAACTCCAACATTGTTCAATAAAGCCTCAAAGAATCACATTATTTTATATTTATCTAAAGTAGCAATAGCACGTGTGTGTGTGTGTGTGTGTGTGTGTGCGTGTGTGTGTATGTGTGTGTGTGTGTGTGTGTTAAAGGTGACCTTGGGAGACTTGATTACTCTTCATCTTGTTTTTGATATAGGGTCTCTCAATGGAATAGCATGCTCACTGGTGTGGCTTTCTTGTTATAGGCATGCTCTGTTTCTACATTCTACCTTCTGGAATGAGTGTACCCATGCCCATTTGCCATTGACTAGGGTTCAGACGATCAGTAGTCCAGGTCTCTCTGTTGCATGATTGCTATTTTAATTACTGAACTATCTCCTCAGTTCTTGGTGATGCTTTTTAAAATCACTTCTTCAATGTCAAAGGTTTCCATCCTTGATACATATATCTGTCCACATGCATTTTCTATACTTGAAACCCTTCTAAAGAACCTGTATAGAGAAATTCACATTTTATCAAAAGTTAACAAGTGTAAGTCCTCAACAAAAGTTTATCTTCTGGTAGATTTGAAGTGTGGATTTGTATGCAAAAAAAAAAAAAAAAAACCCACCAAAACTCTAAATTAATCATGAGTTATTTTTCCATCTGCTTATCTGAAAGAATCATTATTCTCTCCAGTTACAGCTTGATTTGTCTCAGAAATGCTCCAACACAATGCTGCTGCTTAGTTCATGCCTCTGCAGCTTTGGATTTCATAGAAATTCATGATTAGAGGCAACTAATGAGGACCCTCAGGTTTCCCCTGCTGTTTAGCTTGGGTGGGAGGTAGGGAAAATTTGGGCACTCACTAAGATCAAGGCGCTCTGGTGTTCAGAAAAGAGATGCATTATTTAAAATATTTAGCATGTTTTCAGTCAGAGATATTTATCTGATTTCATCTGTGTCCTCAGTACTTATACCGCTGCGTTTGAGTGGCTGAGCAGGCATGGCTTGGGAGGTCCCACTTGGCACATTAGATCACAGCATGCATGCTCCACCCAGCTGTTTACTGAGAACATCACACTGCAATCCTGGAATTCATTTTCTCTGGAATTAATTTTCTCTTAAATGGACTTTAAAATTAGCCTGGAATTCTTAGGAACACTAAATGTTTCTTGGGTTATCTATCTTATCAGTTTAGTTTGCTGCTTTCTTAGAATTGGATTATTTTAAACTCTGTGGCTGTTTATAAGTAACAAATTCAAATATTTCAGCGTTTTTCTTCATTGATATGATAACCTAAGATCCTCTTTTCTTATAACTTCTGCCATTATTTTAATTACAACATGTTTGGCTTTCCTTTTTGGTACTTGAAATCATGCCTAATTTGAGAGGATAAAGAGCTCCTGAAACCCTCTGAAATACTATCTATAACTAGTTCTTTCCTTTCCTGACCTAGCCAAGTTCTAGAGTACTGTGTCAGAATCTAACCATGTTTAAATGGATAAAGAGGCTTCAGGTTTTAGAAATAATAAGTTGCTAGACTACATATAATTATAAGCCTTATTAAAATGTAACAGGTCACTTTCTGGAATGATGTTCCTGTCACAAACAGATGGCATCTTCAAAGGGTAACTGAAGAGAGTTTAATGAAGGCAGCATTTACATTTGTGGTGGGGACTAAGGGAACATAAGAAGGCTGATGAAGCACTGTAGGACTAGAAACAGAAGAAAGAAATGATCACATTGATGCTCAAAGACAAAAAAAATCTGTGATATGTGGTAGAGGCTATGGCATTTGCCAGTGTGTCCTGTCCTATGTCTGATCCCCTTACGAAGCCTTCTGTCAACGGATACTAACCAGAAGCCACAAGCAAGGGAGGACCTCAGAAAAAAAGAGAAGATGAAAAGTGATGGAGTGTATCTGATGGACAGAATACTCAACACATTCTAAGCCATTTGGACGTACACACTCATTCTTGACACTCCCTTTCCTGGGAAATCCATTTCCTTCTTTGTAGGGAACGCAGATATCCTAGTCAGCTACCATGTCACCATGGAATACATTTAGCCACACACTTAGCAGAGAAGAAAACCCCTAACCTTTGCTAATATATTTGATATGAAGTTGTACATCCTTTACGACTCATTCGCGCCCTAACTAACATTCAATCCTTCTGTGGGGCTAAATCTCTAGCACATGAATTGTTCAGGACTGAGGATTGAACTCAGATCCTTGCCATGCATACCTTGCTTGTCGCCATTGATCTATATCACCCACAGCCAAGAATATAAATGTCTATCGATCTTTATCTTCACTAGATTGTTTCCACTGATCAGAGCCACGTGTAAAGGAACACAGAACAGAGCTTTTTGCAAACTCACAAGTTCCAGCTACTGTCCCTTTTTGCTATCGCTGCAGGTAACTAAGACATTTCCACTGGGTAATTGAGATCAATTACCAATTTAGTAGGATGGAGTCTCTCTGTCCCCAGTGATTTAGGGAATAGCACAGAGTAGCTATCCTTTATTCCCCTACTAACAGTTAATGCTATGCTATCCCTAATCCCTTGGTAGAACCATTTGTTCCTCAGGTGAGAACTATTAAATTCCTCATGCTCTTTGTCTTCAGGGCAAGAAGCACATACTCCTGAAATGAATTACTTGATAAAATCACAAGAAAGGATGATCACTTCTGCTTACTCATTATGTCTGCTTTCTTTCAAATTGGTCTATGATTATATTAGCATCTCATACTCACTATGCAGTTCAAATTCTTATACCATATATGCACAGAGTAATCCAACTGAAACATGTAGGATGGAGTAACAAATGAATAACTAGTGAGCTTTCAGATAAGCCTTTCCCTACTTTTAGATACCAGATGTTTTTAATCAAGGCACTGTGATGTGAGTTTGAGCCAATTGCAATAATTCTTGCATGATAACTTTCTTTTCCACAGGGATGTTTTGTAGAATGAAGGGGTAAAAGGGAAGATATTCTGTAAGTCCACATACGACGGGGCTCTCAAGGAAAAATAACCACACTGCAGAACATCAGTAAAAGAGCAGAAGAGTAAGTATTTCATTTCCCTCTTTTGTGTTTTCTTCTGGTCATACTCTAGCAGATTCCCGAAGACAGTGGAGACCCTCTGGCATAATGAATACAGTGTATACAATATATGATGTACATTTATGTAGCAGGAGGTGCAGGGGGAATCTGAGAAGGAAAATTATTTTCTAAATACAGCTCATAGGATGCAGAATCCACATCTGTATATTGTTACAATTGCTAAAAGTAAATTTTAATCCATATTTGTGATTTATTGTTTTATATACCCAGTTTACATATATTTATACTCAAGACTGTATAAAACTCACTAAGAAAAAATAAACTTTCAGGAGAAAAATGAACCCTCAAAAAAACTCAAGAACATCTGGGCTGCCAAAGCTGAAACTTACTTGAAAATTTCCTCCTTAGTACTAGCTTTTGTAGCACTAGAAGGTACCATGCAAGCTTCTAAAGGAGGGAGGCAACCAACATCCTAGTCGGCTATGATGCCTATGTACTACATCAGTGAGCCCTAAGAGTGTACTTGTGGCTTGTCAATCTTGGGTCTAGCCAATAGCTGTCTAAGAGGAGTCATGATCCACTCAACAAAGTGAAGCAACACTTGGTGCAGAAAGAAAGAGCTCACTGCTCAGTGTTAGTGAAGTCATGTATGTTGAAGAAGAACATAGAAGCAATAATTTACTAAATCAGCATAATCCCTAGCAACCTGCTAACATTTATCCTTATACGCATAAATAGATGTGGGGTTTACTCCTAGTCAAGGAAACTCCTATTGTCAATGGACAGAGATCACTACTAAAAACCATAACACTTCAAAATGTAGTTTTCAAGCCCAGACCCAACAGACACATGTTCCAAATATGCTTTCATCTAAGACCTCAGGGTACATTCTGAAAGAAGAGGCTCAGAAAGATTGTAAGAGACAGTGGACCATGGAGTTTGGTGTGAGATTGTGTCTTTTAAAAATGTCAGAAGCTTTGGAAGAAGGAGCTAGAGAAAGTACCCAAGGAGCTAAAGGGGTCTTCAACCCTCTAGGTTGAAGAATAATCATGAACTAACTAGTACCCCCTGAGCTCATGTCTCTAGCTGCATATATAGAAGAGGATGGCCTAGTTGGCCATCAGTGGGAAGAGAGGCCCCTTGGTCATGCAGACTTTATATGCCCCAGTACAGGGGAACGCCAGGGCCAAGATATGGGAGTGGATGGGTAGGGGAGCAGGGCCGGGAGGGGGGGGGTATAGGGAACTTTCTGGATAACACTTGAAATGTAAATGAAGAAAATATCTAATAAAAGTTGAAAAAAATGTCGGAAGCTATACCTATAAAGTATCACTAACATGACTATCCAAATATGAACTGAACAAGAAATGCACCAGTGGACATGTCAATGTGGATGTGGGAAAGTCCATGAGGCCTTAAACTTACAGAAAATACTACAGGTGACTATGGAAAGCTGGGACTGGTAGAATAATTTTCTACACTAAAGTGTCCATATATGTATATATGAGTGTGTATATATATATATATATATATATATATATATATATATGAATATATATTTGACAGCTATTAATAATAATTACATACAAGAGCAATAACAGTTAATGAATAAAGTATTCAAGAATTTGAAAGAGATCTAGTCCAGGAGAGGATATATGGGTTTCAGAGGGAGGAAAGGGAAGGTAGAAACATTACAATCATATTATAATCTCAAAATTAAAAAAATAGTCCTAGGTTAGGTGGTGCTGTGACAGCATGGGTCAGATATGTATAATATCTAAGTGACACGGATTACACTTGACTTTCTGAATGACTCAGATCCAATAAATTTCAAACCTTTAGAGAAAATATCTAGTTTCTCAAAGATGGAATTCTGCCTTGTGTCTACGATGTAGAACTCTTGCCCAAGCTATCAGACCTGGCCAGTTTCAAAATTCAAGCTTGGGATGATACCATCAGCTCTTCTGTATCTAAAATGTTTGCCTATTCTACACATTTCACACTCAGAACTCAGGCATGGCCCTTGCTGCATTTCTGTTATTTTTGTCCTCTGCATGTACTCTGTAACTGTTCAATTTACACACAGTAGCAGTCATTGGCTTATTCATCCACTCTGCCATCCATCAATTCAACCATCCTTCCACCCATCTGTCATCTATCTTACAGTCTTCTCATTTTCTCTGCAGACCCTATTGATACATGTGTTAAAAGCATAATCGTACTCTAGATGTTGTCCAGATAAAGATGGAATAACCTTGTAGGTGTGGTCCAAATTGTGTGATTTAATTATGAGAAGCAAATCATCTAACATAAACTGATTTTTGTAAATAATGTCTCATATTGTGAATTTTTTTCCAAGATGTCTCCCAGTGTAGTGACTGCTTGCTGAAGACTATTTTTTTAAATACAGTTAGGCATGACTTGATCAATTGCTTGTCTATGTGTTTCCATGACTTTTTTTTTTTAAGCTTTAGAGTTTTTTTTTTAAAGATTTATTTATTTTTTTCAACTTTTATTAGATATTTTCTTCATTTACATTTCAAGTGTTATCCAGAAAGTTCCCTATACCCTCCCCCCTCCTGGCCCTGCTCCCCTACCCATCCGGTCCCACTTCTTGGCCCCGGCGTTCCTCTGTACTGGGGAATATAAAGTCTGCATGACCAAGGGGCCTCTCTTCCCACTGATGGCCAACTAGGCCATCCTCTTCNGTTGAACCAGCTTGCATTCCCACCAACAATGGAGGAGTGTTCCCCTTTCTCCACATCCACGCCAGCATCTGTTGTCACCTGAATTTTTGATCTTAGCCATTCTTACTGGTGTGAGGTGGAATCTCAGGGTTGTTTTGATCTGCATTTCCCTGATGATTAAGGATGTTGAACATTTTTTCAAGTGCTTCTCAGCCATTCTCTGCAGAACCCTATTGATACATGTGTTAAAAGCATAATCATACTCTAGATGTTGTCCAGATAAAGATGGAATAACCATGTAGGTGTGGTCCAAATTGTGTGATTTAATTATAAGAAGCAAATCATCTAACATAAACTGATTTTTGTAAATAATGTCTCATATTGTGAATTTTTTTCCAAGATGTCTCCCAGTGTAGTGACTGCTTGCTGAAGACTATTTTTTTTAAATACAGTTAGGCATGACTTGATCAAGTGCTTGTCTATGCGTTTCCATGACTTTTTTTTAAAGCTTTAGAGTTTTTAAAAATTATTTACAAGAGGAAAAATATCAGCAGTTGGATTACAACTTTATATCTGTATGTTAAATGATTCAGGCAAGAGAGATGACTTTTGTTTGGAGTGTGAGAATTAGTCCTGATAGTCACCAGGTTTGAGGTATCTGTATATGATTATCTCTAAAATAATCTTCATTATTCATGTATTTTTGATACAGTATACAATCACTGGAATTTCTTGACATACTCATCACATTTCATGAATTAGAGAAATTCTAAAATCTCAATAGGCAGTTATTTAAAAAAATGAGAATGGATAGGATAGTGTCAGAAGCAATGACAGGCTTCAACCTCTAACACAGGTGGTGGCCTGAGTGAGAAATGTTCACAATGGGATCAGGTATTTAGACAGTTGGTTGTGAAACATTTAGGTGACCTTAACAGGAAAAACATGTCACTGGGTGTGGGCTTTGAGATTTCAAAGCCTTGCCCCACTTGAGTGCTTGATTGGAGATATGATCTGCTGGCTTTCTGCTCTGTCTGTCTTCTGGCATGTCTTCCCCACCATGGACTCTACCCTAAGTAAACTTTGCCTTTGTTCGTGCTGTTTATCATAGCAACCGAGGAGTAACTAGTATAACACCTTTTTTTGTTTTGTTTCATTTCCCTTTTCAAGACAGGGTTTCTCTGTGTAGCTCTCTCTATCTTGAAACTCACTCTGTAGACCAGGCTGGTATCAAACTCAGAGATCTGCCTGCCTCTGGCTCTAGGATTAAAGGCTACCATGCCTGGCTTAATACAGAACTTTAAAAACAATATCAAGACTACTTTATGGTGGTCTGCATATGTGCCTATTTTATTTGAATTTAACTACCGTTCTTAAAATGAAACCATTATAATGCATTCCAGAAAAAGTTTTAGAAATGAAACATCTCTAGAAGAGTTAATGTGTTACATTGTCCTTTTGCATATACAAATTTAAGTTGGAGATATTAAAATAAATTTAATTTTGATAACCTAACTATTTTTCAAAAGGGTCAGAAAATGAAGATGCATCATTTATCTCAAAGTGATATCTACCATAGATAGAAACTGACTTGTGAGTCATCTGAGGGAGTCCAGTGGTAAACTCTAACTGGGGAGACATGTAGTGAGACACAAAGTATACGACTGATAATTGAGAACTTAGACTAATAACAGAGAAGAAAATTTATGGGACACAGTCATCACAAAATAGCAGTTTCTCATTTCAGCTAAGAAGAAAAAAAATAGCCACCTGTTTTCTCCTACTGACAACTAGAACTCTTGAAGAAAATATTTAAAAAGAACTACATAATATCCTTTTGAGATAAGTTAGAGTTCTAAGATTCAGAACAGAAACACAAATTTCAGGGCTGGAGAGATAGCTCAGTGGTTAAGAGTTCTAGCTGCTCTTCTAGAGATGGCGTGTTCAAATCTCAGCAACTACATGGTATCTCACAACCATCTGCAATGGGGTCCAATGTCCTCCTGATATGTCCAATGATGGCTATAGTGTACTCATATACATTAAATAAATAAATAAATAAATAAATAAATAAATAAATCTTTAAAATAAATAAATTTAAAAAAATGAGCAACACAGAGGTGATTTTTGATGTTTTCTTCTTCTTTCTCATAACTTCTTGTCAGTCCTAAATCCTGCATGCAAATGAAAAGTTTCAGTGAAAAGTACATTTGTTCATGCTAGAATCCATGTAGGGCTTTTCTAAGAGACTAGGCAAAGGATAATAACAATGCTGCTCTCTTTCTCAAATATTCCCAAGTTGAACAGTTTTCCACTTACACTAGGTGCATCCTGTTCACCTAGCTTCTTTTTTAGTTCATAGCTAACTTCTCTTTTGGTTCATATTTTGTTTAGAGGATCATACAATTATTGACTGTATAGATGGAATAAAGAAGTTAAAACTGTTTGTCTATATAGCCAAAGTTCCTGGAAAGAAACTTCAGGAATCTAGGAAATGTAATAGTAAGAAGGGAGTTAGATAAATCTAGTCTTCAGAGGAAACCTGCAGTCCAAAGATTATCTGTAAGGATTGAAACAAAAACACATTAGTGAAGATTTCAAACAGAATGTTGGTGGGCTCCATTGCCATCTCCTCAAATTTTTCTCCTGTGGAGCACATGCAATGTGGGCTTGTTACATAGTCCACAAGGCTTTGAAACTTAAACAGATGTTGGAGCCAAATCCACTAAAAGACAAATTGGGATTTGTGATCTTCACTGAACTCGGTTCGATTACAAACAAAAATAAACAAACACATAGTTAATATGTCTCTGGGTTTTAAACAGCAATCATTGTCTCATAACATTTAAACTCTGTAGTATACATTCTAAAACTATTTACAACCAAGAAATGAAGATCATCATCATTTTCTCAAAGAAAATGGTGGTCATCTACAACAACAAAGTTAATCTGGCTCCAGTGGTAGAAATAGAAAAAAAGTTAAATTTCTAAAACCTCACTCCATAATACAAGATCAAATATTCTTCTGTGTATGTGTGTGTTTGTGTGTGTGTGTGTGTGTGTGTGTGTGTGTGTGTGTGTGTGTGTGCTTATGAACATATAAATAATGAAGGTATATACTAAGGAACATGTGTGGCTCAGAGAGCAGCCTCATTTTTACATCTTTTTCTTTCAGCCTATTTTGAGATAGTGCCTTATTGTTGATGATTAGGTTAGTATAATTGGTCCATGAGCATCTAGGAATTTTCCTGTATCTACTTTCCATGTCTATGGAAGTACTGGGAATAAAGGCCCTCACACCAGGCCCTCAACCTTCATGATGATTGTAGTATTCAAACATAGGCTCTCATGCTTGCCTGTCTAGTACTTTTACCAACTGAGCTATCTCCCACCCCGAAAGCAGACAGTCTTTTCATATTACTCATTTAATTTATATGATGAAGGAAATACAATATACTAATGAATTGAGGCTTGTAGAATTATAAAATGATGTCAAACTTCACAGTTAAGATTGAGGGTATGGGAAAGAACAAATGTAAAAATAACTAAGGAAATTTTTCTTTTAAGGGCCTCAAATTTACTGATAGATTATGAGTATATTGTTAAGAAGTGTTAAGAAGTGTGATCTGGAGAGATCCCTCAGTGAGTAAGGGTTCCTGCTGTATCAGCATAAGGAGCAGAGTTGAGATTCCTCTGTTGAGAATTCTCTGTTGAGCTCTGTACCCCATTTTTAAAATTGGGTTATTCGGTTTTCTGGAGTCTAACTTCTTAAGTTCTTTATATATTTTGGATATCAGCCCTCTCCCAGATGTAGGGTTAGTGAAGATCTTTTCCCAATTTGTAGGTTGCAGTTTTGCCTACTGACAGTGTCCTTTGCCTTATAGAAGCTTTTCAGTTTCATGAAATATGATTACATCCACCCAATTTTTTTACTCCACCTTTCCCTAGATTACCACTTTCCTAATTGGGCTTTACACTTTATTCTCTTTGTCTTCTTAATAACCCATGAAGTCAAATCAGTCCTTTCTATATGTGCATAAGCTTGGGGCCATACAATAGAGTATGGCCAACCTCCTAGTGGGCATACCTCAAAGAAGCATGATTCTCAGAGAGCTTGTGGTGGCATCCTAGAAATCTAGGCTTCCACAGAGTTTTCAAGGTGATTCTGATATGCAGGGGAAATGGAAAGCAAGTAGACCAGGCCTTTGGCATAGTCAATATGATGACAATTATTGAGCATTTTAATAGACAGAACAGTACTGCAAGCATTTGCTTTAATTACCTCTATACATATAATTTGTTTATGTAGCCATGCTTTCATGTGTAGCTTCTAAGAAATCAGGTTGGAAGGTGAAGCTGTTGTTACAAAGAAATGGACTCTGAGAAGCAGTCAATCATGTTTAGTAACAGGCAGTCATTGTGCCCAGTCCTTAGTCAGGTAAAGAGAAAGTACTGGAGAACTTGTTTTCTGTTTGTATTACATGGTGTTTCTACTTAAAATGAAGTTTTCTCCCTCAAATGAAATTATGAAGCTATCTAAACTTGACACATTTAGATAATGGCCTTTGCAAATTATCCGTGATCTGTGTATGATTAAAATGGAGACATTCCTAAATCTAGCATCATGTTTGAGTTCTGGGATGGAGATGATGCTCCTTCTTTTTTTCCATCTGAAAACGTCTGCTGTGTATTTCAAATAGAGTTGGGTCAAATAAGGGATTTTTAACAGCCTGATGTGACCATTGATTTCCAATGTACAGAGACTCTGAGATCCTGGTTGTTCTCCATAGTTTCTTCCTGGGGAACTATATCCACTTAGGTTCCTGAGCAGGCAACATCTTACTGCTCTTTCCAGAGTGACACATGGAAGATGCTTTTAAATCTGTCAGAGGGAAGGTGGCAGTGGAACACCCTCATAGAAGCAGGGGAGGGAGGACATGATAGGGGGTTTCCATGAAGTGGGTGAAACCAGGAAAGGAGATAGCATTTGAAATGTAAATAATGAAAATATCCAATTTAAAAAAGGAGCTAGATTTTATTAGAAAGTCAAGCCAACCATTGTTCATGTGATAACTCCCTGAAATTTGAAGTATTTCTGTTCTTTTATATTTTCTTTTTTCTTATGTTCATGAAGACATGATTATAGATTCACATCATACTTACTAACTCACAAAAGAGACATATATTTTATTCTTTTTATTGGTCCACAGTTGGAAAGTTTTCCCTCTACATTTTTAAAATAAATATTCTATTCTAATTTTTATATTTAGTCATTTTCTATAATCAGGTAACTTTTCTAGCCCTGATACCTGGAGAACAACCCAGCCACAAAAGTTTTAACCTGCAATCTGTTCTGCCTTCAAGATGTACTGGGATAATGATGATGTAGAATTTGTGAAAGTGGCAAGCCAATGATCTGCCAACTTGAGGATCATGTCATGAGAAGTAGCCCATGTCAGAAACAGCCTAGATTACTGGAAACCAGAGTATGAAGATAATAGAACAAAACATAAATGGAAAAAAATACAATAAAGTAATCAATAATGATATTCTGCTATACTCATAGTGCAGTGTCTAACCCAGTTGTCATCAAAAGGGAGTTATTGATCAAATGATGGGAAGAAATGCAAAGACCCACAGCCAAACACTGAGCAGAGGCAGTAGAACCCTGCAGAAGAGTACTGCAGGAACCAGAGGAGTCAAGGACCCCATGAGAACACAGCCAATACCCAGGGCTTTTAAGGCCTCACAGAGACTTCAGTGACAAACAGGAACCTGACATAGGTCCTCTGCATATACACTCCAATTGTACACTTGTGACTTTGTGTGGAATGAGAGAGAGAGAGAGAGAGAGAGAGAGAGAGAGAGAGAGAGAGAGAGATAGAGAGAGAGAGAGAGAGAGAATGCATGCCTGTTGTCTCTGGCTCTTTTGATCGCTCTTGGGACTCTTTCCATCTTATTGGGTTGCCCTGTCCAGCCTTAATATGAAGTTTTATGCCCAGTCTAATTGTAGCCTGTTATGATGTGTTCAGGTGTCATCTCCTGGGAGGTCTTTTTTGTTGTTGTTGTTCTTGTTTGTTTGTTTGAAGTGAAACGAAGGAGGAATGGATCTTGCTGGAGATGGGAGATGGGGCTGAGGGAGGACTGCAAAGAATGGAGGGAAGGGAAACTGCGGTCAGAATGTCATGCAGAAGAGAAGAATAAAAGAAATAAGATATGGGCACTGGGGAAAAATTCCTGAATAGGACAGAAAAGGCTTGTGCTGTAAGATCAAGAATTGTCAAATGGGACCTCATAAAGTTGCAAAGCTTCTGTAAGGCAAAAGATACTATCAACAAGACAAAAGGGCCACCAAAAGATTGGGAAAGGATCTTTACCATTCCTAAATCTGATAGGGGACTGATATCCAATATATATATAAAGAACTCAAGAAGGTGGATACCAGAAAATCAAATATCCCCATTAAAAAGTGGGGCACAGAGTTAAACAAAGAATTCTCAACTAAGGAATATCGAATGGCTGAGAAGCACCTGAAAAAATGTTCAACATCCTTAATCATCAGGGAAATGCAAATCAAAACAACCCTCAGATTCCACCTCACACCAGTAAGAATGGCTAAGATCAAAAAATCAGGTTACAGCAGATGCTGGCATGGATGTGGAGAAAGGGGAAAACTCCTCCACTGTTGGTGGAACTGCAAGCTTGTTCAACCACTCTGGAAATCAGTCTGGCGGTTCCTCAGAAAATTGGACATAGTACTACTGGAAGATCCTGCAATACCTCTACTGGGCATATATCCAGAAGAGGTTCCATCTGGTAATAAGAACACATGTTCCACTATGTTCATAGCAGCCTTATTCATAATAGCCAGAAGCTGGAAAGAACCCAGATGTCCCTCAACAGAGTAATGGATACAAAAAATTTGGTACATTTACACAATGGAGTACTACTCAGCTATTAGAAACAATGAATATATGAAATTCCTAGGCAAATGGACAGATCTGGAGGGTGTCATCCTGAGTGAGGTAACCCAATCACAAAAGAACTCACATAACATGTACAAACTGATATGTGGATATTAGCCCAGAAGCCTAGACTACCCAAGATACACTTTACTAAACACATGAAACTCAAGAAGAATGAAGTTCAAAATGTGGTCTCTTTGCCCCTTCCTAGAATTAAGAACAAAGCACACATTGAAGGAGTTACAGAGATCATGTGTGAAGCTGAATCAAAAGGATGGACCAACCAGTGACGGCGGCTGCCAGGGATCCTTCCCATAATCAGCCACCAAAAATAAACACTATTGCATATGCCAGCAAGATAATGCTGAAAGGGCCCTGATATAGCTGTCTCGTGGGAGGCTATAGCAGTGCCTGGCAAACACGGAAGTGGAACACAGGACTCCCAAGGAAGGAACTAGAGAAAGTACCCAAGGAGCTGAAGGTGTCTTCAACCCTATAGGTGGAAGAATAACATGAACTAACTAGTTCCCCCTGTGCTCATGTCTCTAGCTGCATATATGGAAGAAGATGGCCTAGTTGGCCATCATTGGGAAGAGAGACCCCTTGGTCATGCAGACTTTATATGCCCCAGTACAGGGGAACGCCAGGGCCAATATGTGGGAGGGGGTGGGTAGAGGAGCAGGGTGGCCATGGGGGAGGGTATGGGGAACTTTCTGGATAACACTTGAAATGTAAATGAAGAAAATATCTAATAAAGAAAAAATAATTTTAAAAAAGATATACTCAAAAAAAAAAAAGAAATAAGAGATTGGAAATAAATGGAAATGAACAGATCAGTGTTGCGGCACTCTCATGGCGTTCAGCAGAGGCAGCTGGAGAATTTCCCTTTTCTGTTTAGAACATGCACACCTTCGCCATCCGTCACAGCATGTGTTTGCCTCAGCTTCACAAATGTGCATAACGTGGCTTGCATTTCTTCTGAGGGTTTTTGGTTTTGCTCCACGGTGCTGATTTTTATGAAGTAAAGCAAAGTATTTATAAACACAGACCTGGCCCTTGTCCTCAATCACCTTCCAATCATGGGCCAACTCCCAGGAAACCAAAGAATACATTGGGTTTTAGGTATGACTTTTTCATTTTTTAAGGTACTATCCATGACTTAAGTCCTTACTGTGTGAAGCGGAAATCACACTGGAGATTCTGGATTGTAAGTGATAGAAACTCAATTTAAAGTGGCTGTAAGGAAGACAAACAAACAAACAAACAAACAAACCAAAAACCGTTCTTCTAACAGTTCTGACCGTATTGTTTTCTGTTGACTCTGAGGGAATACCAATTGAACTACTTGACAAAGGAAGATAAAATATCTGCTGGGACCAATGTACTCATGATACCATTGCATGTTGTGGGGTAGGTGGAGGAGGAGCAATGTCCCTTCAGTATAAATGGCATGGATTTCCCTGAGAGGACACTTGAATACATCACTCATTCCTTTAGTGATGTACTTATGTGATGTTGAGCTAACTGGAATAGACCAACCACTGTCCATCATGGTAGAGTTGTACAAAGCAAAACATGGCCATTCTAGAACTGGAAGGTTAAGTTATATGAACAAAATTCCATAATCAGTTTTCACCCTACCCCACTGGAAGTTATATATATCAAACCAACCCTATATCCTTCAGAACACATTGCATATGGTATAGTTCACTCTTATGTAAACAATGTATGTTTGTACAGGTCTCCACATTTTATCCACAACTACAGCCTTATTTTGACTTAAAGAAGACCATGAAAATAATTAAAGTATTCTAATGAATATTTGCATGGATTTTTGCAATATTTCAAATGGATTTGATGTAAACAACATTTTTGCTAAAGTCATGAGTAAAGGAAGATAATACTAGTATATTTGAAAAATTGTTTTAATGGCCTGGTGATAGTTCTGTGGGTAAAGTCTTGCTGAGCAAGCATAAAGACCTGAATTTGGATTTTCAGAACAATGTAAAAAGCTAGGCATGGTTGTATATATCTCTATCCCAGTGTTAGAAGACAAAGAGAGAAAGGTCCTTGGGGCTTGCCAGCAAAGCAGTCTATCTACAAAAACTAATGGCATTTGGGTTTAGTAAATGACCTTTTCTCAAAAAATAAGGTAGAGAGTGATAAAGAAGACATCAGCTGCTGATCTGCATAAATCTCTTCCCCTCCCTCCCATAGAATCTACTAAATTCATGCATATAACAGTGTTTTTTGCTCTTCCCATAGTCTGTCTCCTGTTTCAAACACTTCTCTGTCTAAAAGAGTTCACTGGCTGTTTCTTTGTTTTAAAATTTTATTTATGATTTACATCCAAATGGTGCCCCATCTTGGTCCCTCCTCATAGGATTTCTCCCTCAATAGCCTTCCCCTTTGCCTCTGAATGGGTGCCCCCAAAACATATTGTTTAATGAGATTGTAAGCCAGGCCTTTACAGGTGGCAGTTAGAATAGTGTGACATCTAAATTATTCTTTCCATATTAGGCTGGTTTCTCTAAATAGTTACAGTGCTATCCTACCGTTATGAAACTCTGAAGTGTGTGTGTGTGTGTGTGTGTGTGTGTAATGTATATATGTATGTTTGTTATATATGTGTGTACATATCTGTATATGAGTATATTTGTGTCTGTGTGTGTTCTTGGCTGTGTGCACATGTGAAAGCCAGAGGTCTATGTCAGATATTTTCCTCTATTAACCTGTGCTTCACACTTTTGAGACTGAATGTCCCCACTGAACCTGAAGCAGTTCATTTCAGCTTGATTGGATGGCTATCAATCCTTCAACACACTCTTATTTCTGAATCCTCATAGTTCTGGGGTTATATACATGTAGTACTAGGCCTGGCTTTTATGTGGGTGCTGGGGATTTAAATTCAGTTCCTTAAGAATTTTACCCCTGTGTTTTAAACTACTGAAAAATAAGGTCTAACATTTAAAGAACTATATGATAAATTGACCTTAAAAAAGTAGTACTTTAGAAATATTGGGGAAATAATGACTAATACATGGATCACTTAGACTGACACATTTAACTGTGGCAATGTTCTTAAGAGATCTAAATCTGGATTCAAACAATGATGACAGGTGAATTTTCTGAAAATTAATGAATCCACATGTGAGGAGACCTGTACAAACATACATTGTTTACATAAGAGTGAACTATACCATATGCAATGTGTTCTGAAGGTTATAGGGTTGGTTTGATATATATATATATATATATATATATATATATATATATATATATATATATATATATATATATATTCTCACTCAAAGAAGATGGAATTATTTCCACAGTGCATTTGGTGGAACAGTAATAGCCTTTCCTACATTTTCATCTATTTTTTTACCATGACATATTGTCTATGGTGACATCTTCTTCCAGATATCGAGATCTTATTACTGAAATCAATAGACTTTTTTATCTTTAGCTATTAACCTCAGTAATAGCTGTGTAACATTATAGCTGCCACTCAAATCTGAGTGCTGTGTATCTAGGCTGCTTGAGAGGAATTCATTTACTTTCCAGGATCCAAAACTTTCTGCTGACCTCTGGTTTGTCCAGTGCATAGAAGGGAAAGGGCCACCTTGGGCTTTGTCTGTTGTGAATCTAAGAGGAACCCAGTTTTTCCATTCACACAGTACATGCATTTGTCCTTGGCATGTGTGCTACGTCATTTAACATGCTCCAGACAACATTATCTTGAGATACTTTCATTATACATCTTTCCAATTTTGCATGTGTTTAAGTCTTATGAATATTGCTACATTCATGTTTCTGACCTCTAGTCTGTTTTTTTGATTTAACATTCTTCATTATGTAAAAAAGGTAGGTCAGGGAAGAGAACTGGAACATTTGTATAATGATGTGGATTTCTGGTTAGATATCCAGTAGACTTCACTGTTGCCAGAAATACCTTGAAAGAACATACAAAAATTTGCAGAGGCTTGATGTACCTGGAGGGATATGAGGAGGAAAAGGGCATTGAGGGGCAAAGGAGAATAGAGGAGAAACTCTGTGAGTGAGGAACAGGAGATAGGACAGTGCTTGGGATATAATTAGTTAATTAATTAATTAATTAATTAATTAATGCTTTTTAAAAAAGAAAGTGAAACAGAATAAAGTAACAAAATAAAGATGATTTTCACACTTTAAAAAAGCATTATACTGTTTGGTGTCTGATTAAGGGATGGATCCCTGGCTACAGCAGTCACTGGTTGGTCCATCTTTTTGTCTCAGCCCCACCCTTGGTCTCTGTAACTCCTTCAATGTGTGCTTTGTTCCTGATTCTAAGATGTGTATGAATTAACTCACTCAGGATGATATTTTCTACTTCTATCCATTTGCCTGCAAAATTCATGATGTCCTTGTTTATTGTGTAAATGTATTTCATTTTCTGTATCCATTATTTGGCTGAGGGCATATGATTTGCTTCTGGTTTCTGACTATTAAGAATAAAGTTGCTATGAACATAGCCCAGCACATGCCCTTGTCATATGTGAAGCATCTTTTGGGTATGTGTCCAGGAGCAGAATAGCTGTGTCTTCAGGTAGAACTATTGTCAATTTTCCGAGAAACTGTCAGAGTAATTTCCAGAGTGGTTTTACAAGTTTGCAATCCCACCAGCAATGGAGGGATCTTATATAGTTTAATGCTTTATATACCATTTATAGTCACTTTTTTTTCCTTCCCAGTTCCCAGTTCTTCAAGATGGATTGTGATTAATGCCACTTCACTTTCATGTATTGGTGTATGGAATTTTATTTACTGGAAGATTCATCCCACAAGTTCTGTGTAAATATCATCAGTGTTTTTTTTTTTTTTTTTTTTTTAATTTTGACCTCACAGACATGAATATTGCTTGCTTACATTTTAGTTACTTTTGAATAGCATAGTGGAACCATTTCATTATAGTGTGGGTCCCCAACTTTAACTAAGCTTCATAATTTTTTGTTTTTGTAAGTTAGGCTGTTCTTTTCATCAGCATGGAGATGGCTATATGGTGTTAAAATAACATTTTACTCAATTCCCATTTGGATATTTTCTTCCTCTTAAAAATATTACTTAGATAGCAGTCAGATGAGTGCTTCATGGTCCTCATTTATTATTCATAATGTCCCCAGCTGCTAAGGGAGATTAGATGCTTGGTTTTTCCCTCAGGGAAACAGTCCCATGGTAGATAGAAGTCAAGGGTACTTAGTAAAAGCATCTAATAGTTAAATGGGTATCCCCGGTATCCTTCTCCTCAGTGGTGGGTTAGGATCAAATTCTTTCTTCTACATCTTTGCAAGCCTATTCAATTTGAAGTTTTTCTGAAGTGTGACTTTATTAAATTGTATGTGACAATGAAAACTCTTACAATGAAAAGGAAACCCAGTTTATTTTCTCTGTTCAGGATAATGTTGAGTTTACCAGAAATTTAGAAAAAGGGATTTGGGCTTTCATAAGCAACAGAAAGGGATTCTATTTTAAGGTTGTACTTTAAACAAGGGTTCAAATAATCGTTTAGTAGCTACTTCCAACTAGTCAACAAAATCTGTTAAATAAAATAATTGATGATATATTAATATATATAACCATATGTTTCTGACAACATCCTATTAGTGAAACTTTTCATTTTCTATTTGAAAAATTTAAATATTTTGTTGATATAAACTGTATCTATATATAGGTTAAAAAGTTAAAGTGTATGTTTGGTGTGTTGTAATGATTATCATAATCACAGAGACTATCATGCCCATTAACTGTGGTGTAATTGTGCGGAGGATGAAAGTACTTGCACTCATCAGACTTTAATAAAAACACCATGGTATTATTAGGTATAGACACTTTGCTGTAGATCCCCAGAAATTATTCATGGTTTTAGGGCATCTGTACTTTCACCATTTCTCATGTTTTTCACATGCTATACAGTCAGTTCAGTGGCAAAAACAAAAACAAAAAAAGTAAACAAAATAAAAAAAGACATGTTACTCTCCACTTCTATGATTACAGTTCTTAATTTCTGCACATGAAGGAGGTCATACTGGCTTTCCATGTGTGATTTTGACCTATTTTCACTGAGCACAATGTCTGCACTGTATTCCTCCAAAATGATTAAGTTACATTCTTTTCTCTCTTTTCTCTCTTTCTAGGTGTCTCTCTCTCTCTCTCTCTCTCTCTCTGTTTGTGTGTGTGTGTGTGTGTGTGTGTGTGTGAAGGAGAGAGAGAGAAAGAGAGAGGAATTATAATTTCATTTCGTAGTGAATACCAGGCTATTTCCACATCTCATCTATGTGACTAATACTTCAGTGAATGTAAGGAAGCAACTATCACATTCAGATACCAATTTTATCAAAGGAAATAACAATTTGCTATTTGTAATGAAGAATACTGAAAAGGATTCATGAATGAAGCCATAATTATGCTATGCCATCTATCCTCAAACAAATGGCATTCCTTCATAATTCACTTACCCATCATTGTGTGGGGATAATAAACTGTCCATAGGATGAAGGAAAAGAAGGACATGCCATGGATGTATATTGCAAATGAGAGGCTTCATGGATGTCAGTCATTATACTTTTCTTTCAAGTTACCCTGCTTTATAGATGTGGATATGATTCTATTAGTGAAACCAGAATATGCCCCTGGTACTTACCAGAGTTCCAGCAGTGATGAAGTTAGTACAAGGAACGGTGTTTAAAAGAATTCCCAATACTTAGGAACATCCTATTCTCATCTATTTTCTATTCACTAGGTCCTCTACTGAATTTCCAGGACATATTACAACGCCCTTATATGCTACTATCAACTATAGCACAAGCATCTTTCTGATTGAAATTACACGTAAATAAAATAATCAGATCACTATGTTACTATCAGAAAAACAGAAAGATGACTTTAAATTGACCCAACCTTTTCATTCAGTATAATTGCTTTAACAGATTTTATAAACACACACTCTCTGTCTCTCTGACTCTCTGTCTCTCTGACTCTGTCTCTCACTTTTTCTCTCTCTGTCACATACATGCACATACAGAAGCAGAGATAGAGAGACAGGATACAAAGAAAGACACAGAAAGACAGAGAAAGACACCACACACACACACACACACACACACACACACACACGTGGGAGAGAGAGAGAGAGAGAGAGAGAGAGAGAGAGAGAGAGAGAGAGAGGAGGGAAGAGACAGAAACACAGAGAGACAGAGACAGAGGCAGAGATACAAAGAAAGACACAGAAAGACAAAGAGACCACACACACACACACACACACACACACACACACACACACACACATACACACACACACAGAGTGGGGGTGGAGAGAAGCAAAGAAAGAGACAGAGACACAAAGAAAGACACAGAAAGACAGAGAGACATCAAACACACACACACACACACACACACACACACACACACACACACACACACACCATGCTACACTGTGTCCATTAGTTTGATATTAGTGCATTAGTGCTAAAGGAAAATTGTTTTCTTTTTAAAAATCTCATAGTAGTGGCTGAAATTCAGCCAGACAGGAAATCCTGCTTCAACTGTAGAATCGCAGGCAGGGAAGTCTGTCACATTCAAGGCAGCAGGAAGACTGAGCATGAAGACTATTTACCCAGCCCTTTGTTTCTCCAACCTGGTTTCTTGGACAAGGTTATCCTGGACCATTGCATTTGAGGAAATACATAGTGTCTACAACCATGTGAGTACTTTAGCCTTACTCAACAGGAGAAAAGGCTTCAAGCAAAGTCTAACATTGTGTAAAAAAAAAAAAAAAACAAACCCTTACTCTTTCCATACTTTCTCACTGTCTTTTCATGAATTGAAACATCAAAATATTGCTCAATATTGTATTATCAATTTTAAATAGTGATTTTTTTCTTAGGGATATATTATGTATATTAATATATATTAATATTCTGGCTTTTATGTACTTCTGTCTCTATATACATTATAAGCATTATAACTTATGTATGAATTCAAGAGCTTAGGATTGATAGTGGGTTTAAAATGTAGAGTTCCATTTAAGTATAGTTTTCCATTTTCTATAATGTAAAGAGTAAGCTACTCAGCTCTTTGATCTAGAGGCAAAAGGTATAATTTTAATTGTTACACAAATTATAAGACATGATATATATTATATATTGAATAAAAGGAAGCAAGATAAAATTTTAGAACATAGTGTAGAATATAGGTCATGAATTACATCTATTTTTCCTTAGGACTAATGTAAGGTCAATGTTCTGCCTACCATACATATCAGCTCCTTCTCTTTCTTGTTCTACACACATGTTTTTGTATTTATGAGTATAAATAAAATAATATAAAATACATGTTCATATTATAATTGTAAATCTAATGTTCTAAAGAATATAGTTACAATGTTTACGTATCAAAATTTAAAAAACCCAAAAGACCTTTTAATCTTTTCCAGTCTATAAGAAACTCCCCTAAAATAATAGATATGGCTCTCAGATTTTATATGATATATATCAGATTATATATGATATAATATTTTGTGATCGAAACACAAACTTTGATTTTGATGTGTTTTAGTATTCCTTTCTAATAAGATAATACATCTGCCACTATCAAGATTTTTAGTGTTTCTTTGCTTCTTTTATTCTTTGAAACTCCATGAAGCACATTCTAAATTACTTTTTGTTTTCTAATTCAGATGAATTTTTATTTTTGTTTGTTTGTTTTAATGATTCAGGTCTTGCAAAAATCAAGCCTGTTTGGAAATGATAGAGCAAAAACTCATTCATCCTTATATTGCTTTGTAACCAGAACACTTCAAGCCTAGGACTAACCTCCTAGTCTAATGAGGATACAGTCTGATGCAGACCATAATATATCCCTGGAGTAGGAAATGAGCTGTTCTCTGTTTTCTAACTGTATAGAGGGCACTCAAAGTCTTATTGTAATGAGACTGAATCTTAAGAGATCTTTTATCTCCAAATGAGAAATGTGTTTACACAAGAATGTTAATGTGAAGGACTTTGTCCTTTTTATCAAATGGTGAGGGTTGTGGAAGGAGATGAAAGCCTATTTAGCAAGAGCAACCATACTTCCTGGCAAAAGTAGTTCAATAAAATCCTTTTGTTGTTTTCAGTTTCACAATTTTATTTTATGTATATCAGTGATTGCCAAACACAGGTTTTGACAGTAACAGTAGAACCACCTTCTTTAGCAATCTTTCTGGCATAGCATGTCCAGTATATATGATTTACCTCTGTTCTCCTCCTTTTCCCCTCTTTTTTCATTTTTCCTGGGATCCACAGTTTTTCAAGATGACTTGGACATCTCTTTTGATCTTTCTATGGTTTTCCTGACACTTGTGAATAAAACAAAATAATTATAAATTTCAAGTTATCATCTTATGAGATGTAATTTAGTATTGGATCAAGCAGCGCTCCCAATTACTAGTTTCAATGTAAGATTCACTTTTAGAAATATCTTTGTATGTATAGTATAGGGAAACTTCGCTTTTCAGTTCCTAGAACAGATCTGCTCTCAATCTTTCTATCTAACTGGAAGTTATCTTTCATTTTGGGTCAGTTTAGGCCCATCCAAGCAGGTCTCTAAGATACTGATATTCATATGCAAAGCATATTTCATGTTTATGTAAAAATTGCACACAAGTGTGCCTAGGTGTTCATTGCAGATTTATTGAGGTTTCATGAGCTTTATGTTTTTCTTTTATAAACCCAGTGAAGTATTTCTTAATGTATCTTCAGAAGAATAAAGGACTCACTATCTAAACTTAAAGAGTTTACTTCTAACCACCCCACCCCACCAAAAGTCTGATACCCTTTAGAAATTCCTCCTACCTTTCCTTCAAAACAGAATTTTGTCAGCGATTAATCTCTCTATAGATTGACTGAATTTTATGTTTCTTCTAAGTAGTTGTTTCTACATTTTATTCATTATAAACAATGCTATATGAATGCCATTTTTCAGCTCTTTCAAGTTTTATCTAGGAGTGAAATTGCCTGATCACATGATGACTTTACATACACTCCTATGAATAATACTAAACTCCAGAGCTGCTATGTCTTCCATCCCTACTATCCATGTACAAACAAACAAACAAACAAACAGATACATACATTTTCACAATATAATTAAATGTTTTGTTAAAATATTAGAATGAAGGTACTCATTAAGTTACAAATAGGTTTATCTTTTATATAAAATATATACAATAATTAGAATATTAATAATTAGTTTGTTTTCTTAAGGCACTACACAATTGTTTCAATTAGTCAATAAATGCCAAAGATTTCTATATTGTATTTAGAACACAGTAAGGCCTTAAGCATATAATTTCTATCACAGTGGTATTATATTTACAAAGGAGAAGTTTCTACTGTGAAAAATTTGTATAGACAATTGGACTCAATATGCTCTTGTGCCTAAGAAATGAGCGGCATTTTGCAACTACTTAGGGTAGGAATGAGTCCAGGGAAGAGTCTGGATATCATGTGCTTCTCAAATCATTGGAAAACTTACAAAAATTCACTGACGTTTATGTGAGACTATTCTTTGTAGATTTTTTTGTGTAATTTCAAATTTATCAATAAATGAAACAGCAACAAAGAAAATTCAGAAGTAATATTGCTTTCAGTAGAGTACAAGTTAATGTTATATCTTCATGCAATGTCATGCAAAAGAACCCTCAAAAAGCTGTGCATGTCTGGCAAATAAACAGATGGAAGAGGATGCTAAATGCAAAATCCTTAACTGTAAAATTATAATCAAATCTCTTTATTTCTCTGGTGATATGGTATCCAAGCTCTCCAAGGCATGAATCACTAGAAACTGTAAAGAACAACTGTTCTTGAATTAAAGATGATACACATGGGAGAAGAGATACGTTGTACATTTTATGGTTTCTGTAGAGTATTGAACATCTTAAGTACATATATCTTACATTTGTCCCTTAATGAATACAAATAGTCATCTTAATAATTACAATTACTTTCCCTATTCTAAGAAGAATTGGATTTAAAGGAAGAGATATTTCTGTCTGTCTATCTATCTATCTATCTATCTATCTATCTATCTATCTATCTATCTATCTATCTATCTATCTATCTATCTCTATCATCTGTTTATATTGGTTTATATATTTAATATCAATATATCTGTCATCTATCTATCTATCTATCTATCTATCTATCTATCTATCTATCTATCTATCTAATCTATCATCTATCAATCATCTATCTTCCTATCATTCATCTATCTATCTACATGCCTATAAACAAAATTAGAACAATTATAAAAACCTATGTTCATGTTGGCATGAAGCTGATACCATAACCAAATTCTTTATAGGTGGAAGGATACATGTGATATCTGCTTGTCTATGTCTATCTTGCTGTCTTCCAAAGAAAATTTCTGAACTAAACATGGTAGTTGTGAAGTTCAAGGGGTGTTTTGGGAGGTGAACTTCCATTTTGGAGTTGGCTTAACTCCTGAGAAGCTGGCATGCATCCTGCTTTGCTTGTGTCTCAATTGCCTGTGGCTAATATCCAGGGGGTGATTTAGAAATTGTACAGCCTAATTCAGCTCAGCCAAAGCAAGGGGCCTGCTCTAGCAAGGTTTTAATGTTCCCTGAGGGTTTCAAATAGAAGGCCTGAGAGAGGGAAATGGCACTCTAATGGGGCATTCTGTGCCAGAAAATCTCGCTCTCCTGCTGTCCCTCAGACACTCTGACTGCTAAGCATTTGTTATTCAGTATGCCTGTTGGCCTATTTGAAGCAGTGGCCAACACCTCAATCCGCAGTTGATAGGAAAGCCTCAAATAACTGCAGAGTGCAGTTGGGTTCTCCAGGGGCTCCATTTCAAATGCAGGTAGATCAAAAATTTTAGGATATCCTACAAGGACTATTTTGGTTGGTAGGGGAAGGGAAGTGGGAACTAAATTTTAATCTACACTGATTCCTTTGTGATACATTATGGAGAAGAACACATGTAAATCCTAACCTATGCTGTCTTGCTGTGTAAGCAGTATGGATGCTGGTGACTGGAGCAGTGTGTTGCACAGAAGGGTCAAATATGTCCTGTACCAGCGGAGTTACTTATACTATCTGGTGATTGTCACTAGAGGCAGCTGCTGCTGGCAACTAGCACGTAGATGCCAGGATTTCTGATAACCAAAATCTTGTAAGCCACAGACAGCCTTGGTGCAGGAAACAATTATACCATGAAGTGCCAACAGTGTTACAACTGACAAGTATGTAAAGGCATATAAATTCCTACACTGGAGTCCATATCTTACCTCATTTTCTTTTAGGTTTTTGTTGAATGTTCTATTGAATATCGTCTCACTAATTATAATGGAACAATATTGGGAAAGTATTTGTGTGTGTGTGTGTGTGTGTGTGTTTGTGTGTGTGTGTGTGTGTGATGTATATATGTATTTATTATTTTAACGGGAGTAAGTGTAGCTATGGATTCATTTGGTATCCTTCCAAACTGTTTTGCAGGAAGGGAGACACACACAAGTCAACTCTAGAAATCCCTTCAGTGTCCAACTTGTCTCTGGCAGTCTCAACTTCAATGTCTCCTTCTCCCTCTCTTTTCTCTGTTGTGGATTTTTCTCCTGTTTCTGTCTGTGGTGTATTTTAATTGCTTTTATCCTTCCTCTGATTTCCTAATAGATTATTCTCATGATGTTTTACTTGTTTTCTCTGGGGCTTTGTGTTAAGGTCAAGGAAAGATTCATCTTGCCTTGAGGCTCTCCTCTCTCCTCTCAGTCCTTTTTCCATCCTTCCTTCTATTCTTAAAATTCCTTCTTTTCACATCCCAATAGAAATGAAGGATGAAGAAATGACCAGTAATATTTACAGAAAATACCATTTTAGAGAGTTTTCTGTAAAAGACAACATTAAATCATGTTATTTTGCATCCTGAACTCCTCAAAAATTTCTTCTAAATAATTTCCTTTTTTTGTGGTTTTTCGAGACAGGTGTTCTCTGTGTAGCCCTGGCTGTCCTGGAACTCACTCTGTAGACCAGGCTGGCCTTGAACTCAGAAATCTGCCTCCGTAATGCTGGGATTAAAGGTATGCAGCACCACTGTGTGGCTTTTTTTTTTTTCTAAATAATTTCTTATCTCATTGCCATCAATATGAGACATAGTACTTGGTAGGGAACTAAGAATTGTCTGTATTAGTATAAAATTATTAAGCATAAATGTACTTACAAGTAGTTCTTGGTCTTTTAAATTAATACCTGCCTTTACTTAAACAGATACACACATACAGAAGGATACTAGTCTATATAGACACAAATTCTGATATTTACAGATAAACATACTAATACACACACACACACACACACACACACACACACACAGTATACAAACAGAGTACACAACTATATTGGAGTTAAGTCCTATTCAGAGATAATGTTAAAATATCCACACATAGGAGATTCTCTTATTTTCTCAGAATGTTTCAGAGGCTTACCAACAATTCTCTCATGTTCTGGTCACCATCGAATGCAGATTTCTTAAACTTGATTCAGCTATGACTGAATACCTTGAGCAGATGCACAGACTCAAACCCTGTTCTGAGTTCTCATTGTAGTTGTGTAGGCTCTGAGTAGTTATAGGTTCTCAGAACTCAGAACGTATTTAAATCTTTAAAGACTATTTTACCTTTTCTATGTTGGGAAGGGTGAATGCTGACCTGGAAGGTGATGGTCTGGGCCTGATGTAGCTCTAAGTGTATCTGGAGGGACTGTGAAGTAGATAGAGCATGGGCTGTTCAGATGTGCTCTGCCCTTATTCTGGGTTATACATGGGTTCATCCATCAGGTTCATTCATGAGATACTGACCTTCCATTGGATGAAAATGAGTTATGTTTAAGATAGACTGTGCTTTGACTGTGAGTTCAAAAATCAAATAATGTTGCTCTTTTTCGTTTTCTCGATGCCTGGCTATCTAAGTGTCTTGCATGCCTATTGAGGACTTGATGACTATTGAGGTGTTCATAACAGGTACAGGGATGTCACATGGAAAACATCTGTCCAGGGCATGGATTTAATTCGGAACCAGATTCAGCAGCACTAAAATATGTGTGTCAGGCCTCTATGTGGTTAAACTTACTAGGGTTAGAACATCTAAAAATAAGTGCAGGAAAGTGCCATGGAGGGATGACCTTTCGAGAGGAACATTCTGTGTCTGAGACCTAAAGTAACAGACAGAGAGCCTGAGCCATGGGGGTCTGACAAGAAAGCATTAAAAAGCTTCCCTACTGGAGGAGAAATGGCTTTCATTCTTTTTCCATTGCTAATTGATGACTTTCACTATTGTTTTAAAAGAAAGCTTCCTATAAGGTATAGAGTTTAAAGGGCTGCTGCTCTTGTATAGAGAGAATCTGTCAGCAGGTGCATTTAGAACACGAGGTGTATGGCAAAGATGATAAGAACTGCTCCCTTTTAAATCCACACCTCATCCATAAAATATAATTGGTGAAAATACATAGTCTATATTTGCCACAACTCTTTTTGAAACTTTACTCAAGCCATTTGCCATCCTAACTAATGTGCCTTGCTGCTTCCCTGCCTACCCTAGCCACACAAGGGAACACTCATGTGAGGCTTTGTTCTACTTTAAATAATCAGTGGGGTAAACCGGAGGCTTCCATGACTGTAATGTAGTTTGACAAAAACAAAGAATGGGAACCTGGACTCAGTCCCTACCTTTTAACTGTTTCCTGGAAAAGATAGCCTGTATGCATTAGCTGATCTCCCAGTGACATGAACAGCAGGTAACTACTGCGGATGGTGGTTTATGCTAACCCTAAAAGCAATTAAAAAAAAAAGGAGACTGCCACCTCTGGGGATTAAATAAATACTCACACAGGAATCAGCTTGAAGCACGCTAGCCACATCCAGCAGTTCCTGTTCCTTGTAGGGATCTTCTGCCTCTTAGCATTGAGCAAAGGTATTTCTTTTTTTTTTTTTTTTCTTTTTTTTCCATTTTTTATTAGATATTTTCTTAATTTACATTTCAAATGCTATTCTGAAAGTCCCCTCCCCCCTACCCCCTCCCTGCTCCCNTCATAGCAGCCTTATTTATAATAGCCAGAAGCTGGAAAGAACCCAGATGTCCCTCAACAGAGGAATGGATACAGAAAATGTGGTACATCTACACAATGGAGTACTATTCTGCTATTAAAAAATGAATTTATGAAATTCTTGGGCAAATGGATGTATCTGGAGGATATAATCCTTAGTGAGGTAACCCAGTCACAAAAAAGTCATTGGGTATGCACTCACTGATAAATGTATATTAGCCCAGAAACTTAGAATATCCAAGATACAATTTGCAAAACACAAGAACATCAAGAAGGAAGACCAGCTCTTGGATACTTCATTCCTCCTGTGAAGAGGAAACAAAATACCCATGAAAGGAGTTACAGAGACAAAGTTTAGAACAAAGGTATTTCTAAGAGTCCTCTATAACTCCTATAACTGAGACTGGATTGAGAGTTGACTCCCATGTGACCCTTGCCTGGAGCTCCTGAAAGGTACACCTCTATTCTCCCACATGCAGTTTTATCAGTTGACCTGTCATTTGCTTTATTTCTTAAATTTTGCTTTATTCGATGTTACTTGGTATTTTAGATAGTTATTTTACTGAAATCGTTCCCCCCTCAAGTTAGAAGTACAGAAAATTCAATGAAGAAAATAATCATTATTTATTTTCTCGATCCTCTCTGTAGCACCCTATTTTAAAGGGAAAAACAACAATACTGCAACAATTAAAGTTTACTTTGGAAAACTGATTTTTAAAAAATGAAAACAAAATAAAAGTAAGAAAAATACAAACACACAGTAAACTTCATTCTTTAAGAATAAAACTTTATTATTCATGTCAAATATTATCCCCCACATAATCCACATAAGTAATGGAAAACAATTTTCATAAATATTGGATTATACTATGATTGGCTTCAAAACTAGAACAATGCTAGTTTTACTTTTACATGAAATCAACAGAAGCAAATGAAAATGAAATGCATGTAAGGTGACAAGCTTCAAGTACTTACGCAAGAAAAGATTTTTAATCCCTTATAAAGAAATAATTATAAAATGATTGAAATTTCAAAGCCATTGTATTTTGTAAGGCAATGTGATCATAATTTTAAACTGTTGATGCCCTGCCACGAGAGAGAAGAATTTGATACTTCCAGGACATTTTCTTGACTTTCTTGCCTTATGTACTGGCTCTTATCACTCATACAATTGCTTTTTTTAAACTTTGAAATTCACATTACTGTTTGTAGCCCTGCTGCTGGTGCTTTGGTGGTTGAGTCTAAGCAGTTCACTTTTCTGAACACAAAACATTTGTTTCTTTGCATTGTGATATCTCCATCATTGAGTAAGTCCAGGGAAACTATAGATACCCGATATTTATTCCACACAATTTGATTTATCACAGTAATCTTTACTGAGTTAAATGAGTGAGTGATTATACGATTGTGGAATGAATTCAGTGTTTACTTCCAGGTCATTTAATACAGTGTGTTTGTGTTCATTTAGTGTATATATTAATTACATCTAATTGGCTGGATGTTTTCTTTTTACCAGTGACAATAACACACAGCTTATTGCTCAAGGTTTTATATTTTAAGATTTTTCTTGTGTTTGTAAATGACTAGTGTTTGATGGGATCATATCGTTGGTAAAATGAGTTGCAATAGAATTCCTTAGCCCTGTATAAACCTTAGTCCATGTCACTGTTTTTGGTGGTTTATGTGGTCTGTCACCAAACTGACTTCGGTTATATTTCTGTGAGGTTACTTACATTGCTTTGATGTGAAGTCAAGGATGCTTCCCATTATAAATACTACCTGCCTTCCTTTTAAGAAATACAATCATTAATATACACATCTAGTTATTTAATTTGTTTTCTGGTAATTTTAGCCATAGTGCTATAATTCTAACTGGTTTTCTTATTTTTATTTTTATGTTTATTTTTATTTTTATTAGATATTTTATTTACATTTCAAATGCTATCCCAAAAGTTCCCTGTACCCACCCCTCATCCTGCTCCCCTACCTACCCACTCCCACTTCTTGGCCCTAGCGTTCCCCTGTACTGGGGCATGTAATGTTTGCAAGACCAAGGAGCCTTTTTTCCTAATCATGGCCGACTAGGCCATCTTCTGCTACATATGCAGCTAGATTCACAAGATCTGAGGATACTGGTTAGTTCATATTGTTGTTCCACCTATAGGGTTACAGTCCTCTTCAGCTCCTTGGGTACTTTCTCTAGCTCCCCCATTGGGAACCCTGTGTTCCATCCTATAGATGACTGTGAGCGTCCACTTCTGTATTTGCCAGGCACTGGCATAGCCTCACTCGAGATAGTTATATCAGGGTCCTTTCAGTAAAATCTTGCTGGCATATGCAGTATTGTCTGTGTTTGGTGGCTGATTATGGGATGGACCCCCGGGTGGGGTACTCTCTGGATGGTCCATCCTTTCATCTTAGCTCCAAACTTTGTCTCTGTAACTCCTTCCATGGGTGTTTTGTTCCCTATTGTAAGGATGAATGAAGTATCCACAGGCTGGTCTTCCTTCTTGATTTTCTTGTGTTTTGCAAATTGTATCTTGGGTATTCTAAGATTCTGTGCTAATACCTGCTTATCAGTGAGTGCATAAGAAGTGACTTCTTTTGTGATTGGGTTACCTAACTAAGGATGATCTCCTCCAGATACATCTATTTCCCCAAGAATTTTATAAATTCATTGTTTTTAATAGCTAAGTAGTACTCCATTGTATAAATGTACCACATTTTCTGTATCCATTCCTCTGTTGAGGGACATCTGGGTCCTTTCCAGCTTCTGGCTATTATAAATAAGACTGCTATGAAGATTGTGGAGCATGTGTTCTTATTACCAGTTGGAACATCGTCTTGGTATATGCCCAGGAGAGGTATTGCTGGATTGTAAATGGCCACGTTACCACCTCGTCGGCAAGAATGGACGTGGACCACCAGAATCCTTCTACAAGCATACCTTTATTACACCATGTGGAGAAAGAGAAAGAGGCATAGATGGGTCCCGCTTAAATACACCTCAGTGTGACGTGTGTCGTCAGGATTGGCTGACTGCTCATTACCTCAGGTTATGCCCCGGGATGGGCGGTGACTTACGTGGCTTTGTCACAAGCGCATGCGCACTGAACTTGTTTGTTTGTCCCAGGTTGGGGGTGGTGACAGGATTTCGGCGCCAACTTGAAATGGCGGCAGAACCGGCTCGGGCACGGCTCTCTACACTGGATCTTCCGGCAGTACTATGTCTAATTTCCTGAGGAACCACCAGACTGATTTCCAGAGTTGTTGTACAAGCTTGCAATCCCACCAGAAATGTAGGAGTGTTCCTCTTTCTCCACATTCTTCCCTTTAGGGGTCTATCTGCATATGTTCTGATGCTTTTGTATCTGGGTCATTCATTGTCAAGCTTCCAACATTATGCAAGCTAGCCATTAGGGATGAAGCTCCCAGGTCAGTACCCTATAGATTTCTTCATGTCCTCTGACTCAACTATGATATTTCTTTAGGGTCTTACCATCAAGTTCAAGAGGGTAGCAATAGTGATAGTTAGTATGTATGGGGGGATGGTTATGGGGTACCATCGAGTAACAACTTGGAAGTGGGGTCCCATACCTGGTGCTGTGCTTTGTTATCTGGTTGCTCTCTGTTATACAATAAACAGATGTGAACTCATTTTATATAAATATATGTGTACATTTTAGGAAGATTTCAAGTTCCTTCAGATTATTTATTACCTCCCATTCTCACTCTTCTATTCAGTTCTTTAATTCACCACTGCTTTTTTCTTCATTATTTCCTTTTTTACTTCTATATTACCTGTGTTCTGTTTCCTTCATATGTGATACCCCAATAGCCTCTTACTTGTTTCCTGACAATTATGGAAACTTAAATTTGAAAGCATGCATATTTACACATGACAGAGAACATGCACTATTTGTCTGTCTTTGTCTGGTTTAACCTTGCTTACACTGAGTATTTCTAGATCTACACATTATTTATGAATTTCCTTACAGGTGATAATGTTCCACCTTTCAAATGTTTTACATTTTCATTATACCTCAATGGACATCTATATTGTTTCTAATTTTTTGGCTGTTGTGAATAAAGCGATAAGAAATCTGGATGAACAAGTGTCTCTGAAGAAGGATTTAGAGTCCTTTGGGAATGGAATCAAGAGTGCTGTAGCTGAATCATATGGAGAATCTATTAACATATATTAAGGAACTTCCGCACCAGTTTTCATGGTGGCTGCAATAGCTTGTACTCCCACCAACAGAGAATAATTGTTCATCTTTGTCAACACCCAAGCCAATTTCTGTTGTCAATTTTTGTTTTCAGCTTAGCCATTCTAACTCGGGTAAACCAAAATCTTAAAGTAGTTTTAACTTGTGTTTTACTTATGGCTAAGGATGTTGAACATTTAAAATCTATTTCCACACCAGTGGTCTTTCTTGTTTTGAGAACTCTCTGTTTAGGTTCATGCTTCAGTTAGTATTTGGGTTACTTATTTTCTTCTTTAGTTTTTAGTTCTTTGTATATTCCAGATATAAACCCTCTGTCAGATGTATAGCTAGTAATTTTCCCCCACTCTGTGAGTTACCTCTTCAGTTGAATGGTGGTATCCTCTGCTATTTAAAAGCATGATAAGGGGACATTTGAAATGTAAATAAATAAAATAAGCAATAAAAAAGCATGATGTTGTGATTTTCCATTTTTCATCTATTGGCTTCAATGCTTCAATGTGTCACTAATGTCCTGTTTAGAAATTTCTTTCCTGTATGAATGAGTTCATGTGTATTTTTTACTCTTCTCTAACTATTTCTGCGTGTTAGGCCTTATGTGAGTTTCTAGATATATTTTGAGTTGAGTTTTGTGTGCAGTGAGAGACAGAATCTTCTTTTATTCTATAATGTGTAGCTATAAACGTTAAACATCATTTGTTGAAGATATTGTCTTTTCATCAATGTGTACCTCTGGGTTCTGTCAAAATTAGAGAGCTATAGGAATATGGACTCATCAGGTCTATTGAACTGACCAATGAGTCTGTTTTGATGCCAATGTTGTGCCATTTTGATTATGATGTCTCTGTAATATCATTATCATTAGGATGAAGACATCTCTAGCACTGCTTTTATTGTTCAGAATTGCTTTGTGTGTGCTGGGTTTTCTGTGTTTCCAAATAAATGTATTTACAATTCTTGTAAAAGGCTGTATTAAATTATTTTAGGGATTGTACTGGAAATGGAGATTGCTTTGTGTAGAAATGTCATTTTCATAATATAAATCTTACATACCCACAGCTTTTTGCTTTGTTTTGTTTTATTGATTTGTTTGTTCTTTTCTCTCTTCTAGTATGTACTTCAATTAATTACTTTCTTCAGTGGTTTTAAAGTGTTCATTTAGCCTGGCGTGGTGGTGCACACCTTTAATCCCAGCACATGGTAGGCAGAGGCAGGCAGATTTCTGAGTTCAAGGCCAGCCTGGTCTACAAAGTGAGATCAAAGACAGCCAGGGCTACACAGAGAAACCCTGTCTCACCCCCCCCCCAAAAAAAGTGTTTATTTTACATGTCTTTTATTTTGTAGGTTAGATTTTTTGTTTTTGATGCTGAGGTACATTGAATTATACCCCTGATTTTTCTTCTTCGTGTATTTTTCAGTGGCATATAGGAAGAATGCTGCTTTTTTACATGTTAATTTTTTTTACCTGATACTGTACTTATTAGCTGTAGTTTTCTATTGGAGTCCTTAGCATGTCTTAAATACAGAATCTTATCATCTACATATAAAAATATTTTGGCTTTTCACTTCCTTATATGTATCTCTTTATTGCCTACTGCTCCAGGTAAACTTTCAAGTAGTGTATAGAACACAAATGAATATAGTGAACATTGTTGTCATGTTCTTTCGATGAAATGATTCTAGTTTTCTCTAGCGAATATGATGTTGGCTAAGGGCTTGCTGTACATTGCTTTCATTATGTTGAGATATGTTCTCTGTATCCTTAAATTCTTCAGGACTTTTATCTTAAAGAGATGCTGGAATTTGTCAGGGTCTTTTATGCTTCTAATCAGATGATTTGTGGTTTTAATCTTCCAATGTACTTATGTAGAGAATTACTTTTATTGATTTAAATTTACATCTTTGGAATCAAGCCAGCTTGAGTGTGGTAGATGATCCTTTTCATGTGTTTTTGGATTTTATTTGTGACTATTTTGTTGAGCACTTGGGGGGGGGGGTCTATGTTCATTGAGTATATTAGCCTATGCTTTTCTCTTTCTTTTTTTTCTTTTTAAAATTTAATGTTTATCTGATCTTTGAAAACGCCTTGGGCAACAACTTTAAGAGAAAGAAACCATTCCTGGGCTTTTTGTTAACTTATAGTATCTAGTGGGCATTGTTGTCCCATTAGAGGTAAACTTGATTTGGGCTCTTACCAAGTACATGTATAGATATAGTTTAGGAAGCATCTGCAGTTGTAGGTTTCCATATGACTGTTTTGAAGTGATTAATTTATTTATTTTTCCCAGTATTCCCCCCTTCACCATTCCCTCCCACTTCTATGCCAATTAAACTCTTCCTGTTCCATAATTACTTTTTAACATTTTATACTATTGTTTTTTATATCTTCTCTCTTAAAAGCCCATATATATAACATAACCAAGAATATGTCATATATATTAATTTACCTTCATTTTAAAAAGTAACATACATAAAGTTGGGTGGGTACACGAGGAGGAATGGGTTTGGTAAGAGTTAGAGTAGATTTATATGATAAAAACATATAGAAATTATCAACTAAATAATAAGACAACCAGCCATACCCCCTACCCCAGAGCTCTCAAGGAATAAACCACCAACCAAAGAGTACACATGGAGGGACCCATGGCTCCAGGCGCATATGTATCAGAAGATGGCCTTATCTGGCATCAGTGGGAGGGGTGGTTCTTGGTTCTATGAAGGCTCAATGTCCCATTGTAGGGGAATGCTAGGGTGCTGAGGCAGGAGTGGGTGAGTGGGTGAGGGGTTGGGGGATGGAATGGGTGATTTGTGGAAGAGAAACTGGGAAGGAGGGTAACATTTGAAATGTAAATAAATAAAATAACAATTAAAAAATAGATTTTTTGATCATTACCTTGCTTTTACCTGCATGCGATCATTGTTGCTATCCAAGGAGAGATATTAGAGTTGAATCTGATAAGTTTAAGATAGATTTGTGACTCATTTTGCATATAACATTTAACAGATAATTTAACCATGTTAAGCTTTAATTTCCTTCTGAGATACAGTTAGCACAATTTGTATATTATGATGTTAAAGCCAGGTGATTCCTTCCATGAGCATTTTGTTCCCTATTCTAACAACCATGGAAGGAGCCACCCGGGGATCCATCCCATAATCAGCCACCAAACCTAGACACTATTGCATATGCCAGCAAGATTTTGGTGAAAGGACCCTGATATAGCTATCTCCAGTGAGGCTATGCCAGTGCCTGGCAAATACAGAAGTGGATGCTCACAGTCAGCTATTGGATGGAACACAGGGCCCTCAATGGAGGAGGTAGAGAAAGTACTCAAGGATCTGAAAGGGTCTGCAACCCTATAGGATGTGTATTTGAATGCCTGCACACACATCCAATAGGGAAAAATAAAACGTGAGCAAAAACCTTAGGAACTAACAATAGGAACTAACCAGCACCCCCAGAGCTCATGTCTCTAGCTGCATATGATTGGGAAGTGAGGCCCCTTGGTCTTGCAAGCTTTACATGCCCCAGTACAGGGGAAAGCCAGGGCCAAGAAGTGGGAGTGGGTGGGTAGAGGAGCAGGGTGGGGGTGGGGGGTATAGGGAACTCTTGGGATTGCATTTGAAATGTAAATAAAGAAAATATCTAAAAAAAAAAAAGCTAGGTGACAGCTCTGACTTTTTAATGATTTGTTTTTTGTGTGACATTTGCATATTTAGGTAACTGGCATTGTGTTGTGTCCCACAAAAGATGGTCATTACTTTTCAACATTTAAAATTGATTCATGTTCCAAAAGTTATATAACTAATAATCAACAGGGGTAAAAATTTCAGCCTAAGTGTCTATGTCTATCTTAAACTTCATTTCTTAATTGTGCAAATTGTTTCCCAGAGCAGACTGAATGAGCAACACAGTAGAAGGCAAATGATGGCTGTCCAGTGATGGGCTATCGCATTTCTGGTATTGATGCAACGCTATTTCTTTGGCACAAAGTACAAGAATATCCAGTAATGTGAAGTTTAATCTTCCAGTCCAGGTTTTTGAGCTTCTTCGGCCTTCCTGGTTGCTGTGATTTCCTCATTGGAAATTAGTTTCTTGAGAACTCATCCCCTTCCACCTATCATTGGGAAATGGGGGAGATGCTAAGGTTTTTGCTCACATTTTATTTTTCCCTATTGGATGTGTGGGCAGGCATTCAAATGCACAGTGATTTCTTGCCCAGGAAGCCTCTAGAACCATAGATCAGTTGGCAGACAGACTGTGAAACATGCAATGTTTATGATGATCTATGTTGTATAATCATATGAGATAGATTGCATATATAATGCTCATCAATGTGGAGTCATCTGGGGGAGCATCTGTTGAATTTTGTTTGCCAGCTTGAGGAAAAGATATTGCCAAGAGGTTGGCAAAGGCATTTATGTGCTTATTGTATGAAGCGAATTTATCCATTTTACTGGGACTCCTGGAGTGAGAGCAAAGCTGCACTTACCTCAGCACAGGAGTAACCACAGGGCCACACCCACCATTCCACACTCTACTGGAGATGCACCATATGCCACCAGATCCTCAAGGGGTTTGACAGCAGAGTGCTTTATACTAATGGGTTCATTTCCTTCAATGCAAAAGCACAGCTGGAAAATATTCTTCTTAAGCAATAAGAACATCAAAACATGCATATGATAAATACTCCCAAAGACATGAGTTTACAGCTGGGGTATTTGTTTTGATGTTAGGGGACCACACAACTCTATTGAGGAAAGAAAGAAAGAGAGAGAAAGAGAGAGAGAGAGAGAAAGAGAGAGAGAGAGAGAGAGAGAGAGAAAAGAAAGAAAGAAAGAAAGAAAGAAAGAAAGAAAGAAAGAAAGAAAGGAGAAAAGAAGGAAGAAAGAACAGAAGGAACAATGAGTTTAAAGTATATACTAGGTTTTATTCTAGTTCACTTTTCACCTAAATTGCATATATTTAAAATAGTCATTATAAAAGTATATCTACTGAAATGCAATTTTAAAGAAACTTATGAAGGCACACATTGATTTCTATATTCACAATCTAAAATGAAGCTCACTTTTATCCATACATTTAGAGGAAAATCTCACACTCACAGTTTCTGGTGCACTATCAAACATATATATTCTCCTCAGAGTGTCTTTTATCATCTTCATAGTTTATTACATAATTTTAGAAAATTGAATAAGAATCCATGAACAGGAATAGCTAAACATTCTCCTACCGAGAATGTGCCTTAACCTAGAAAAATAATCTTTTAAAATCCCTTTCTAAATCCCTACTTGAATTGTTTCATTGTTATTATAGTCTCTTCTCTCCGTCTTGTTAGCTCCCCATCAACCTGTTCACCTACTATTTTCATGTCTTGTTTTAGTTTGGTGTTTATATTGATTAGGTTTGACTACATTAGTATGAACAGGGAGTTATTTACTGGAAGAAGCAGACTTTACCAGTGGCTGCATCACTTAGGAATATAACTTTCCCTACCCCAGGAAATATTAAATACCTATACTTTCTCTGGGAGGATTAAAGTCTTGTAATCCTCCACATTCTGTGATGAAATGTTGATATAGACAATATTGGTTCAGATATTATAAAGAAAACCACCCCTGTTGTGAGTTCATGGGTGTAACAGCCATGCCATGTCCAGAGGACAGCTTCTCACTGTGCTCCTTCCCAATATCTAGCACAAATATTCTCTCTGTTATCTCTTCTGTCATGTTCACTGTCTCTTAAAGAGAATGACATGGATGCCTTGTCTGGGGATGATCATTTAACAGTCACTTGTTTTTGGCACCTTTGTCTCTCCATGCCCGTTGTCAACTGCAAACAGAAGCATTTCTGACCAACTCTGAGCCCCAAATTTACTATGTTTACAAACATAAATATTTTGAAGGTAGTTTGACATTATAATCCATAAAGCAAACTAACAGCAGTAGGCTCCCCTGAGGTCTATGTCCTATCACTGGCTTTGGACCAAGTTGGCAGTACTAGGTACCAGATCCTCCATGGAGCAGGTCTGGAAGCTGGTCATAATGTGGGGTGTTAGTTCTGTTAACAGTCCTGTCTCTATTGTTTCTAGAGGAATAGCTTTCCAAAAAGGTTGGTATTTTAGCTCATAGAGCTCACAGCTGAGTAAGGTTGTTGACGTTCATATTCCAGCAGAATCCACAAACCACAATGCCTGTGAATAGTTGTCCATAGAGACAGTGATTTGGTTCATTTATTCACAAAAGTGAATTCCAACACCCTTTAAATCTGTAACCTATTTTCACTACACAATGCCACGGTTGGCCAATTAAAATTGATCTTCTGAACTTAGTGTGTTGGGATTTTTAACCTTTTATGGTATTTTAGAGTCCCCTTTAATAGCTATTCATGATTCTTTCACATGACAAGTAATATGTTTTTGACATTTTAAAGAATTTTAGTAGAACTGTACAGTTCCTTAATTTTGGAGGAAACTTGTTTATTCTCCGCCCCATCCTGTTTAGCATCCTAAGAAATTGAACTAACCTTGAACTCTCTCACAGCATCCCTCAAATACACAGAGTACTGGAATTAAAAGTATACTCTCCTACAGTCAACTAGCCCTTTCCTTTTAAAGACAAAATAACTGTACTCAAATTTGCTTGTCTATAGTGAGTGCTACATGTATCCACATTTTCATCATGAAATCCATCATCAAGGTTTTTGTTCCCTTTAATAGGATGAATCTATTTTGAATCTTCTTAGTCATAGACAAATTCGGACATTTTTTTTTTCTTCCTGATTTTTCATTGTGTTATAAATGTCTTCTCAAGAATCAATTGCACATGGCATCGTCTTAGTCTAAATCACTCTACTGGTGCTCTAATTGTGTTCATCTTTCCTGTTGCTAGAATTTAGATATTATATGAGGTCATGTTCTAATTAGTTTCATTACCACTAGCTAAACTTGGGGTTATATAACTTGACTTCATTTCTAGATGTTTGGAAAACTATGAGGCATTTGTCATATGCTGCTTTACAAAGTTCAGTCTTACATATCTAATTTGAACTGAATTAATATGCTGGAGGCAGAAATTATAATATATGTAAGAATTTTTCACATAAAAATTTTATGTAAGAATTTTTAGCAAATTCTGTTGTGGCATTTGATGACCTATAGAAATTATTTGGATGCTGGTGAAGTGGCTGAGCAGATGAAGATATGTACCTTGTAAGTATCTTGAACCTCAGAAACGTACAAGGTGAGATAAAGGAACTGACTCTCAGAAGTTGTCCTCTGATATGCCATGTGACAGGCACAAATACCAATAGATACAATGAAGAAATAAGTGAAAAAACAAACTTATAATTGTGACAAAGAGGAACTTTCTTAGAAGTCTAAAGAACTTTAACCATTTAACTATATTTCAGAGAAATGTTCAACTATGTATATGCCATATATATGCAGAACATTGTTACTAAGACTAAATGGTACTCATTATTGCCACATCTCATAGTTAGCAAATATGCTAGGAAATGTTATGGCTAATATGCTTTAATATTATGAGCTGGCCCAATACAGGGGAACTCCAGGACAGGGGAGAACGGTGCGGGGAGGGGGAGGGAACTTTCGGGATAGCATTTGAAATGTAAATTAAGAAAATATCTAACAAAAAATTGAAAAAATATTATGAGCTGGATATAAAGTAAGCATATATGTTCTTTGACTATACCTATGACATGCATGCACATACACAAATACATACACAAACACATAAACATATATGTGTTTTTAATATACTCCTTAAACTACAGCCTTTAGAATTTATCTTAATTTCTAAATTTTTTTTACTGCTATTGATACTACAATTCCTGCTAAGCTGTAGTGTTAGCATCTTTTTAAAATGGTTATTTTATTTATTTACATTTCAAATGTTGTCCCCCTTCCTGGTCTCCACTCCTCAACCCCCTATCCCATCTCTCCTCCCAACTTTCCTCTAAGAGTGTGCTCCCCCATTTCACTCACTCACTGCTGCCTCAGCAGACAAATGTTGGATATCTGCCTTAATAACACATTATGAAGTTCTGTGTATTTTTATATACGGTCTAATATTGATTACTTAATATTTTGTAAATACATATGTGTGTTTGTAAATGATGAACTAAAAATAATCCAAACTTAGCAGTCTCTGGCAATGGCTGCATTTAAATTGGACCAATTTAGGAGCTCATCTATAGAAGCTTTATTTTCATTTTTTTCCCTACTAGATTCTAATACAGTTTATAATCCACCTAAAATCCTGGCTAGTTTTGTGTGAACTTGGCAGTAACTAACATTATCTGAGAGAAGGAACTTCAACCGAGAAAATGCCTCCATAAGAACAGGCTGTCAGCAAGCCTGCAGAGTAGTTTCTTAATTAGTGGTTAATGTGGGAAGGCCCAGGACACTGTGGGTTGGGGCACTCCTGGGCTGGTTACTGTAAGTTTTATAAAAAAGCAGGCTCGGCAAATCAGGAGGATCAAGACAGTAAGCAGCACCACTCCATGGCCTCAGCATCAGACCTGGCTTTCAGCCTTATGCCAGGCTTGAGTTCCTGCATTGGGTTCCTCAATGGAGTATGATCAAATAAATCATATCCTCCCCACCATGCATTTGGTTTTATCATAGCAATAGCGACCCTAACTACGACACCTCTCTTATTCTCATATACTTATGATTCCTCTAAGAGAAGAAATGAACTCATAATTAAGTAGTTGAGGCTTCAAGAATTAGAAGATTTATTTTAAAATCTATGAGTATACAATCTAAGGCGGCTGTCTATTTTAGCATATATTTAGTTAAAATGTGTAGAATGTTATAACAACTTATTATTGTTAGTGAGTGTACTAACTAGATACCATAAAATAGATTATGCCATCAAGAAAAAAAGTCAACATATTAAGATGTGTGGTAATTCTGAGATATATGCAGATTTTCGGGAATTCTCAATGTTTTCAGCACTGCTCAATCTCTCCTTTCACGGGCCACATTGCAGTTCTCTTCAAGCTACAATTAAGAATAAAGACATAGGCGTTTCCTCTGCTTCCCAGGCAAGCGATCCTAGGGAATATGTTTTAACTTCATTTTAACTTCATTAGCTCCACAAACAAAATGGGAGGCTTTTTTTCCTTATGATACCCATTCTCTATAACACATTGTCCTAACTTTGCATAAAAGAAATGAAGAGGCAGATTACTTACTTACAAATGTGTTTGAGACTAGCCCTGGCTTTCTGTTCACTCTTCCTTATAAGTGCTTCACTTAATTCTTTCCAATGTGAAGTATAAATGGAAGATGGAAAATGAAATATGGAACGTTCAGAACTTTTGAAATATTTTTGAAAGTATGCTTCTGAATACAGGAAGCAGCTCACAGTGGATGAGATCAAGGCATGAGAGTTGAAAATATAAAGACATATTCAAGAAGTCTTGCTGTAAATAGCTAAGAAGAAATATGAGTGTAACTTGAGGGGTGTGAAAGCCACATGAAGATTTATTTCAAGATGATGTATCCAGACAAGAGGATATTTCAAGATGGGCAGGAGTCACTGAAGTAAAAACGAATGAAATGTTTTGGAGAGTGTAGGATAATTGAGATCCCAAAGAAACTGTAAGTAGAAAGCATTTAGGACCCCAGATAAACAGGTGCAGTGGACAGAGTTCTTCTCTTTACAAGGGACTGAATTCCAGTTTGAATCTTCTATGAATAGAGAGGAAAGGTATTGATCCATAGAAACAAATGGCTCTCTTTCCTTTCTTCCTTGCTTCAATGTCAATATTTTAATTTTAAACATTTAGGAGAAACTAATTCTATCAAATTATAATGAACAATATGTTGGATTGCAGCCTGCAAATTCTTAACCTAAGAGGAAAGACTTAATTTCAGAAATTATGGAATGGTTTAAACTTGAGTCCTGTGTCTAGAATGGACAACTTGGGCTTAGCCACTCACAGATGGGAGATGGTATTTTTACATTCTCTGTGTTTGTGATTTGTTTTCCCTGTGTGTATGTGTGTATGTGTGTGTGGGGGTGTGTATGTGTGCACGCGCACGTTTAGTAACATGTTTGCTTTTTGAGATGATGTTTCTTAATCTATCTAAGGCTAGCTTCAAACTCACAATCTTTCTACATATCCTTCGTGTGCACTGCCTTTCCTGCAGAAGTACATTTTGAATAAAACCTTGTGTTTATAGACCACACTTATTTTTGCAACTATAAGTTGACATCAGTTACCTTATAAAGTAGAATGTCTGTACATTTTTGGGAAGGACCTCTAGAGACCAAATTTTAAGACACAATAGGAGCTTTACTTAAGACTGTTATGCTATTCCATACTCATTTATGTTTGTTTGTTTTTATTTACTAATTATTTATTAGCATCCTAATTGTTGCTACTTTTCCTAGTCCCCCCTCACAGAGTTTATTCTCTTCATCTCCCTTCCTCTTCATCCCCAAAACGATGCCCGCCATCCTCTGGCATCCCTCTCCCAGAGACTGAGCCACCAATCAAAGGGTTTTCCCTACTCTTGAAGACAGTGCCAGTGCCTGGGGTCTGCTTTGAGGATGAGCTGGAATGCTGTAGAACTTAGATCCAGTTTTAAAATTTAAGCAACAACTGTGAAACTATGATTCCAACAGCAAAGCAAAGGCAGAAAAACCTAGCCTTAGTCAACTAAGAAGACATCACATCCCATTAGCCTAAAGACAGTGGAAATTTTACTGGATTTTGGGTGTGTGTGTATGTGGGGGGGTGTTAAGGCTAGATGTGAGGAGTATAGGAAATCATGAAGAGATGGGTGACTATTTATATCACCAGTAAAGACAAAATATAATTCAGAAGTAATAAACATTAGGTCGAGAAAAAGGAAAATTATATTCCACACAATAGAAGCTTAAGGGTTTTTTTTTAATCTTTTTTATTGTTTCTTTGTTTAAGTTTCACATCGTGCACCCCAGTCCTGATCATCTCCCTGTCCCCTCATCGCTGCATTTTGACCTTGCAACCTCCCTCCTGTCAAAGTAAAACACTTACAAACCACCACCACAACAAAATTAATTAATTAATTAACCTCCAAAGCATGAAAACATCTCTTGATGGAATCTGTAGAGGGTCACACTGCATCCCACAGTATAACCCTCTGTCTCCGCATCTTCACTTGAAAGTTCATTGAAACCAGTCATTGCTTTCGTTGGAGATTTCTAGCTTCTGGGATGTCATCAATATTGGCTTCTCGCCAGGACTCTTCCTTGTTATTCTGTTGTTACCCTGTGTCATGCCAATCCTGCAGCTTCGGATCAGTAGGACTGACCCTTTCACATGCCCCAACAGTTCACCGATGATACAGAATTTGTGGTGGGCCAATTCAGAGCCCCTGGATATGGGTCTGTGTGGTATCTGAGCACCTCTGCCTGCTGGCTTCCTTTATCCACACCACCAGGGCAAATTCTCCAGCACTGCTTTGGCTAGGCCACGCAATGCTGCCATTGTCAAGAGACTGGGTCCACTCTCTTGCTCTCATGCCCTCAGGGAAGGCTCACCCGAACCTTCAGAGCCAGCGTCACTGTGCTGCCCAGTCAAAGTGCTGGACCCACTTTCCAAGTGCTGCTGCCTGTGAGAAGCTGGGTCAGCTCTCTTGCTCTCAAACCCTCAGGGCTGGTTCACCCTTGCCTTTGCCATCAGGGCCGGCTCAACTGCGTTTCCCCCGCAAGCTGCAGAGCCCACTCTACTGAGTGCTATAGCCAGTGAGATGCAGGTCAAGCCCTACAACTTCCCTGACCCCAGGATGAGGTCTCCCAGGTACTGCAGGTGAAGGGGGAGTGGTAATCACCTCTGCAGAAACACCACCTCACACCCCAAGGGTGGCAGTACCAGCTCTTCCACACTCTTGCCCTTGTCCTCGCTGCCAGCTCCTCCGTGCCCCCTCCATTTAACGCCAGTTCCATCGGGCTTTCCAGGTAGGATTCAGGGCCCACTCTGCTGAGTGCTGCTGCAGGCAAAGGGCAGAGCCAGATCGTCTGTTCTCAGGAGCCTAGGACCTGTTCTCACAACTGGGCAAGGGGTTCATAATCCCTGTGCCCATGTCACCTCACAGCACAAGAGTGGTGGGGCCAGCTCTCCTGAACTCTCACCCTCAGGCTGGCTCACCTACATTTCCTTGACCTCGGTCAGTCCTATTGTACTGTCTACGGGAGGTGGTGTCAGGGAGGGCTAGCTCTGCCACAGTCATAATCCTGGGATCACGTCTTCCAACTGTCTCAGGTGGTGAGAAGCATGGGATCAGAGGGCTTCTCCTCCCCTTCAACTCTTGCCCTTGGGCAGATTCACCCCCAAAGCACCACCAGGGTCAGCTCCTCTGTGCTGTCTGGGAGAGGCACAGAACCTACTCTCCAGATTGGTCAGACATTGCGCAAGCTCTCAAGAGCACGGCATCATGTGAGGGGAGGGGCCGGTTCTGTACAACCCCCTGGATATCCACATGGGTTCTGGTGGCTCCCTGGTGGCTCCCCTCTGACCAGGGAGAGACAAATGTTCTTTAGGGGTAATATGAGCCAAGGACATGCTACTGTGTAACCAAGGACTTAGACATGACCTTCTAAAGCAGCTCAGGCTGGAACCTCACCATGGCCTCAGGTACCAGAGCTTGGCACTCATAACATAATATTCCTTCCTATCCTTGAGTCTCCAGTTCCATCTCTCTTTATAATGCTCAAGCTGTTCTACTTTTTATCTCTCATCTGACCACCACATATTCCACAGACTCACTCATTGTGATAGCTCCCACTATAGGCTCCTGATGTGGCTGGTAGGTCCCTGGGTGGCATTCTCCATAAGTGCTGTGTGGAGTGACAGCATTAAGGTATCTATGTCCTACTGTGTGGTGCACTGGGGGGTGGGAGGCAGGTCTATAGGTGGTGTGGTTCTCTGCAGATCTCTGTCTGTCTGACTCCCTCACACTGCACTGTCTGGATTTGATTTGATTTTTATGAGCCCTAGGCATAAGACAGCTTTGGCCACCAAGCCAGACATCAAGCTAGGATGAATAGAGGACTGCCATCTGCTCTCTGCTCCTGACTGATAAAAGAACACCACCACCAACAAGGTCTCCTTTGACTCAAAAGTCTTCTTCCCTTGCCAAAATTTATGTAAAAACTTAGGAAAGAAATCCTATGAACTTTACAGTAAACATGGTCTAATGAGGGAGGATTTTAGGCAGCTTTCTGTTCCCTTCGAAACAGTGTGGAAGATCGGCTCAGTTGTTTAAGGTGACATACATAAGTGATGATGCAGCTCACGACGAGCCTCCAGGGACCAGCTACACCGTAATTAGATTGGCACCCTTCACAAAGTCGCTTTCTCGCTTGCTCGCTCTCTGAGTCTTTTAATTCTGTTAGCTTCTAAGTGGTTTAAACACACACACACACACACACACACACACACACACACATACACACACATTAGAAACTTCCCCATCCTGTGAGCCTTGTAATTTAAGAAGCATGAAAATTACCACTATCTTTCCCTTATTTTGTTTCATTTTTTTTCCATGCCACTGACTTTCCTTCGCTTAAATTTACAACGCTCCCTATCACAGATCCCAACATCTGGATCAATTATATGGAGTCTGCAACAATGTGAATCCTTTTCCTTTCTGAAGACAGGGCTCACCCTGAGTGATTCTTTTCAGGCAATGCTAATGGATATCAGATAGAGAACGGCTTAATACCCAAGGTTAGTTGTAAGGAACAGCCAATATCTATGAAAGGAAAGCAAATAACCTCCTAAGTAGGACAGATGCTGGCCACATGGATGCAAAAGGAAGCGAAATTATATGGAGAAATAGTTACATCCATGTGTCTCTGTCTTACTTTAATTGTTCTCTTTATGTGCAAGGTGCCATAGGGAATACCACACGACTTCCAGGGAATAACCAAGCTTTTCCACCTGCTCTTGATGTTACTTAACAGAGTTTATCACTGATACACTTGAGAATGAGAATGTGTCCTGTGTGTTTCAAGCATACCCAAAGGCATGATTCACCAGCTGAAGGAGAGCTGCCTGGGATCAGTGTGGCTTGCAGCTTGCATTCTAGGTACCCTATGCACTGGATTGACAACCATTAATATCCATTGGGGCTATCTCACAAGGGGAAAGGTTTGGTTATGTGTAGCGATGAAGACATGGGTCATAAGCATTGGTCATAGGACTCCATTTGCTGTCTTAGGGGAAATACAGTAGAGATGACTAAAACATCACAATCTTCCAGTGGCCAGTTATTTTTGACCCCCATGCTTCACACGTGTCAGTATATAAATACACACAAGCTCCTTGGCACAGAGCCTAGCTGTGTCAGCCTTCCCTTGGAGTATCATAGACTGTGCTGTTACAAGGAGGGCCATATAAGTCACAGGGATACATTTTTTTCACACTTGTGGAGGCTAACTGTCTAAGACTAAGGGTCTGAGGTTTAATATGCTAAGCTGAGGGTCTTCTTCTGGGTTGTAAACTGTCAATGTTGTATCATATGACAAAAAGCGGTACAAAGAGCTCTCTAGGGTCCTTGTAAAGGCCCTAATCCCATCCATAAGATTTCATTCCCCTGACTGAAATCCATTCTAAGAACTCCATCTCATAATGCCTTCACATAAACTGTTGCATTACTCTCTCATGCTATTGGAAGCAGCAAAAACATCCAGTACTATAGAACCTCAGACTTGGCTCCTGCCTTCCTGCTTCAAATGCAGCTTTTTGATAATATCCACCCACGAGGCATCTGCACACTAAGGTTTGAGAATTGCTTTGGGAGAACCTTTGCAAATTCACCTTAAGATTTATTATCTAATGTCAGAGCCCAGATTTACCTCCAGAGTGAAAGCAAATCAGGTATATTCTTTTGAGTTGCCAATGGCAAATTGATTCCACATGTGAGATTCCTAGATTCCAGTGTTTATTCTCATTATACAAACTGACCTCCAGTTGTTGAAAGGAGACTGCACTCCTGTGTATCCCAACCCCATTCTGGTATAATTTTGGGAAGTGGGCACAAGCTCATGTAGGAGACTAACCTCTTGCTTTAAAGTTTTGATATAAGCAAACAGGGAAATAATTAGCCCTGGATGAAGGCACAGAGAAAAGCATGACAGAAGCATAGTTCAAATAAGAGGTTAAAGAGGGTGCGTTCCTTTGTTCTGGACAAAATAAAGGTTGTTAGAGCAGATCTTCCATAATAAGAGTGAAGTCTTTTGAATGGGATACCTTCCTTTACAAGTCCCTCTAGAAAGCTTTCTGTAACTCTTCTTGCCGTATGACATGGAGTTGATGATTGACAATCTAGAAGACCCTCGTCATAATACATTAAAGGCTCAGACCTTAATCTCAGACATTCAGCTTCCACAAGTGTGAAATGTTAACTGGCAGAATCGATGCTGCTCTGAGTAACAGCTTCCTTGAGTCACTGAGGCATGTGAGAGTATAGGCTGGGATCGCCTAGCCTATGCTCTCCCAATGAAGAGAACGAGTTATGTTTCCTTTGTTTCTGTCTTCTCTGAAGACCAGAATACATTTTTCCATCCTCCATCTGAATTGAACATCATTAGTTTCCTTATAGTGCTTAGTATTTTATGAAATAAAACACTCTATGTCTTCCTCAAAGACTTTCTGTTTCTTTGGATTTAATGTTTTATATTTCCAAAGTCTTTTTAAAAATTACTTAATTTATTTGTTTATTTTACAGTCCAGATTTTATCCCCCACCATCCACCCTTTGACTGTTCCACATCCCACACCTCCTCCCAACTACCTGTCTCCTCGAGGATGTCCCTATCCCCACCCCCACCCCTGACTCCACCTGACCTCTAAACTCTCTGGGGCCTATATTCTCTTGAGAGTTAGGTGAATCGGTTCTGATTGATCACAGACCTTGCAGTCCTCTGCTATATATGTGTTTGAGGCCTAATATCAGCTGGTGAATGCGGCATGGTTGGTGGTCCAGCGTCTGAGATATATTGGAGATCCAGGTTAGTTGAGACTGCTGGCCCTCCTACAGGGTTACCCTCCTCCTTAGCTTCTTTCTGCCTTTTCCTAATTCAACCACAGGGGTCAGCAGCTTCTGTCCATTGGTTGGGTGCAAATATCTACATCTGACTCTTTCAGCTGCTAGCTGGGTCTTTCAGAGGGCTGTCATGCTAGGTCCCTTTTTGTGAGCGCTCCATAGCCTCAGTAATCATGTCAGGCCTGGGGACGTCCCCTTGAGCTGGATCCCACTTTGGGCTTGTCACTGGACCTTCTTTTCCTCAGGCATCTCTCCATTTCCATCCCTGCAGTTCTTTCAGACAGGGTCTGAATTTTGGGTCAGAGTTTTGTCACTGCCTTTATATGTCATAGGAGTTGATGCTGAAGAACAATTGACACCATCATCTTCAAAAATAAGCATTGACACATTAGATGTGAGAAATAAAAGGTAAAGCTAGAAATGAAATAAGGTGATGGGGAGAGAAATGGTGGGATGTTTGCAGAGGAAAGGGAAGGCCATGGTATATTTGGTCCATGTTCTTAATGATTCCATATATAATTGGCAGCTGGCACACCTGCCCCTGCTTCTGATGGGGACAGTCTCCAGCACCCAGAGGTGCCTCTCTCACAGCACGTGAAGCTGACTCCCTCATTTTTGCTCTAGTTCTTCCGCCACATGATCTCTCTCTAAAGAAAGACGGCAGTCCTCCCACCCCAGGGTAGAAGGAGGGTCTCCTGACAAAGGTTTGCCATACATTTTTATACTAATTTGGATAGATTTCATGTTGTCATCACATAATGGAGGAAAGGAGAGCCAAAATGAGTGAAAATTCCAGCAGTCAGCAAACCCTCCGGTGCTCCGTTCTTAACATTTATGAGATGAAGCCATTTTCTGCATCCCCTCTGACCTGATACAGTGTCATGAATTTGGATTATATGTCAATTATCTGAATTTACTTCCCTGTGTGCTCTCCACTGAATATGAATGTGAATTTTAATTTAAAACTTTTTTTTTTTATGCACAAGAAGACTTCCCATAAGAGCTATGCTGTAACCACCATTCTGGGCTATTTCGTACGCACCAAACATCTTGTCTTTTCAAGGTCGCCTGTTGCACTCCATCACTGGAAATGAAGTGGGACGTATGGTTCTGGTTAATCAAATTTCATGCTCGGCTGCCTTCATCTTATGGCCTCTTTGCTAATTGATCAAGTTTTCAATTAAAATCTTCCATCTTTGTTTTAGTCCTTTGTTAAGGTTTCTACTCCATTAGATGATTTCACGAGATAGAAGCTGCCACTAGTCTCTATTAGCATCCCATTTGATGTGGCCAATGCAGAGCAGCTAGGAACTGGAAGAACACCATCTTATTTCTTGTTGACATCATCCCACTTCTCGTGGTGAATTATTCCTTGGACTCTTTGCTGCATTCAGAGTTAAGCATTTTGAACTATTTGTCTAGGGGTGGATTAATTCAGTGCGTTTGTTACCAGGTTGTTTGTTTCGGAGCCCTCTTTGTGCACTTTTCAGCAGTCTAGCTCAGTAGCAATTAAGCAAATTAGGAAGGATAGCCTCTCGAGCAGCAAGGGAAAAAAATGGCTGTAGTTAATAAATGGAAAGTATGTGATGCTTGCTTTAGGTGCTTCTCTGTGAAGTCCTTCTAATGAGCTTTAGAATTACTTGATTAGCAACCCATTTTATTGTTTCTATAGATCAGTTAGCGCTGCTAACACATCAAACATATGTAGCTGTACATCTTGCTGATTATCCCCATTTATACTTCATAAGGAAAGCTTCACCTCCAAAGCTTCGGTAAGTCAATTCTGCCTTGAAATTCACTAATGGATAGTGGATTCAAATGTAGTAGTTATTAAAATCAATACTTATAAAAAATGGAAAATGTAGTGATTAAATCCATATAAATAAAATTTGCACATTGAAAAACAATAATCCTTAATTTGAAAATGAGGGAAGGCTGACAGTGTCAGCCCCAAGGGAGAAACTCAGACACTGTTTCATTGAGGACTTTTGTAACAACGCATCACAGGTGGGATTAACGGTTTACTGTTTAGAGTTTTCAGAATTTGAAAAATCTCAGTTTATGATAATCTCCCAGTAAAGGGTGAGAGGACCCAGAAAATATTCCCCTTCAAGAGGAAAACTTACTTTAACTTGTATTTTTGTATCTTAAATCCCCTGGTGTTGTGAGTGGACCTGAGTTTCTTGTCATTTGTCCTGAAGCCTGCAGTTGATGCTGATTTAGGGTATCATTCCATTTTACAATGAACAATAATTTTACTTAAAATTTATTCCCTTTTTAGCTCCTTTAGTTGACATGTGTTATGATATTTAGCTTGTTTCATGGATCAAAAATGTCAAAGATAAAAATTTTAATGGCAGATATGACTAGAATGCATGGCGTGTGTGTTAATAACCACATTAAACCTCCATGAAAGTTTGAGTGGAAAAACATCAACTTGTGAGAAATATTTTGAACCATGTTTAGCATGCACAGTCAACACTATGAGAATTGTAGGCCAGTGTGCACTTGGTGATATTTTCTGGAAAGGATATAGAAGTTGTTTAAAGAGGAATCTTGAGAACTATTTTAAAACATCCCTGTATTTTCAGAAGACAATACATTAAAACATCCCTGTATTTTCAGAAGACAATACACTGAAAAAAAATTAACATTTCCCCAAGAGTATGACTTCCTATTTTATAAAAATAGTTTTAAGTCTGCAGAAATAAAACTCTTTAACTATTCTAGTGGTTGCTTGTCTTATAAAACTCAGTTTGTTTTTAAAATGTATGATGTATTGTAACTGATACAATTTGAAATCTAACATATCATAAATTCAAAACTAATTTTATCTAAGAATACAAACTTTCAGAGGGAGAAGTATCTCCTCCAATATTCCATTGTTTGTAAGGCAGGTGTTCTCACTCTGAGAGGTTAGTTTGATCACTTGGGGATACTTAAGGCTCATATCAACAGACTTTCAGTATTACCTAGAAAATTATATTATTACAAGATCTTCCAAGTTCCCCACATTCCTTATCATTCTGAGGAAGGTAACTCATAAATCCTCTGCAGGCAATTCTAAAAAAGGCCCTCTGAGTGTTCAAGAAAATAAAAACAAACAAATAAAATGCATATGGTTTTAATAGGTTAAGATCTTGGCTTCTGAGAAAGATTATGAACTTTATTTACTCAAGATTACATAAGCACAGAGAACTCTCTTACTGATTATGGATTACGTAGCTCAGACTGTGGAGTGCCTCTTCTTACAGCTCATTTCCTAGCTGAAGTTTGACAGTTGAGGAGTGTTTACACATGGACACTTCACTTCCTTCATGGAAGTAGTAATTGTTAACTTACCCATGCTTTAGTTATGGGCCTGCACTCATGCACATAAAGACAACATTAATTCAACTCAATGAGTTATGAAAATAGGGCATGAAGTTTGGAGTGGGGCATGGCAGGAGTCAAAAAAATTGAAGGAGACATGGGAGTGTCTATGACCATAAAAATTGTATACACGTACAAGACTCTCAAGGAATAGATGAAAAATATATGTACCATATTTGACTTTGTGTGTGCACATATATGTGCAGAAGTAGCATTTCTGGGAATGTGATAATGGCTTGTCATTATAGACTATAGACCCCGCTTCCATGATTTTGATGACATTATTTATTAGACTAGCTTTTGGTAGTTAATCAGTGTTTTTATTTCCTAGTTGTCTTAAGTATAAATTTAATACAAGTAAGACTTCAACATGCACATAGCCCAACTGATGAATTTATCATAATTAGTAAAAAAACCTAGATGTCCAAATATGCTTTCCAGTCTATGCAATGACACATGGGCTGATGGTGAATGGTATTACTAGCATTTGCAGGGTCTTTTCTATTATAAATTTTTTATTTTCCATATATGGATGTTCTGCATAAGCCTACAGAGGTCAGAGAGAACACCTGAAACTAGAGTTCTAGATAGTAGTGAAACACCATGTGGATGCTGGAAATCAAATCTTGTTCCTTTGAAAGAATAGCCAGTGTTTTACATTTATAAAGCAATGCCATGTACTTATTTGGCCACACACTATATAACAAACCCCATTTTATAGAAGGGAATCAGTACTCACTGGAGATCATAGATAACTACTCTAATGAAATCATAAGAGAGTACATTATGGTTCCAAAGCCTTTGTCTTTTTACTACATGCAACTGCCTACTATATTATTTCTACCCAGAAACACTTTACAAGTTATGATTTTAGAAGAATACTGCAGACTTTGCTCTAGAATTTTATTCCCAATATATTATCACATCATCTCTCAACATCCTAAAAGAGTGAGTACTAACATCAATATTTTATAATTGAAAGTGCAGGGTTTTAGGAGTTCTTTTAAATCCAGACTTTTTCTGAAATTTGGAGAAGGCTCACCTTATATAAGATCACACTTTCTTATTTACTACCAAAGGAATATATGATATATGATAGGTGTTATAGGAAGAACAATAGTTGCTATACTAAGATAATTGTGCTCAAAAACTGGTCATGTAACTCTATATCTTTCTTTATCTAAAACTAAGTTATGCAATAAATTTTCTGCGTCTACCTATCTATCATCTATCATCTATTTCTACCTATAGTATTTTAAATGTCTTAATGTGGTCATATTTTACAACAACATAATAGAGAATTGACAAGTATAGAGATTTTCCATTTTAAAAACACAAATCCAATTAAGAGAATGAACATTTTTATTTTTTAAAATTGGGGCCATTTTGGAATTATATGCCATTATCTAAGGCATACATCAGAGTTTTAGTTTTGGGAAACCCCAAAGAGATCAACATTCACAGAAGTTCAACTCTTTCATATAAAATGATACAGAATCTACATCTAGTTTACACTTTTCCTCTTAAGAAACATTAAGCAACTTCAGATTACTTAATGAGACTAATGCAATGTAAAATTTTAAAATATTTGTTAAATTGTTTTGTCTGGTGAATGCAGGCAAGAAAGTGCATGCACATGTTCAGGCACTTTCCAAAAATGTAAAACAATGTTGATATAAGTTAGGGCAAATTCATGGATCTGGAACTCACATATAGGATCAGCGTATTACGCATGAATGGGTATATAACTCACTTTAAACAGGTAGGTATGTAAAGTCTCGGTATGTGTCTGTAGAAAGCTGTAGGAGGGTAGCATGCAGAAAATGTTTTGGGGATACAAACAACATTTTGCAAAAGGAGCATTGGAAGAAGGAAAGCAAGCAGGCAACAGCTTGTGGGTATGTTAGTTAATTATTACATATATCCAGGAATCTAGTAGTATTTGGTTGGAATTTTCCTTTTGTTCATCTTATCCTTATCTTCTCCAGTCAGTTCCCTTTCTTCAGAACATCAGAGCCAGTGAGCTTCCAAAGCAGTGAGTGGTTCTCAGCCTGTGGATTGTGACCACTTTGGGGGTTTGAACAACCTTTTCACAGGAGTTGCCTAACATTGAAAAACACAGATATTTACATTTGATTTCATAACAGTAGAGAAATTAGTTATGAAGTAGCAAAGAAAATAACTTCATGGTTGGGGTCATCACAACATGAGGAACTGTATTCAACTATTGCAGCTTTAGGAAGGTTGAGAACAACTGGTCCAAAGAAATCAGGCATAATAGCATATGGCTAGAAGGATCATTTTATTTATTCTGCTATAATTTTCTTGCAGTTAGTCTAATAGATCCCTCACAGACTCAAAGGGAAAGAATTGCACAGGTACATGCAAGAGGGAGTGTAGTCCATTTGCCCAAGAATTTCATAAATTCATTTTTTTAATAGCAGAATAGTACTCCATTGTGTAGATGTACCACATTTTCTGTATCCATTCCTCTGTTGAGGGACATCTGGGTTCTTTCCAGCTTCTGGCTATTATAAATAAGGCTGCTATGAACATAGTGGAACATGTGTCCTTTTTACCAGTTGGAACATCTTCTGGGNAAGACTAAGGAAACACTCTAAGCCAAGTGTAGATTATTTAACTAGTGCAGTTAGTTACAAGAGGATTGCAGAGGTTACATTGCATGGAGCCCTTGACATCAGCTGTATCACTGAAAAGGCTACTTCAGCATGGATAATGCTGGAAATCTGCAGCCCTGGAGCTCTACGCACAATTTGCATTGGCACAGCTGGTTGATGAGTCTTCTATTTCCAGTAACTACTTACTGCTTTTGTAGCCTGTGGGGAGGAAGTATGAATCTTGCAAATTTTGTGAACTTCCTGAACCTTCCCAGTTTCCATTTTCTTAGCATCCTGAGTCTCATTAGACTTTTTTTTCCCTCCAGAAAGGTCAAAAGAAAAAAAAAAATACATGGGAAAGCGTTCACTCATCCCTGCAGGCCCTGCCTATCACACATGTGTATTTTGGAAGAGAAATACAAAGGATTACTAATGACAGATTTCCTTATCCACATCCAGGAAAAACATAAAGGTAGAAGCTAGGACTTCTGTATGGCCTCCACTAATGGATTGTAACCAAGGAGTCTGAGTAGTTTTGGGGAGTGTTGTGTCTACTTCTTGTCGCCACCTTATATACAGTGAGAGACGTATCAGAGCCTGGAGAGCTGTTCTTCAAGCTCATTTTATTGGTCATGGATATAATAATAGCAGTTGCAAGTGCTCTTGGCAAGGAATTGCAGCTCCATAATAGTTTTAGCCAAAATAAGGCAAGTAAGTCTTCTGCACAGCTCTCAGGAATAAAGAACCACTCCCTCACCATCCTCCAGTTATTTTCTACTTCAGCCTTAATAGAATCAAAACAACCAATGATGCCTTAGTAAGATGTGGGTTTTCTGTTATAACCCTACATGAAAGCTACTTTGGTATCTGAATGTGTGATCTACTGACAGTTTTCCAGAACTGGTAACCAATCATTCTTCCAATGAATGAATGAATGAATGAATGAATTAATTAATTTTACATCTTGATCATAGACTCCCCTCCTCACAGTCCGTTCTGACATTGCCCCTCCTCCACCTCTTCCCATCTACTCTGATAAGGGTGAGACCCCTCCCCTGGGTACCAACTCACCCTAGCACATCAGGTCACTGCAGTACCAGGTGCATCCTCTTTCACTGAGGACAAACAAGGCAGCCCAGTTAGAGGAACAGGATCCGCAGGCAGGCTACAAAGTCAGGTACAGCCCCTGCTCCAGTTGTTGGGGGACCCACATAAAGACCAAGCTGCACTTCTGCTATGTGTGTGCAGAGTTCAGCAAAACCAATTATTTTGAATATTATTTGAGAAATAAAAGGAGCCCTACTGGCCTTTACAGATGTAGAAGAAATATAGTACACAGTGCATTAAATGAACATTTATCATATATTTGAAGCAGTATTTAAACTAAACAATTATATCATATAATACAAAGGAAACACAGACATGTAAGATTGTGGCTTAATTATCCTTTCATTGAAAATAGTTCCTGATAAAAATCGTCCTATGATCTGGAAATGTTGGATAATAGATTGATGCTTACCTGTCAGTCAGTTATTAAGAGAAACTGACACATGCAAGTTTTATGAGCTTCCTTTAGCCTAGAGTAATATTCTAATGAGGGCCTGAAACAGTAACCTAAATAACAATTCAGAAGGTGGTGTTTTTATTTTCCTTTGTTTCTATATTGTTAAGGTATTGCCTCCAATCCCTGGTGTAGAACTCTGGAACTAATTAAATAGGTAAGAGAATGAAAGGCTCAAGTTAGGAGCTTTGGAGTAAAATATTAGATTTCAGAGCGCAGGCTTGAGAGGTCCTGACAACAACAATAAATTCAGTTTACTAAATACGTACCTTTGTCAGTCAGCTTTTATTACCGGCCCAGATATATCACAGCTCCGCTTTACCCCAAAGTGCCTTAAAGACTTTAGATTCTTTTATAGAGCACATAATATCTTGTCCATTGGATTTGTGTATTTTATTTATCTATTTATTTATTTATTTATTTATTTATTTATTTATTTATTTATTACAGTCATCAATTGCCTATATGCCAATCTCTGACCCATGCCTTGGAGATATGGAAGTCGAAACGGTGTGATGAGGCAGGTTAGTCAAGAGAGTTTTGGGAAAACAGATATCACCTTTGCATAGACATGCTTTTGAAGCAACAAGTATAGTGCTGTTATTAACAGCATCATACATAAAAAAATATTCTGGTCAAATTGATTTTCATATCTAGGTGATTTTCCTGTCCTGACTAGGCTGGTCTTCTCAAGCATCACACATGCACCTGCTATCAAATACTTTTTTCTTTCTGTATTCTTTTTCTAGCTGTTTTCGCAGGCTTTGTTTTATGTGGCTGGTTGCTAAAAATGAAGGAAAATAACATTTGCCATGCAGGATCCCTTTCTTGTGCTGTTTTGATGAAATATTACAATGATGAAATCAGTAAGATGCTGCATCCTTGTGTGTGGCAAATGAGAAATTTCAAAGGGCAAAACATCTGGCTGGCAGCTTCGGGCAGAGCGGGGCAGTGCAGGGTCTCAGTGGCTTGGGCAATGAAGGCAAGGGAGGTAAAGCATTTAAGCAAGGGAAGCCGCTCTCTGAACTTAAACATGTCCTACGGGGTTGCAGTGTAGTCAGAATCCTGCTGAGGAGCAAGACTTAATGGAGCGAAGGAAGGCAGTCCCAGTTTGAGAATTGCTTTTCTATATTTATGCCACTATATATTCTCGAGGCTGCTGCTCCCTCTATAGCTCTCTTGTCTGCTGCCCCTAGCTAATAGCTACTAGGGTGAGAATGTGTGCCATATCTAGCAGTGCCCAGAGTGCTTCGCTTAGCACCATTCCACTCAATACTTACAAAAACCCCATTGGGAAGGTACCATTTTTGTCTTCATTTTGTAGAAAGGAAAACTAAATGAAGATGAGACTAATTGCACATTTAATAAATGATGCGACAGCTTGACTTTTGGGGCCTGCCTCTTGATAATTGTGCTGCCTGAATATTAGTCTCTCTTTCCCCTTATTTCATTGATTGGACTTGAGAGTTACTTATCAAGTCACCAAACTATCTGAATAACTTTAGTTGGTTTTCTTTTTTTCATTCTAGTAGTGTTTTATCTATTTCTAGAAAATGCACATAAGCAAAAAGAGGACACAAAATTACACATAATAAAATTACAAAAAATTACGATAGCAGACACCGCTACCTTCTTTCAATTTGCAATACATGATCATACTCAATGATAGTTCACAATCATTGGGCATGTCTTCATGCTGTCTTGTGGATACACTGTATCCTTAGGCATAGGAGCTTTTATGAAAGCTTCAAGTTGCATACATACATTCAGGCTGATTAAGTTGAAGATTGTTTATGGAATGGGTTCAGAATAATAATGTAGTATGAAAGATGCCTCTGAAAGCTACAGTACCTGTGCAGTGAAACTGCATAATTGTCCCAGAAACAGATAACTCATTATTCAATGTATATACTAATAAAATCTGTTATGCTTTACTGTTTCCTTTACTGTGTACCCACAATTTCTCATATTTTTAGACTTCTGTCCTCTCTATTGTTTTCTTTTTACAACTAAATAAATGTCTCCTCTGTCTCCTGCTATTCACTGCTTCTTTTTTATGGTGACCTCTTTATGCCTCAAAATATCAGAGCAATCTTCCTTGGTATATATTGTCTCCAGTCTTTCCTCTGGCATGACTCTTGTATGAGTGGCACATGTTGAAATCCTCTAATACATGGCCAAACTTACTACTTATAGCACCATCTAAGTCAGGACAGAAATATCTAGTTGTTGGAGCTTTCATGTGTACTAGAAAATATTATCCTGGATTGACTCAGATAGTCTTATATCTGAGGATCCTGCATAGTAATTAGTAGTGTAACTTGATAAAATATTTATCAAAGCTTTTCAACATAGATGATGAACCATTTGGTTTTGTTGTCCATAGGCTATCAGTTGCCCAGTAATGATTGGTTGTAATTTAGTGAAAATATGTCTGAGAAATAATAAATGAAACTATTGTATTGATATCTGAGTAAGATTGACAATAAGGAGGAGAAAGCATTTTAAACTACATTTGAGAAGCATGAGTAATAGAGCGAAATTAGCTGTAAGTTGGAAAGAGCAGTGCAGCTGTGTCTGGAAATGCACCTGCTTTTCATGTGTTCGAGCATCTTTTCAAAAGGAGCAAGGACCGGATAAAAATTCATCTCAATGATGCTTAAAAGCTGATGTCCTATGGGTTGTTTTATGATGCATACATTAAAGTTGAACCAAATAATGAGAATGGAATTAAAATGTGCCAAATACATGATTTTAAAAGTGTTCTTTAAAGTGCCCAAGTCAGGGAAGGACTCCAGAACAAGAAAATGTAATGAAAATATAAACACTATATATATATATATATATATATATATATATATATATATATATATATATATATATATATATACACACACACACACACACACACACACACACACACACACACACACACACACACACAAATATAATGTATGGAGTAGGGCCAAAATAGCACTTAGGAAAAAATTTATCACTCAAATTCCCTCCAATTGGGAGAACAAAAGATAAAAACCATTAGCTATGCCTCTATCCAAAGAAGGTAGAAAGAAAAAGCTACTGCTAAAATATAAAAATGAAAATTATGGAAATAAAAATCAAAATGGAATGTGATACACAATAAAGCAAAGATTAAACACTTAGGTTTAAATTCAGAAGCTGTAAATGGTGTATAAAACTACCAACACTTATTGGAAGAATACTGAAATCAATGTAGAGGCAAATCACAAAGTTATGGAGATACTATTCTAAATGTATTTGATGTTCTCATTGCTTATTATTCTATTAATACTGTCTCAGCAAAAGCATAAACAGAATTTCAAGACTTTCTTCATAAAATCTTGAAATAATTGAAGATTATATCTGGGAACTAAATAAGGTATAAAGATACTGAAAAAAATTCTCTAGAAGAGAAACTGAAGTTATTTATTCCACAAAGATCCCATGTATAAAGCAAAATTTTCTGTTTTTGGAAAGTAAATTGGTGCATATATATTAGTAATAATAAACTTTTGAGTTTAGAAATTATGTCCATAAAATAAAGAAGAAAGGGCTACCAGTAAAAAGATTGAACTTCTCATTTTGTAAATACAAAGGAGGTAAGTATGAATATGAAAAGTGGTCACCATGTGTACTCCACATTTGGAATTCTTCTTTAGATGAAAAGGGTTCCAGATGAAGGTTGAGTGAAAAGTGAAAAACCAAAACAAACTTTTATAAAGTGTTCATTTAGCATAGAGAGAAAATCCTGAACAACATAGAAAATAATTCCTAGATATAAATGAGTTTTTCACTCCAACAGCCATTTAATTAACATCTAAGCACATGATACTTAAAATCATGATATCATTGGCCACAGTTACTTGCACACCTGTCCACCAACTAACTGTGGTCAAGAAATGCAAATTAGAAAATGGGCATTAAACCATTTTATACCAATTGAAATGGCCCACCTAAAGTTCAGTGTAATCGTTAAACATAAGTGAGCATTTGAAAAAGACAAACAAACAAAACAAAACAAAACAAAACAAAAACCAAAAACAGATTTGTTTGGATCAAAAGTATACATTCTCCAAATCCTTTTACACTTTTAGACTTTCGCTATAATTTATATTAACTTTTTAAAGCCATGGAATGTATATTTAGGAACAAGGAAACACCAACTATGACATCAGAAGTAACTTCTATTAATATTTTATGTGTATACATCTAAAATTCTACTCTCTGTACTCTTTACCCAAACCTATAATATATTATGTAATCAGTTGTCATGGTACAGTATACATTTTTTTTTTCTGTCTCAATAATAAATTTCCCAATCTTACTTTGTATTTGTTTAATCTGGTCCCACAGGAAAGGTCTACTGGGGTGCACTTGACATTTGACTCACCTTCCCCCCCTTTTTTCTCAGTGCCACCTTCAACTTTTCACCTTCAATCTTAGCTATTTACCCAGTGAATAATAATTACATTATTTGATATTCCAGGGCTTGCCCACAGTGGTAAGAATATAGATAAAAGGCCTTTCCCCATGAAATTTACATAAGATAGCTGTGCCAATCACCTGCATTCTTTTTTTAAAGATTTGTTTATTTTTTTATCTGTTTGTTTATTTATTTATTATAAGTACGCTATAGCTGTCTTCAGACACCCCAGAAGAGAGTGTCAGATTAAGGATGGTTGTAAGCCACCATGTGGTTGCTGGGATTTTGAACTCAAGACCTTTGGAAGAGCAGACTGTGATCTTAACCTCTGAACCATCTCTCCAGCCCCCCAATCATCTACATTCTTGTTTATAATGTTTTGATGCAGATCAGTGCACACACTCCTTTCCCTTAAGCTCTGGTATACTTACTGAAGGGAACACTGAGCTCTGTCCAATCCACTACAGTGGGCTGAGTTGTAAAAGAGTTCCCTGTACTCCCTGTATAACCATCGCCCCTTTTAGCTCTGCCTTGTGCTGAAATATGGAATTGCTTCCTGCTTTCAGGAAAGGGTTAATATCAAATTCACCGTAATAAGGATTCTCTCTCTCTCTCTCTCTCTCTCTTTCTTTCTTTCTTTCTTTCTTACCTTTAGCATTTTTATTGGATATTTTCTTTATTTACATTTCAAATGTTATCACCTTTCCCAGTTTCCCTCCCAGAAATTTCCTCTCCCACTGTCCTTCCCCTTGCTTCTATGAGGGTGTTCCCCCACCCAGCCACCCAGCCAGCCACCCACCCACTCCTGCCTCCCTGCCCTCAAATTCTTTAAAGTCAGCTAAATTTGAATTGTGGCAGAGATTGGATGCTAGACAGGTGAGGCGAGAGTGTGTGGGCGGGTTGGGGGAACACCCTCTTAGAAGCAAGGGAATGAGGATAGGGTGCGAAGGTTCGCAGAGGGGAGACTGGGAAGGGGGGCAACATTTGAAATGTAAACAAATAAAATGATTAATAAATAAAAAAAGGAAAAAAATGCATTTCTCTAAGCTCAATTTGAGCACCTTCTCCATTCCGCAAATCTCCTTTGTCTGTTCAATTCTCACTGTACTGCACAAAAGCTCGCCTATATCTGCAGTCACCCTTCATTCACGTTAAAATCCTAATGTCTTTGTATGAAACCTCTGCCAGCCTCTTCCATGCCACCCTCTTTTCCCCATCACTGTTATCTTAAGGTTGGGTGAAGAATGGTCCTTAGCTCTGCCATGGCTACATTTGCATTACAGCTTGGGTTGTACTTCCCTGAGCACAGATTAGCACTGTTTAATGTGTATAGTTTGTTTATCAGTTTCTTGAAGAACTATATTTTCTGTGACCAATTTTAATATATCAATTATTGTTATATTGTATATAAAAGTTTGTATTCTTATTTTTACTCTATAATTCTTGACTTTATAAAACTCCTCGGTGCAGCTGTGAGCTTTATTACTATATTAATTAGATGAAAGGGATAATTTTTACTCTGTGTTCCTGTTACATATTCTTCCAGTGGGCATATTTCCACACTACACCAAATCTCTTTACCAATAACAAACACTAACATGGCTGATTGGCTACAAAACAAAACAAAATAAAAAACACAATATATTTTCTTGTATAAATGCCCCACTTAAGAATTTCTTTCCATTTAAAATAGCAGAGCTGTATTGTCAAAAGAATTATTTGATGAAGTAAAACAGATCACTGCAAACAGAACTCCTATTGCATCTTGTTTATAACAAAAGACATACCCTTGGCATCTTCAGCCTCCATGACCCTTGATTGCTTTGTACAATGGAGTATCTCTTAAAGATACTAGTTATATTTTTAATTTTAATAATTTCATTGTAATTATATTTAACTTAGAGGATACTGGCACAGATGGAGAGATAAGATATGAACTTTTCTAAAAGATAACTTTTCATACACATTTTGAAAAATTCATGAAATTCTTAGGCACATGGATAGAACTAGAAAATACCATCCTGATTGAGGTAACCCGATCGCAAAAGAATACATATGGTATGCACTCACTGATGAGTGGATTTTAGCCCAAAAGCTCCAAATAACCAAGATACAATTCACAGACCACATGAAGCTCAATTAGTAGGAAGACCAAAGTCTGGGTGCTTTGGCCCTTCTTAGAAGGAGAACAAAATACTCAAAGGAGCAAATATGGAGATAAATGTAGAGCAGAGACTGAAGGAAAGGCCACCCAGCTACTGTCCCACCTGGGGATTCATCCCATGTACAGTTACCAAGCCCAGACACTATTGTGGATGCCAGCAAGTGCATGCTGAAAGGAGCCAGATATAGTTGTTTCCTGAGAGACCCTGTCAGAGCCTTAAAAATACAGAGGTGGATGCTCAAAGCCAATCACTGAGTTAGACTGAGTGTGGGGTTCTCAATGGAAGACTTAGAGAAAGGACTGAAGGAGATGAAAAGGTTTGCAATGCCATAGGAAGAACAACAATATCAATCAACCAGTCCCCTAAGAGCTACCAGGAACTAAGCCATCAACAAAGGAGAACACATGCTCCAGCTGCATATATAGTAGAGGATGTCCTTGTCATGCATCAATGAGAAGAGAGGCCCTTGGTCCTATGAAGGTTCAATAGATGCCCCAGTGTAGGGGAATCGAGGGTGGGAAAGTGGGAGTGGGTGGGTGGAGGAACACCCTCATAGAAGCAGGGGGAGGAAGGATGAGATAGGGGTTTCTGGGGGCGGGGAGGGGACTGGGAAAGAGGATAATATCTGAAATGTAAATATCTAGTTTAAAAATAAATAAATAGATAGATAGATAGATAGATAGATAGATAGAAAAAAATAAACAAAACAAAACAAACATAAAAAGAAAAGTTAGCAGAAAACAATCAAGAAAGAAACTGATTCCTGAGAAACTAATTCCAGGAGCAACAAACCCAAGAAAACCACCAGTTGACTTGAGTCATCATTATCCATATTTAGCTTTGGAGTATTAACAGTATCTTTTTTTATTAGATATTTTTTTATTTACATTTCAAATGGTATCCTGAAAGTTCCCTATATCCCCTCCCTGCCCTGCTCCCCTACCCACCCACTTCTTGGCCTTGGCTTTTCCCTGTACTGGGGCATATAAAGTTTGCAAGACCTAGAGGCCTCTCTTCCCAATGATGGCCAACTAGGCCATCTTCTGCTACCTATGCATCTAGAGACGCGAGCTCTGGGGGTACTGGTTAGTTCATCTTGTTGTTCAACCTATAGGGTTGCAGAACCCTTCAGCTCAGTATCTTAATGTGCAAGTTTTCCCCTATATTTATGTTTCAGGTTTTGAGCCTACTTCGATATTGTGGCCCTCCTCATTATATATGGTGTTTTCCTGTGTTTTCCTGTTGCAACTTGGTTGGTTGCCAGCTATGCTCACATTAAACTTTTTTGGAGCTGGGTAGCTTTGTTATTGTTATCCTTCCTATATTTCTACAGTTGTACTGGAACTTTGTTATGGTGTGTGGCATTTCTACTTGGATTTAGGTTTCTTTGCTTTTGATTTTCTGGTTCTTTGGAATTGGAATATTTCTTTTGAGTGGAGATGAGCTAGTGGAGACAGACTATCCTCTGTCCTGTGTGAGAACTATCCAGTGTTTGCTCCAGACCATGTTTCTCCTTATCTTATGCCACCCCTTCATTTTTCACACTAACTAGCACTCCTCTGAGCATCTGATGTTAATCTCGCTTTAGAATTTTAAGAAAGAGTTGACAAACTGAGAAGTTGCAAATATCGTTCTCTTCCCAAGGACAGCTGCATTACAGCCTCTATGTATAAAGGTCTCTATGTTCTTCCTAATTGATATCTCTTTGCACTTCTGCATTTCTTTTCATTGCTAATTAAAAAAAATTAAAATACTATTTCAGTAAAGAGGCTTTCTGGTCAGTTCAAGCTCTGGGGACTCTTGGTTCTGTGTCTTAAGTGCATTCTGTCTTCAGCAATAGAGACTAGCCTTCCACTTTGGGGGCAAGAGGCAACCAAGGAAAATAGCAGTAGTGTGTAATGTTTTGAGAGTCACTTGGAAAACCCTATCCAATAACTCAAAAGAAAGCTTCTTATACCTGGTCTTTTGGTGTTGAAAATCATGTCCTGAGAGTCAGGAGGAGGGATGCCCCTCTCTTCTCCCCCTCCCATCTCCCATCCAGTTCCCTCCCTCCATCCTCCTCTGAGAAAGATTCAAGCATCCTCCCTTGAACCTTCCTTGTTATTTGGCATCTGTGGGTCTGTGGTTTGTAGCATGGTTATCCTGTACTTTATGTCTAATATCCACTTATAAGTGAGTGCATACCATGACTGAGTAAAGATAGTGGTCTGAAGAAAGTCTCCCAAAGCATGTGGCCATGTGGTGGATGGTTTTTCACTGCTGCCCTGTATCCATTCTTATTTCACAGACTTTGTTTCAAACATCAAGTGATGTCAGGACAAGGAAGTGATTCTGGTTTCCTTTTGCAAACTAGATTTTTTTATACTTTAATCTCAAAGTATCTTTTTTAGATTGTATTCTCATATCACAATGTGAAGAACTAAGAATTTTCTAATGTCAATAATGAATGACTTTACCAAATATAGATAGAAAGATCTAAATCATGTAGAATAGAAATAATAATGATAATATAGATTAGCTTAATTGAAAACAGATGTCTCATAGAGGAAAATCAATAAAGCAAAGCTACTTTATTGAAATTTCAATCAAATATATGAAATGTTCAGCTAGCATCAGGAAACATTCTCTGTAAAGGGCCAAATGTTTTGCATTTTAAGATTTACTGGCAAAGAACCTCTACCGTATTCTTTGGATGTAATAAAAAAGCATAGGACATTTGGAAATGATTCTACACAGATATATCCCAATAAAACTTTCTTTTCCATCACTGACACTTAAATTTCACTTAATTTTGATGTCTTTTAGAGTAGTGATACAGATATTTGTTCAACTATTTAAAACAATGAGTTTTTTTTTAATATGTGTGGATTACAGAAGGATGGGCAGTAGAGAATATTTATGCATGTATTATGTTTTGTCTTTACCTATGAAAGTACATAAAATATTGACAGATAAAAAATAATTAAAAACTAACAATAGAAGAAACAAAACTTGTGAATTCATCTTGAAAGCTAAATTATCTTATCCATTATGGAAATGGTCCTGAATAAATTCTAAAATAAATTGAGAAAGAATAACTTCCCCATATAGATTGCTGTATAAATAAGGAGGAAATTAACATTGCATTTTGGTTTTTCTTATAAGAACCGTGTTTGAGTATGTACAAAAATCATTTTAAGAAGAGAAATTAATAAGTCATTATATATTATGAACATAGATATCAAAATGCTAACAAAAATTTCAGATTAAGTCTATATAGCTAGATATACATAATTTAATGTATGCTTTTAAATATGTGCTCACATACACACACATACAGGCACACACTAGCAGACATACTTAAAAGAGCTTTAAATTTTAGAGGTATAAGTTTTGATTACCTGAATATCAACTCTATACTTTCTGGATCAGAGTAACTTTTTTTCTCCACCTTGACTGAGTAAGCTAGTCACAGGTCTCACAACTTTAAGGACCTAGCAATTTTAATATGCTGGTGTACATAAATAAAAGACACATAGTTTGAGGAAGAAGAAATAAAAATCCAAACCTCAGCCAGTTATTGGCGACTATTAAATTTATATGGGAATAGAAGTGAAATAAAAAAAAATTGTATAGAAGAACCTAAATCATCATATGGGTTTTAAGGCTTTTATTAGGGCCATAATAATAAAAAATGAATGTACTATTACTGATAGAATACATACTGATGATTTAAACAGTCTAGATTCAAGAAATAGACTTCACAAGTAAGTAGTCCTGAAAGTATAAACTTATAAGGAATGTACGGCCTGAGCTGAGCAGATTTTATTTATGTATTTAGGAAAAAATACACATATATAAACATCGAATTATATGTGTTGAAATATATAATTGTATATTTATCTATAAGTTTTAACTATATATGCTATACATCAATGACAATTGTTTACATATACATATAAGTATTATGTAATATTGTAATATATAATATTGTATACAAAATATAGATATATACATATTTGTATATATATGCTAACATATATATGTAAACTGTCAAAGAAAAAGAGGCCATGATGTGAACAATAGTAAGAGGAGCCCATAAAAGGAGTTGAAAGGAAGAAAGAGAAGGGGATAAGTAAAAAATGAATATACTATTACTGATACTGTTGTACTATAACTGACTATATTGTACTATTACAATATAATTTCAAAAAATGGTTATTTCAAAACAAAAGTGCTTATGTTCTTTATTTCACTGTGCAAGCGTGGGTCATGTAGCTTCAACTCTACATAGAAGTTACCAGTGTTTTTCCAAGGCTTTCACAGCACCTTCTTTTTCCCCCTTAAGCATGAGAATTTTCTCTGCCTCACCTAGTTTCTTCATCTCCTTCCCTGCCTTACAATTATTAGTAATTTTAATTATAGCAGTGCTAATGTATAAATAGTGTCATCTCATTGTGGTTTTAACTTGCATTTTCTAAAGATTAGTGACAGTAAGATTCCTTTTGTCTACTCTTCAACCATATAAACACATTACTTTTTGAAATGCTAAAAAGTTTTACCCACTTGGAACAAGCTGCTTTCTCACCAGGAAGAACTTTTTCACATATTTTGACACATTTTGTTTTAGCTACATAAATGTATTAGTAGTAATTTCTTTTCTTTTATGGCTTGCATCTTGTTTAATGATGATGTATGTATAAAGCCAAGGTTTTATTTAATAAAACTGTGATTTATCACTTTATATTCTTTGGATTGTGTGTTTTATATTTCTTTCTAAGGAACGTATTTTAGCCACTTCAAAACTTTTATTCGAGCAAAAATTTTGAAGCAGGATTCATTAATATTAATATACATATATGATATACATTATAATATACATTATAAATGTTTTGTTAGTGTTTGCATAAAAAGGGGGACATGCATGATTACACTCAACACCAGTTTTAGAGTAGCTTTATTCAAACCATTCCCAATGCAAAAGCTATTCCAATGTCTATCATAACTGTAAAGGATATTGAGAATGACAGTGTTTTAAGTAATGAACAATACAGCATCAGGCACAAATACACCATATATAAATACCAAAAGTAACATTTTCACTGAAAGAAACCAGGTGGAAAATGTACACACAAAAGAATTTGATCTATATGAAGTTCTATAAAATGCAAACTGATCTTTATTGGTTGAAAGAAGAATATGGCTTTTCTAGGATTCTAAGATTGAGGAAGGAAATGGATTTATGAAGGAAAACGTCATGGAAGGTTCTATTTATCAGTTGTGGCAATGACTTTAATAACTGCATATACCTGTGAAAAGATTTTGAATTGAACAACTTGAATGAATTCAAATAATAGTTCATTAATTATTGGTCTAGTTGTAAAATTATTGGTCTAGTTGTAAAGAACATTTGGAAAGAAGTCTAATATAGGGTACACAACACATGATGGTCTGTTACTGTCCATGTCTGAACATTATTTAAGTATTAGAATTTTCTGGGAGAATTTTTTAAATTTATTATTAGAAAATTTCTTCATTTACATTTCAAGTGTTATCCCAAAAGTCCCCTATACCATACCCCCGCCCTGCTCCCCTACCCTTCCACTCCCACTACTTGGCCCTGGCATTCCCCTGTACTGGGACATATAAACATTGCTAAACCAAGGACCTTTCTTCCTGAATAATGGCCAACTAGGCCATCTTCTAATACATATGCAGCTAGAGACATGAGCTCTGGGGGTTCTAATTAGTTCATATTGTTGTTCCATCTATAGGGTTGCAGACCCCTACAGCTCTTGGGAACTCTCTCTAGCTCCTACATTTGGGACCCTGTGTTCTGCCCTATAGATGATTGTGAGCATCCACTTCTGCATTTGTCAGGGACTGTAAAAGCCTCCCAGGAGACAGCTATATCAGGGTTTTCTGGGAGAATCTTATTCTTTCCAAAGCTTAAATAAAAATACAATTACCAATAAGTATATATAGGAAAAAGTTTTTTTTTCATAATTAGTATAAATTATTCAGTCTAGTATCATAATAAATGAAAATAACATGAATGTTCACTAGAAAAATTTAAATGTCTAGTTTTAATGAAATACTCAACTTCAAGTTGAAATGATATGTAGTATCAAATATTAAAATTTAAGATATTACTTTTTACTTCTTTGTAGAATTAATACATTGTTATTTTCATAGGTAAACTCATTTAAAAATTGGTTAGCTTCTGTATATGTTGGTCCTTTTTAGATATTTCTAATTATAGTGTGTGCTGAAAGAAACATATTTGTAAAGTGTAAAACTAATTATCTATATTTTTTCAAAGTGATTATTCATAGATATCTACAAGTATTAATGTTTTGAGGGCAAGTGTGAAAAACTATTCACTGTAGCACTGCTTATCACATTAATATCACTGAGGTGAAATCCAGTGTTTAAAACTGAATTGTATTGTGCCTACACAAATTCAATTGTGGTTAATATAGTACAACTTTGTTATACAGTAATATAATGTGATGAAAATATGAGATGGTTCTGGATATGTGTGTATGTATCTGCATGTATGGTAATTTTGTGTTTATGTGTGCATTTCTGCCTATATGGTGATCTTCTGTATATGTCTGCATGTCTATGCATATGTGCGTGGTAGCTGATTTTCATTATTTGTAGATTCTAAATCTGTAAATTTTAATTGACAAAATTTATTTGAATCGCTCAAAGAATTCTTTAAGCACTATTGTATTTGTTTCTAGAAGTAGATTTCTACAAAGGTGGAGAGTATTTTAAATGTATAATATCCATAACACTAGCTAAGACTGAATAAAGTCATACTTTAGACTTTTAGTCTCAACTCTCATCTTGTGAACTACTATCCATTTGAGATCGGTTGTTGTTGTTGTTGTTGTTGTTGTTGTTGTTTTTGTTGTTGTTGTTGTTGTTGTTGTTGCTGCTCTTCTAGTGATTCACTGTTGAAAAGGGATGCCAACCTGCACATGTAGTCTGGTGTTCCTAGGCACAAGACTGTCATGCACCTGGTGGAGAAATACTTCAAATAGAGAAGTTACATATTGGCTGATAAAAATTATGTGACTAGAGACTTATGGGGCCTAACCCTGTAGTTTGATATGGGCAGTGCCTCAGTATTCATTCAATCACAATCTAAAATTACTTTATCGAAATGACTCATCATGTATAGACATAGTTCACAATACTGTGTATCACTTATGTAGACAACATTTGGACCTAAATATGTTCAATAGAAAAGCAATTTATAATTCATAAATTTACTCCCAGTAGAAGTAACAAGCTACTTGAGTTATTTATATATTTGTATAACCTTGCAGAAAAGCATGAATTAACATGAAGATGTAAATATCATTTGTTTTGTGATACCAGTAGGCAAAAGGAAATGAACAGATAAGAAATGCATACCATTGTGCATACCATTGCGTGATAACATTGTAGTCATTCTCACAATTATGTATCCTTTGAATTTATAGAGGAGAATTGCATACGTTAGAAGGAGTGTTATATATTCACTCATTCCTTCCTCTAAATTTAGCTATAGATTTATAGCAACAGTATGTAGGCAGACTGTGATGGTAACAGGGAATATTACCCTTAAGGACTCATGCTCATAGGGCTGGAAGGCACTCTATAGCCTGCTACCAAAGAAGAAAGATAAATACTAACATACCTAGAAATACTTTGGTTTACAATAGTGACCTGCCTGTAATATAAGGTGGTGCTATAGAGGCACAGAACATATGGGGATAACCATCCAAGATCTGATTACATTTAAGGCTAATTCTATTAGATAGAACCAATATGAACAATGCTTGCATGTGCAAGAACCTTGGAACCCGTGGACCTACAGGTAAACCAAGAACTTCTGTTCTGCTAAAGGAAGATAACCACACTATAGCTCATAATAGCATTCTGATATACTCTAAGATCAGTGTCTTTCTCAGCTATCATCAGAGAAGCTTCTTCTTGCAGTAGATGGAAAAATACAGACTCACAGCCAGACAGCATGCAGTGACAGACCTTGGAACACTCAGTCCTCTATGAGATGTTTCCATGAACTCCCACTCCTCAAATCCTCAGAGAACTCTGCAGAAATGGATGCAGAAAGACAGTAATAGCCAGAGAAGCTGGAGTATACCAATAAAATATGGCCTTTTAAGTCAAAGTTTGGAGCTGAGATGAAAGGATGGACCATCCAGAGACTACCCTATCTGGGGATCCAGCCCATAATCAGCCACCAAACACAGACACTATGGCATATGCCAGCATGATTTTGCTGAAAGGATCCTGATATAGCTGTCTCTTGTGAGGCTAGGCCAGTGCCTGGCAAACACAGAAGTGGATGCTCACAGTCATCTATTGGATGGAACACAGGGCCCCCAATGGAGGAGCTAGAGAAAGTACCCAAGGAGCTGAAGGGGTCTGTTCTGTTGTAGAACAACAATATGAACTAACCAGTACCCTCAGAGCTCATGTCTCTAGCTGCATATGTAGCAGAAGATGGCCTAGTCAGCCATCACTGGGAAGAGAGGCTCCTTGGTCTTGCAAATGTAATATGTCCCAGTACAGGGGAACACCAGGGCCAAGAAGTGGGAGTGGGTAGGTAGGGGAGCAGGGTGTGTGTGGGGGGGGGCGGTTAGGGGAGGGTATAGGGGACTTTCGGGATAGCATTTGAAATGTACATGAAGAAAATATCTAATAAAAAAATTGAAAAAAAAAGTCAACATGATATCTAAGCACTAAATCAAAGAACTTATGAACTCAAGGAGACTGACACAGCAAACACAATGCTGAATGGGTCTCAACCGAGTGGGGAAGAAGAGATAAGTAAGAAGAAGTGGACACATGTCTTTATCCCTAACTTAGAAGTTATCTCCAATTGATCAACACTTGCAAATGAAAATTTAGTTTTCTATTTAAGGAGTCTTACTGGGTAAACAAACCACTTTTAAGGATACACACCATGGCCAGGAGTAAGTACATGTCAACAGAAAAGGTACTCATCAGCATCTTTTGAGGTTCTTTGCTTCAGGATGTTTTTTCCTTAATTTATATATCTATTGCATATATATTTCTATTCTTGTGCTTTTATGAGATTCCTGAGTGTGCAAACATGTGCCCGTGTCTATATGCATTTTCTTTGCCTATTGTTTCTTATTTGTTTTTTTGCTTATTTTATCTTATCTTATTATATTACTCTTCCTTAATGTGTGGTTGTTTTTTAATGAGAGTCAGAAAGACTGTGGATTCAGATGAACTGGAAAAAGATTAGGTAAGGACAACTGAAATCAAAATGTATTCTATGAACAAAACTATCTTCAATAAAGAATACTCTGCTCTTTGTATAATATTCTGGACTAATCAGGATAATAATTTATAATGACTGCGTCTTATTGGAAACGTGTTAAGTCGTCCACTGACAAATATAATTCCATAATATTTCAGATATTAATTTCAGCTTCATTTCCCCATGAATTTCTTTACTTATAAAAGGCCTGCCCTGTTTAGTGTCTCAAAGGAGATGTGAAGAAGGGCATAAGGTGGAAAGCATCTACACACCTTACTGGGTTTCATGTTCCATTAGTAAAAGCCTTGAAGGAGATTAGGTAATTTACAGTCAGACTAAGACAGGAGAGTTTTAGAGGATCATGTCAGATGCAGCTCATTCCTCCTAATATTATTTCCTTTCTTCTTCGTAGTTCCATTCCCAGTTGAAGAAATTTCTAGACAGAAAAAAAAAAAAAGAACAAAACCAAAAACCTTACTTTGTTTCCTCCCTTCTTTGCAAATCAAATTTGAGGTTGTGGGTTAATTATGTCTATGGTAATTTAAATACTACAAACCTGGCAGAATGTAGGCATTTGCATTCCAGTATATTTGTCTGTTTCTCTGTGTCTCTGTGTATGTCTCTCTGTCTCTCTGTCTCTCTTTCTCTCTATCTGTCTGTCTCTCTAAGTGCATGTGTGTGTGTATGTGTGTGTGTGTGTGTGTGTGTGTGTGTGTGTGTGTGTGTGTTTGTCTTCTAGACATGTTTGGCTTATTCTGTCTTCTTGGATACTTCTATGATAGTATCATCACAGGGCCTACTCTAGGTCCCACCTGATGTGGCCCTGGTTAATATTCATGGCATGTCCACATAGTAGCTTGGTGTAGTAGCAATATGCTCTCCCTCCCACATGGCACATTTTTGGTCATTGCATAACAAAGAATTGTAACTTTCCTTTGTTTAGCTACATTCTTTCTGGGTTTCATATCCTATTTTTCATTAATATGTGGATATAAATTAGAACAAAGTCAAAAGCAAGGTTAGAAAACACTTGTCACACAGTCCACTCACTATGGTGGGTAATCTGAGATTAGCAGAAAGTCCTAGGAAATGAGTGACTGTGAGGAGTAGAAGAATGTACCCTCCTCAGCCCTGTGAGCTTTCTGTTACAGTGACTAACAGAAATGCCATGAACTTTATACACTTTACATATGACTTAGTTCTTGAAAGAGCTACATAATGCAGCCTTCTGACACGGATGTTTGTAGCTGAATTGTTTATTATAGGTCTGCTCAGACTAGTCCTACAAGCAAGCAGGGGGATCCAGTTTAGCATAGACATAGGTATGAGAGTATCAGCAGGTAAGAGTAGTTGCTGTGTAAGCACAGGTACTTGGATTTGAATTCTCAGCAACCTATAACTTCATTCCTGTGGAGAGTGGTGAAAGGATTATCCCAGCCTAGCTCCTGGTGCAGTGTGAGATTCTGTCTCAAGGGAAAGAGGCAGAAAGTTATAGAGTAAGACACCAGACTTCCTCCTTTGACCTTTGACAGATGAGTATACAACAGAAAATATGCTTGTACTATATAGATACACAACATATTCTCTCTCTCTCTCTCTCTCTCTCTCTCTCTCACATACACACACACACACAAACACACAAATGAGAGAGAGAGAGAGAGAGAGAGAGAGAGAGAGAGAGAGAGATTAAAAACAAAGCTTAAAGATATTCCTGTACATCCTTCTCATTCAGAAACCAGGAAGGAATGGTCAGTGTGTAAGAAACAACCTTGGTTCGGGGCATGCTTCATCATCAATCAAGTCCATGCATGCTTTTTTATAGGAACTGGATCAGAATGGACCTTCATGTCATTAAGTTTCCAAGAATCTTCCAGCCATCAACATTCCTTTACCTTGTTCACACATCCTGAATAAATGATGGAAGGAATATCTGTTGGACCATGGGAAAAACCCCTGTGTGCACTTTGATTTTTGAATCATCAAGATGATTAATTCCTTTTTTATTTTAGAGTTTCTGAAAAATGCAGATGCTAAAATCTTAACCTCATTCTGTGTCCTCTTGACAGACCAAAGCCTTTCTAAATAGAATTTGATAACTGGTAAAACCATCTTTCTAATTGCTTCTCAATTTAGAATTCTTTCCTCTATTTGAACAGCAAATTTACAATGCAGTCATCAAATGGTGAGAGGTTTTCAGCTGCAGATAAGAGGAACCCCATCTATAATCTCCTAAACAGTGAAGAGGAGACTTGCATAATGAAGTTCGCTAAGTTGGGCAGTGCAGAACCTTATAAAGGACCTATGGACTTTTGGTCTGCATCTAGTGTCTCTGATCAGAACTGTGTGCTGTGGCACCTGTACAGAGTTGGAGACAGGTCATGTCAGAAAGGATGTCTTCCTTTATATCAGTAAGGAAACTTTCCTGACATCTCCCAGTAATTTTCCTCTCCTGCTTCAGTGGGTAAAACTGTCAAATGCTAGGCTAGAAGTTTCTTGATTTGTTCAATCAAGATTTTCTTCTGTAGATGGAATGCAGTTGGAAGCCAGTTTAAAATGTTCCCTTTGGCTTTAAATAAAAGAGCAATAACAAAATGAGAAAATAGAAAAAAAAAATCAGCTCTTCTATATTTATTTGAGCCTTCTCAAATATTATCCTTGAAGCAATGGCAGGTATATAGATCAATCAGGACCTGAGATAAAACTCTATGACTTTCTTTTCTCTCACTTACAAGTATATGCTGAATTTTAGTATATTAACAATTTCACTGAAATCTGAACCTTAAAGGTCTGTGGATTTGTTGTCACAAATATCAAACAACAGCTTGTCATTTGATAAATATGTTTGATAGAAAGTTTATTTCAACAAGCTTTCCTAATGGTGCTCCTGCCTAGTCAGGCATGCAGTTAGAGAGTGTTTCGCTGTGTCTTTCAGCAACATTGACAGAAGAGACAGCAGGAAAAAGTAGTTTTAAAGTGTTCAAAAGATATTACGATGATGACGTCTCTACATGTATACTGTAATATGCAGAGGACCGTGTCTGAGTAAGAAGACTGAAGTGACCAGAATGTGAGGTTATCTTTTAAGTTATTTTTAAAGAGTAGTCAGGAAGACATAGTAACATGTGATCATGTTCTAATCATGGCTTGCTGGCTGAGAAGTGTCAGGCATCATTTACTTGCAGTCTCTTTAAGATGGAGAGGACTCAAGTGTGGTCATAACTGTATTTAGCTTAAGCCAGGAACAAAGTGCATGAATTTGCCAAAGGACTGCTAGTGGAGCCTAAGGAATATTATATTTTAGAGATAATATGCCTTGCCTTTGTGAATTGCACACAATCTGAACACTGGATCTTTGCAAACATTTCATAAAGGCATAAATAAGCCATTTGTGACATCAAATTGTGACCATCTTGAAAAGGCTGAAAGCTTTTCCAGAAAGGAAATGCCAAATTTATCTCAAGTCAGTACAAAAGGCAACACTTGTCTGTTGGCTACACTGCAGAGCTGCGGACTTGAGAGGATCTTCAGGGTTAGAAAAATAGCCTCATGCTTTGTACAATTTTAGTTTGATTGTTGACTATCTAGGGAGCTAATATAAAATCAAATAACTCTGTAAAACCCCAAGTTTTACAAATACTTTTCTATAGCATGAGCAAGATGAACAGAAGGACAGAAAAACAGGGTGACATAAGAATTAAAAATAGGGGTTAGTTATTTTTAGTACATTGTTTAAAGGAATTAAAATCCCTATTTCTATAGATTTCATTTTTAATTTATGAAAAGTGATATGGCATAGAAAACAAACAAATTGTACATATCACATAAGGGAAGGATACTAGCTCTTCTTTAACATAAAGATATATGTTGAACAAAATATGGTAAAGCCCAAAGTATCTACAACAATGTCAGCTAGGTCAATAAAATGAAATCTTAGGTTTGTACCATGAGTTGTTTTCAAAGATTATCTTTTGTGTGGATCATGAGTTGCTGAAATGAAATCAAGGGTAGTTGTTGATGACTTATTTGGCTGATTTTATTTATGAACTATAGAACATATGGCATGTTCATGGCTTTTAGGGGAAAAGAATTCTTTTCTGTTTGCCCCTTGTTGTAGCATCTTTCTATTGGAATGTATGCCAAGATAAAGTGATTGAAATGGACTGGTCTTCAAGGCAGATGTTCGACTATGTTTTTGTTTTATATATATGTTTTATATGGTCCTGTGAGAATGAAAGAGAGAATGCTAAGAAGAAAATGGTCATCTTGCAAAAATCAGTGATATCCCCTGTGATTTGTGGATGGACTAAATTAGTATCAGCATCTACTGTCATAGATCTTCAGAGATGTAGGTCTGGAGGGCTTGTCATAAGGTTATTTTATGTACCATCACTGTGGTGTATCAGCATTAAAATGGGGTAAACCCACAAGAAGAGAGCAAAGGTAAAAGACCTCATGAAGAAGAACTGACTATGTGTCCTAGCAGTTTCTAATCTACTTTCTTTGTTCTCTTCTATCTTGTGGCATTTCTGCATCACACTCTATGCAGCTACAATCATCCATCATTCTTTGCATGTTTGCTTTCCAAGTCTAGTCAGAGGTGGACGAGACCGTGCTCTTTTGGCGAGCTGCAGCTATCTTAGTTTTAGAAAGCATGTGGGAAGCTCAGCGGAAACAAAATGTCATGCAGTTTGACCCCATCACCTCAGAGAAGACCTTTAGCTTTAGACAGCTGCCATACATAGTTCATCAGAAGGTAGAGCAGACGCTAGGTGATCTTGCTCTTACTGAAAGCCCAGAATGACAACGCTGGGAACGTTACTTTAACTTAACTTCTACTTCACACGTAGCTCTAAACTAGTTTTCTAGTTCTCTATAGCTTCCTCTGACCTGGCTCCCAATGAAATTCTCATGCCTTAACTACTTCACCCATACCTGTGTCAGTATTTTTTACTATAAATTGACCCCTCTCTCTCTTTATTTTTTGTGCCAAGTTAAGTATACTATCACATTTCTGAATTTCCCAAATGAGAAATTTGAGGTGCTTCTTTTTAAAATTTCTCTTTCTCACATTCTCATATTTCCCCAAAGCTAGGACATTAACTTCTTACAGTAGTTGTTTTTTTAACTTTATTTCATTGTATCTTTATAACTTTTACCACAGAATAAATCATATTGGGAACAAGAGATGCCTTGTAGGCTTTCTTGCCTTATTTTATTAAATATAATGTGAAATTATCCCAGTGAGCTAACCTTGTGTCCTCCAAGTTTCTTTACTCCTGCCTGTGTTATAATTCCCTGAAAGAGGTCTAAGAATTTTTAAGGTGGCTCAAATAACTATTGCATGAACTATGCTAGCTGCGTCTGCTGAAGCAATGGCATTATCATATTTTTGAATTTCCAAAGTGAATAAGTTTGGAGTGGCTCTTTTCTTTTTCTGTTTCCTTGGTGTTTACATGCTTTCTGAAAGAAAAAAGAACAATTCTTCTTTCACTTTTTTCTATTTTGTATTAATCATTTTATTCATTTACATTTCGAATGATATCCCTCTTCCCTGTTACCCCTCTACAGACCCCCATCACATCCTCCATCTCCCTCCTCCCATTTGCCTCTATGAGGTGCTCCTCCACTCATGTACCCACTCCCTTTTCACCACTCTAGCATTCCTCTACAGTGGGGCATCAACCATCCTCAGACCAAGGGTCCCCCCTCCTATTGATGCCAGATAAGGCCATCCTCTGCTACATATGTATCTGGAGCCATGGATCACTCCCTGTATACTCTTTGGTTGGTAGTTTAGTCCCTGGGAGATCAGAGTGGTCCAGTTAGTTGATATTGTTCTTCTTAAGGGGGATACAATCCTTTTCAGCTCCTTCAGTTCTTTCCCTAGCTCTTTTATTGCTCTGAACTCAGTCCTATGGTTGACTGTGAGTTTCTGCATCTGTATTGGTCAGGTGCTGGTAGAATCTCTCAGGGAACACCAATACCAGACTTCTGTCAACAAGCGCTTCTTGGCATGAGCAATAGTGTCTGCATATGGGATGGATTCCTAGGTGGGATGGTCTCTGGATGGCCTTTTCTTCAGTCTCTGTTCCATTTTTTGTCACTGTCTTTTCCTTTGGACAGGAACATTTTTGGGTTCAAAATTTTGAGATGAGTGACTGGCCATATCCCTCAACTTGAGGCTGTGCCTATCTACTGGAGGTGGTTAGTCCTTTAGGAAACCTTGAAGTTTTCTGGCATTTACTGCATCCAAATTTGTTATGCGGCTCATCAACACTGTCTTCTTTGTCAATCATTTCTATTTCTGAGAGTAGACTTTTAGCTTCAATGTCTACTCTCCATTGGCAATGTGAGGCTAATGTTCATGTGTGAAGCCTAGGACTTTCTTTTGTGTTTCTGCCTCATCTGTTTCCTATGTTTTCAGATGATTTTACAAGGCAGTGCTTTTTATATAATTCTCCAAATTCTAAAAATACAAGAATAGGTTATAAGTTATACTTCTTCTGGCAGATTGGGTATCTCCAGATAGAGTCACTGTGATTTTTGCATTCAGAGAAATCTTATAGAGACTCTAAGTTCCCTGAGGACAGGGAGAGAATCTTCTGTCTTTTCTGAATCCATAGCACCTGCCTTTGTGAAGGACACAGAAGGTAATTGAGAAGCAGTGTCTGTGTTAGTTTGAGTAATGGTTTGGACATTTTCTTTCTGCCTTCGGTTGTTGGTGCATTTTTGGACAACATCCAAGACAAAGAGAAAATAAAATTTCATTTTGTCTTCAGAATGTCTTAGAGCCTAAATTAGCTAATTAAGAATAAAATTCCTCACTTAGGAAACTGGCAGAGTAAACAGTGCAGGTTTTTGGGTTGTTTTTTTTTTTTTTTTTTTTTTTCAGACAAGAATAGTGTTTAACCTGTGTGAAGACTATTTCCTTTTTTCTTTCATTCCTTACTTTCTTCTCTGGGCTACTATGTTCTATTTGATAGTTTCCTTTAGGCAAGTTCTTCAAAATATATATAGTGATGTACCTTCTTCCTATTTCACCAGTCCATCCAGTGTATTTTGCTTACATCTTGTAGCCAAACCAGATACCCCCTTACTGTAAATTAAACATACCAGGCTCTCTGCAGATAAGTTAGGACTAATCCATTAGCTGTTTTGTTTTCTCGGAATAGTCTTCTTCCCCACCTATTGCTTCTCTATATCCTCTAAATATCCTCTTGTGTGTCCCTTCATTGTTCTTTCCCATGACCATTATGTTTAAAGGATGGCCATGTTTCCTAAGGCCATCTTTCGCTATATCACCTTTCCTCACTTTGTCACACTAGCCTGAAACCACCATATGATCAATGCTAACTCCGTTTTTGCTGTCTTGCTGCCCTGGAATATACACTACACAGTGGCTGTGTCTGCTTTGTCTGTGTTGATCACTTTATTTCTATTACTTACCTAAGCATCTGAGAAGCAGCAGACACTCACATCATTATCGAATAAATAATAAGGTAACCATTTAAGCTACAAAATATATGCATTATGTATCGAGCAGTAACACAAACATCTAAAAGCAAGCTTGTATGCTTGAGATATGAAAAGTTGGCCACTTATTTATTTTCCACAGAGAGAAAAGGAGCCTCAGTGAAGTTAGTCTCTTATAATAACCCAATTACTTTGATAAAGCAGGGTTTCATTTCTCCCCAGCTGTGAAAGGACTAATGGATCTCGGGTATATGTATTTTTCTGTCGTACATTTCCTGTCTATTGTATAACAGATGAAATGAAGAGAATGATTTTAATAGTTGCTAATGTTTTCAAGCAAAAGTAAAACATGTCTTGGCCTCAGAGCTCGCCAGGGTTTCTGACTCACTCTGCCAGTCAGCAGGGAGAGGAAATAAAATTTACCTCTGCGATTTCAGCAGAGTCGCAGAGATGTGGAAGGAAAACAGCCTCCCAGTTTATAGTATAATAATGAATGTGATGACATTCAATATATAAATTACACAAGCTTGCTAATGGAAGGGAACTTTTGTACAGTCTCCTCTGGCCACTGTGTCATGTTACACTTCTCAGTGATGTCTGTTAGCAGTATTCTTATTTATCTCCCACAGTCAGCTGTCTCGTCCTTTCAGTATACAGCTCCTAATTCCCAGCAATGGCCTAATACTCATTTCTTCTTCCATATCTTCATTGATACCAATTCTCTTATTTATATTACCAATTTCATTCCAAGGTCAAGCTCTAGTCCTGTATGTTGGAGGACTTAGTTTCTTCTAAGCTTACTTTCTAAAGATTTTATTTGTTGGTATACGAGTTTATTCTGCTTTACAAATATTGATGTCTATTTTTCTAGGAAGCATTTATAATTCTCTAAGGGAGGAAACATTCCATGCCTTTGTTCTTCAACCCTAGTCACTCCCACCACTGCCTGAGCCCATTATGAATTGGGGCTCAAAAATGCCTATTGAACCAAAAAGCATTCTAAGTGATGTTGATAGGTGTGAAGTGACTCCAGTGTCTCATGAAGTTCAATTAGCTCTGTGTTTTCAACTTTCTTAGCTACTTCGTTTTTGAGGAGGACTTCTGAGGAGCCAGAAAAGTACATTTTCATATTGTCTTCTTGTTACAAAGTAGAGTGTGCTGATAGGAATATTTATTAAGCAAGAGCCTGTCACAGAAGATAAGTTAAATTTTGGACATTGGGTAATTTACATTATGCTAATTAATTTAATCTTGTATTATAATTCTTAAGATAATAATAACCAATGGTAGGAGAGAGGGAGAGAGGGAAAGAGGAAAGAAGGGAGAGAGAAAGAGAGAGGGAGAGAGGAAGAGGGGAGAGAGAGAGAGAGAGAGAGAGAGAGAGAGAGAGAGAGAATATTTATTCTGTTCTTTCTGAGGAATTCAATCTCAGAGGTTGAAAGTCACCATCTGTTGTCTGCAAGTTGGAGACCTAAGACGTAGGAAAGTGTTTTAGTGTCATGACTCAACTCAAGCAGTGAGAAGAAGAAAAAACCACCATTTGTTGTATTCAGGTCGTTGAAGGGTGGGCTGATGACTACCCTTGTTAGTGAGGGAAATTCAGTCTATCAATTAGTGCACTGAACCATCAGTTTTACTGGGAAAGACCAGTACAAAATAAACAGAATGAAATTGAATTTGACAGCTCATATAGACACGTAAAATGAATCATCATGTACATTTAATTGTGCTAACTTTGCTTTCCATGGAGAAGGTGTATAATAACTCTAAAATAAGTGAGAGCTAAGGAAATCTTTGAAAATTGCCTATGTTGAAGAGATATGCATTAAAGCAAGGAAGCAATGACCCCTCTCCTCGGCTGGCATTGTGTACTTCAAAATGTCCCCTCATGTATTGGGCTCTGTCTCTGTTCTTGAATCAAAGAAACTCGTATTGGCTGAGAGAATGACTCTCTAGAGCGTATATTATGAGATCCTTTCCTTCCACATATGAGGAAACTTCCTCTCACAGAGTCATCTCTTCATTTTGATGATGAAATGGTGGCTTTTTCTCTTTTCTTCAATCAACAGAAAACTTAAAAAAAAAAAAAACAAAAAACCTTTAATGAGCCACAGAATTTTATCCAAGCTACAAATTTCTGGCATATTTTTATTTCTCCATTTCTTATTTTCTCAAAATAGCTTTTCTGGTGAACTTTTAAATCTTTTTCATTAGCCTTTAAAATTTACCTTCCCAAAGACTTTTCAAACTATTTTTGGGTAATGCATGGGCTAAAGACTATTGTTTTCAAATATATATATATATATATATATATATATATATATATATATATATATATTGAGATAAAATTAAATCCAATGTCTTATTCTAGGAAATCAGAATCTAGGGAAAGGTTCCATTCAGTTTTCCTACTCTGGGCCATTCTGTGAATATGTCTGTCCCTCGACTGCATAATCTTGCAGTATAGTTTCACAGTGACTTGGCCTTAAGACAAAAAAATACCAAGTTAGTAATGATGACTGAAATGGGAATTGAGTGTTAATGTAATGTTAATGAATTATCTTTTTATGTCAGCAATAAGATAAAGAATGAACCTTTACTTAGAGGTTTCACTGGGTGTGTGGATAGAATTTATAGTTCAGGATTCTTGTTATGTAAATCTCCCTCCAACACAAAATGAGATCAACCTCAACAGAAGACTTGATGATGGAATCTAACTTCTATGCAGTCTCAAGCCGGCCACACCAAATTCATCTCTCTAAGAGAAACACAAACTTAGTCATCTTTATGTATGGACTACAGAGTCATTGTGCAGGTAAAATATAGTTTATTGTGAGGTTGACCAGCAAAGAGCTGTGAGCTACTTCTTTCACGGCTTAGAAATAGGAAAGGAAGGGAACAAAACTTGTGGCTGATTAAAAAGCACCTGATGTTAGGGTTCAGGTACACAGGGTAGGCAGCCTTTATGTTTCTTCACAAGTTAAAACTCAGAGGTTCTTGTAAGAACAATATTTTGTATAGGATTTTGAGCATGAGACAGCCAGTGTTCAATGGTGAGCCTATCTGGCTTCTTTGCACATCCATTCTTTAAATGTAAACTATCCATGAGTGGAAACTGGAGGCATCCTTCTTCCAGGAAGGTAAGATGAGCACATCCTTAGTTCAGGAGATTCTACCTGAGTATGTCACAACCTTTTCCAGGTGCATCTCAGTCTGAAACATTGTTTGCAGCACTTAGGATCCCCTGCGGTTTAATCTAAATTCAGTCAAATATGGGAATCTGTTACATACAGAGAAATACCATACCCAGTCTCTAAGAATTAGAAAAGGTCTATACTGGACTTAGACTTTAGGTAAGTATTTTTATATTTATACAGTAGCACCTGATGTGTATGTAATAATAGAAAACAAATGAGTTCAGGTCATCACACTTTCTTGATAAGAACAAATTACTTTCTGTTTGTTATGGTTTCATATTTTCGTCTTTGAGATGGCACTCCATTTAAGATGTATTATTTAGTGGTTTGCTTTTCTAAAGATCAAATAATGCTCATTACATCCCCTTTTTATTCATGACCAAGAGTCACCAGAATGAAAAAAAATAATTACTGTTTGATGATATAATATGGAAAGACTATTTTGTCTTCAATGAGAAGAAATCTGAGGGAATTGTTTGTGTAATGCAATGAGGAACTCAGTATTCTTCTGGCGTAGCGTGGGAAAAATGCTATTCAGTAAGTGAGAAGTTAAAGGTTAAAAGATTAAAGCGGAGAGTAAATACTGATGCACAAACAACTTACAGGTAGACTTGCACAGGAGTCCTAAACTCAGTGTTACTGTGGTTACAAAGAACCTTGGTGATAGATTCACAGTTCCTCTTAAAATTAAAGTGAATGGCTCAAAGTAGGCAGAAGTTAGAGGAGCAGCAGCTTCCAGATGATGACGGTTGTTTTCTGCCATCTTTGACTATATACAAATGCAGCATTTAGCACAAATATTCTATTCTCTGCAGAGTTGCAGTAATGGCTTTCAATTCTTCCCCACATACTTCGAATCATCTCCAAGGTGTTTTGGTTCAATGACATGCGCAAGGGTACTTTCTGCCGCTGTTTATCTCTGGTTATAGTTTGGGTGATGAACATATGAGTCTAGTGTTTTATGGATACTTTTCTCAAGAGCAGGAATCTCCTTGATGACCATGTCTTTTGAAAGATGATGGGTTAATTTCCCTTCCTCTAGATCTGAAAAAATTTAACAGCGATAATACAGACATGATGCTGTCCCAACAGTCTTACTGTGGGACCCAAACTATTTCCCTCAGGCATGTCATAAGTTTAGGAATGTGTTTTTGTCCTGTGTGCTCTTTCTGCTGTTAGAGTAGCAGTTACCCTTTCTGCACCCCTGTTCCAAAGGCAGGGCACGAAAAGCCTCCCTCTACACTCCTCTCCACTCCCTGGATCTGCTTTCAAATGGCCAGGCATATCTGGGAAACTGTATGCTCTCCGTGAACTTGTTTGTTGGAAGACAACTTTAGGGATACAAAAACAAGCATCAATTTGAACATAGACAGTTTTAATGTGAGGAATAATAGCTTTTAACTCTGTTTCACTTTCTCTTGGGCTTTCTTAAATCTAACGAGTCCTGTTATTTCTTTTTCCCAAAGAGATTTGCAGATTTTTCTAATTTTAACTAAAACACAGGCTTGTTGAGGAATGTTCTTGACGAACTAACTTGAGTTCTATTAATACTATTAGTATATTTTTTCCTCTGTAATCTCAAATCCGCTTAACTTATAGACAGATAGAATTTTATCATATACACATTTTCTTTAATCCTTTTTTCCTGCTTGCCTCTAGGGGAATAAAAAATTAGCGAAAAAAGTTGGCAGTACATTAAAGACACAAGGCAGAGGAAAAAAAAAAATCTAGGTTCCTGAAATGTTTAAGGAAGATGGACATCATCTGCTTTTGGGAACTGCCTAACAGAATTTAGCTGGTGCATTAGTTTTCCAAATTACCCCCTTGCTTTTATCATGCTGACAATATACAGCTGGTTTGCTAAATGATGTGCACTTTTTCCCCCAAGAACAGGATTGGGCACTTAATCAGGTCAATAATTATTCACACATTAGCACGGTCTTCCTCTTAAAGTGTAATGGTGACTCACTGGGTATATAGTCATTATTACTGATTAACATGAAATCATTTTTGCGCATCAGTGGTTCATGTGAAAACAGCTACATTTTTTTTTTGTACTGAGTTATTTAACAGTTGGACCATGTGATGAATGTTGTATTATTGTTTTGGCTGAAGACTGAAATCTTTTTACAAGTTGCAGTAAATAGACATGGAACTGCAGCAGCCCACCTAGTGTCCCTGTACTGATACAACCAGTTGATGACCATTAAACACTACACTTGGGGTTAGTGAAATTGCTTGCTCAGTGGTTAAGAGCCCTGACTCCTAGTCCAGAGGACCCGGGTTTGAGGGTTTGATTCTCAGCACCCACTTGGCAGCAACTGTCTTTAACTCCAGATCCATGGAATTTGGCCCCTTCTCCTGGTCTCTGTAGGTACTAAGCATGCAAGTGGTGCACAGATGTGTATGCAGGAAAACCCTATACACATAGAAAATACAATTAATAAAAAGAATAACTGCAGAGTAACCGTAGGAGGGGAATGACGTAACCAACACTGCCAACTTCTTCTGAAGACTGATGGTTGTTGTGAACATTCATAGTGGGCTATCTTTTACTGGTAGGTGAATTTACTTGGTAAAGGAATAAATGGAGAACAAAAAAGTGAATGCCATTACAAATATGGGCAAGATGCTTTAAACAATAGAGAAGAAAACTAAACGCTGAAAGTAAGACTGAACAGGATTAGATATGAGAAATGAGAGACAGGAATTTCAATCAATTTGAATTGCTAATTAGATGAGATGTGGTGAAAAATCTAAAATTCTTTTTGATTTATACTGATGTTTCACTACAAATTCAAAAACTCGCATTTGACACTTGCCACAACATTATTGTTTTACCTAAAAAGATGTAAGTTAGAAACAATATCAATAAACATCAAATTCATATTCAAATTTTTTCATTTATTTAACTGGGTATTTATTTATAGTTGGCTTGTTTGAGTTAATATTGAAATGGGTTAAAATAATTTTCACCTGTCTTTCAATGTCTGTAATATCTTTTACTAATTTTAATTTTATGCCTTTTTAAATGAAGATAAGAATATCTGCTTGTCTTCCTCTGATTTGGATTAGTCGCTTTATACTTTATTTGTGCTGTTATATGTTCTATTACAGGGGTGCATCTTGCTCTATTTGGCTTGAGATTATACTTAAACAATTTGGCATCTGAAGTAATGTTTTATGTGAAGAAACTTTAAATCATTGCCTGTTTTCCTTCACTTACTCTTTTAGATAAACATTATTAATCACTAAGAGTGATTGGTAGATTTCTACAAGTTCTTTCATACTCCCTGGTGATGGTGTTTTTGAATGGAATCAATACTTTGCAGATGTTTAGTGTTATTCTGTTTTCCCACCTACAGTATAAAGAAGCTTTCCAGGTTGACTCTTCCAGTCTTCTGATGCGACTGCATGGTCTTCGATAAAATCTGGGCATGCAGCTCATCTTCCATGTTTCCTTTTGTCTCAGATGGCTCCAATAATTTCTGACTCCCCTTTGTTGGGACTGGTATGTTTAGAACAAAGCTGAGCCAACTTCCAAATGCTATTGGATGTAATCAATGGCAGATAATTGTCTCTAGGCCTTTGGTATTTCTAGAGTACATGTTGGTCACTTGTTTCTTTTCTCCTTTAATTTTAAATTCTTGTAATCTACTGCAGTAACTCTACAGTTACACATTATACTATCCCCTTGCCTTTCACCAGTATTCTTGTGTGTCATTGTGGAAGTTTTTCTAATCCACTCATCTTGTTTGCTACTGAAGAATGAAAATTTGTGCAAAAAGCTTTAGAGAGTAGCCTTGTGCCTAATTTCACCAATACTTTAAAATTTTTACTGTTTAGGACAAATCCTGGGAATTAGAATTTGTGGGACACAGAACAGATGTATATGTAGTTTTTCTATGTATTGGCCATTTAAAAATAATTTTCTGTTCTAAGTGTCATGTGTGAGTGTGTAGTAAAACATGGCACAGTTCCCCAGGATACTATTAAGCTTTTGAATTTGGAAGATATTGGTAAGTGCAAAAAAATTGTATTTCAGTATAATTTATTATATAGTTTAATTTTTTTGTTAAGTGTTTTATATTTTTACTATGTGCATTTATTTTTAAATATCTTTTACTTCTTTATTTAGTGTGGGTGCATATGTGTATGTGTATGGGGGTCAGAAGATAGCCTGAGGGACTTCATTCTTCATGTTTACCATGTGGGTCCTGTCCATCCTTCTAAGCTTTACCAGCTTGGCATACTCATTACATGGAAAGCTAGTATTCAGTTTTCTCTCTGCTTAAACCATGGCCAGGCTCTGGCTTTTGAGAGCAATGTGGTAGAAGATATCTTGTGCCAGTCTTAATCCTAAGCTTCAGACATTCGGCTCAGTCCATTGTTGATTCAAGGCTCTCTGCCATGTAGAGGAGGCTGGGCCAGCTTGCTGCAAAACAGGAAAACACAGAGCAGGGAGGAGACAGCATTGCTGGGGACCACCTAGAAGTGGAAACACCAGAACCTGCAGAAACCAAAAGAGACATAGGCTCTGTCAAAATTCAGACATCAAAATAAGAAATAAATTAGTGTGTTTAAACCTCTAAAATTGGGGTGTTTGATCAGACTTAATAAAGTCCTCGAAAGAACACTCAGTGTTCTCAGGAAGCTTTACAACCATTTTCTCCCAGGCTATATACAGCTTCATTAATGGATAAACTTAATTGTTTTGCTGTGAATTTCTACTTCATTTTAAATTTTCATTTTTTCATTTGTTTGCTTTTTTTCATTTGTTTTGACTTCTCTTTGCTGCTTGTTTTCCCACAAACTAGTGTTGTTTTAAATAGCAGCAACCACATTGGGCCTTGGATTTTACATTCTCCCCTTGTACTTTATCTGCATATCGTAAACATTTTTCTGCATCTGAGTTGTGCTTGTAATTACAAACTTTAATTACAAATCCTATTATATCCCTAAGTTTACCATCATTTTCTAATCCTTTCTTCTCTAGACATTTATTTTATGGTTACTGCTGCCACAGATAATGCAAGAGTGGACCACACTTATTTTATTGAATTGGTTCCTCTTGATAAATTGCCATGAAAGGAATTACTGTCAAAGCATATAAAAGCATTATAGTTCTGCCATATTTTGACATACAGTATTTTTCAAGGAATATAATTCCCGATGCCACCAGAGGTGTGCTTGTCTTAGAGTCATTTCAGTTGTGGGTCTCTGTTTTTTCAGATTAAGAAAGCTTTTAAATTATTTTCCCAAGCAAGTCTCAGAATCTGTGACCATGTTCACAGTGCTTAGCTCAGAGCCAACGGAAGCATTATCATTAGATTTTCTCCTCTACAAAAATATTTTTCTTGCTTCGTGGTGTCCATTGTCCATTGTTGTCGTTGTTGTTAACTAGTTTATGATGTCTGGTCAAATAGTCCTATATTGTTTTATACATTGTGGTCTCATTTGTTACTCATCAAAGCTAAGAAATAATCTCATTTCTTTCATATTAAATTTCTTTCTGTTTGAATCTTTATCATCAAGCCAGTCCTTTTGGTCTGAATGCTTGTGTACCTGCCTTCTCCACACCTCTCCTTGCCTGGTCCCTGTATATGATTTCACAGCTCCTGTATGCTGGACTCAATGCATCATGAATATTGTCGTGAAGAATGTTTTCGGTGTATGTTTGGCATCTATGACCGTTCTGTAACTGAAATTTTCTCTCCTGCAGATGTTACAAGAAGTAAAAGTACTGCACTGGTTGGAGCTCTTATTGGTGGATTCTCTTTCATCCAGGATAAAAATAGCTGGATGGCTTGCAAACTTGTCCCTGGTGGATTTCTGCCAGTATTCATCATACAGAGAGGAGTAAGGCAAGATTTCTTTGGTAGTAACAGACACAACAGTATCCATAAGTTGACATTCTTGGTGAAAAAAAATGACAGGGGAATGCACTGTCACACATGTCTGTTGACAGAATCACGGGGTGATTTATTTTTCTTTCCCTTCTGGTGATTCTACAAATCATCTGTAATTTCCAGATAAAGTTTTTCCAGATAGTCATACTGAATCTCCCCTTCATGCTTGGTACTGAGAACACTGATTGATACAAAGCTGTAGGATATATTGAATGTCTCTTATTAATTAATTTGTTTTTGCTTGAGAAAATTTTCCACTGCCTTTTAAATAAAGAGAAGGACAAATTATTTTAAGAGACTGCATATTGAAAACATGAAATTTCTACTTTCACAAATGGTAGATTTGCATTAAATCTTCACATGGCAAACCATAACTAAAAACCACCTTTGCTCTTTGGATCACTGTTTAAAAGGCTGACGCTAGTTTTGTCTAGAGTTTTAAATATGTGGTTGTTTTTCTCTCTTTCTCATCATCAAAGATCTCTTTGGTCTTCAGCTAATGAGACTTTATAGTTTCAGAAACTTGTGTGTACCCGTTGCTTCCTTATATACGTCTTGGTTGATTGATGGACTTTTCAATATGGAGATTAGTTAAATGTGTCTCAAATAACTTCATGGACTGTTTTGTTATTTCTTTCATGTTTTTCCATTCATTTAAACAACCTTTTTTTGTTTTTAGAAATAATACTTGTTGACTACTGATGAATTTCTATGATTATTGGCATTTTCCTTCATTCAATATTTTCATTCCATGCAAGGCAGCCTATGGTTGTATCATTTAAGTTTCTTTACTTTTATGTGGCTTTTCCTTTTTGGGGGGATTGAAGTGGGCTTGCTAGTGATTACGTAGTACTCACATGTTTACTTATCATACATCATATCCTGAGTTTGAGCTTAGCATTAAGTAAATGTAGTTTAAATTTTAGTTTTACAAGAATTTATCAAAAACTTTTCTTGTTCATTAATTTAACCCAATCACAAAAGAAGTCACTTGATATGCACTCACTGATAAGTGGATATTAGCCCAGAAATCTAGAATACCCAAGATACAACTCTCAAAACACAAGAAAATCAAGAAGGAAGACCAATGTATGGATACTTCCTCCCTAGAATAGGGAATAAAATATCCATGGAAGGAGTTGCAGAGACAAAGTTTGGAGCTTAGACAAAAGGATAGACCATCCAGAGACTTCCTTACCTGGGGGTCCATCCCATAATCAGCCACCAAACACAGACACTTTTGCATACACCAGCAAGACCCTGATATAGCTGTCTCCTGTGAGGCTTTGCCAGTGGCTGGCAAATATAGAAGTGGATGCTCACAGTCATCTATAGGATGAAACGCAGGCCCCCAATGTAGGAGGTAGAAAAAGTACCCAAGACCTGAAGGGGTCTGCAACTCTATAGGTCGAACAACAATATGAACAAATCAGTACCCCCAGAGCTCATGTCTCTAGCATATGTAGCAGAAGATGGCCTAGTTGGCCATCATTGGGAAAAGAGGTCCCTTGGTCTAGCAAACTTTATATGCCACAGTACAGGGGAACGCCAGGGCCAAGAAGTGGGAGTGAGTGGGTAGTGGAGCAGGGCAGGGGGCAGGGTATAGGGGACTTTTGGGATAGCATTTGAAATGTAAATGAAGAAAATATCTAATAAAAATGATATTTTTATTATCCCAATATTATCCCTTTCCCAATATGTTGATTGCCATTTGTCTTATTGATAGTGTCCTTTGTCTTACAGAAGCTTTTCAATTTTATGAGGTCCCATTTGTTGATTGTTGATCTTTGAGCATGAGCCATTGGTGTTCTGTTCAGGAAAATTTCTACTGTGCTGATGAGACCAAGGCTCTTTCCCACTTTCCCTTCTAAATAGATTCAGCATATGTGGTTTTATGTGGAGGTCCTTGATACACTTGGAGTTTAGCTTTGTACAAGGAGATAAGAATAGACCAATTTTAAACAACCTTTTTTTGTATTCTTTAATATTATTGTATATATATCATACAGTAATTTCTATTTCTGTCTGTCTGTCTGTCTGTCTGTCTGTCTGTCTGTCTGTTTCTCTCACTCTCACTCTGTGTGTGTGTGTGCATGTGCATGTGTTTGTGTTATGTTAAAACATGCATTGCATGGTGAGCATTTGGAAGCTGTCATGACTCTTTTCACCGTGTGGACTCCGGAAATAAACTCAGTTAACCATGGCCTTTACTCATTGACCCTTCTTGATGTCTGTCTTAGTCAGGGTTTCTATTCCTGCACAAACATCATGACCAAGAAGCAAGTTGGGGAGGAAAGGGTTTATTCGGCTTACACTTCCATACTGCTGTTCATCACCAAAGGAAGTCAGGACTGGAACTTAAGCAGGAGCTGATGCAGAAGCCATGGAGGGATGTTCTTTACTGGCTTGCTTCCCTTGGCTTGCTCANGTGCTGGAGAGATCCCCTTGTTAGCAGTATTAGCAATGATTTCATTCCTTTTCATCTAGTGTTCTTTCCGTTTTCTACAGGTGTGACAGAGACCTGAATGTTAGCACTCTGGATAGCAAGCATTTGAACCCCATATCTAGCATTCCTCTTACTTCTTAAACACTTCTTGAGATTCTTAGATAAAGTCTTCTGGATCTACTCTTCTCACAAAACATACCTTTTGATTTTGAATGCACTGGAGAGATTATGTGGGTGCAGTTCCTCTGAACCCCAGATGCAGATGTACTCCTGCAGTTTCAAATCCATAAGTCAGCCCTGATCTGTTTTCTCAGAACCCTGTGTTTGGATCTGCTCATTTCTGCTTGTTAACTTTCTTCTCTCCACTCAGCCTCCAGTCCCCTTGTAGGTAGTAATTGCCTGTTCAGTGTCTGAAACAAAGCTGTTAATGATACCACATTGTTTTAGTTTTCTTTAGCTTTGTAAGGTTTATCCTTTACTAATTTTAACTACCACAACTTTTTGGTGCTTACAATTGTATAGAAACAAATATAGATTCTGATGTTAAATTCAGGTGTTTTATCAGAAAATTTTACAAAATAGCCTACAAAAAAAACAAACAAACAAACAAAAAAAAAAACAGTTATGCATTATGCACCCCAGTGGAGTTTGCTCTAGATGCTGGGGTGGCAATGTTTAAATCTGAGACGGCTAGAGCAATTCGGAATTGTATAAACTATCCTTAGAAATGTTATCATATATTTGGTTTTCATTATTCGGCATTCTATAAGACTGGTTTCTCTTAGAATATTATATCTTCCTGTTTTATATTTTATATCTTATATCTTTTATATATTATAGTTTACATCTTCCTGTTACATCTTTTAATAGTTGGCATTAGAAATATGTTTTTTAATGTAAATATGATGACAGGGTTTTTTCATATAAGACATTTTTCTCACATATAGAAGCAGTGATTACAGTATCATAGAAATTCTGTCACAGGATAGAAAAAGACATACTTTAATATTAATTTTAGCTAATATTTTCAAAGATCAATAGTTAAATCAAAAGCAGACATGATAAACCTATATTATTATTATGAGCATCGGGGCAATAGTAATTAGTATAGAAATATGTTTTTAACAGTGTGCTGGCCCTGATGGCTCAGGCAGAGGTAGGCTGGCCTTGGGAGTGAGGGTGTGAGAACAGAATAGCTGTCTCTGCTCCTCACATGCTGCAGCACCTGGAGGATCTGACCCTGTGCTTTGACTGAGCAGCACAGTGGAGCTTGCTCTGGATTCTAGGGTGCAGATGAGCCAGCCCAGAGGGCATGAAAGCAGAACGAGTGTTGCCTCCTGCCGATGGCATCCTTAGGTGGCCTAGCCAGAGCTCTACTGGAAAGATTTCCTGGTGCCATGCATAAGGGAGATCTGGCAGGCTGACCAGCTAAGCTATCACGGAGGCCCCGACCCAGAGCTTTGAATTGGCTCACCCTAAAAGTCTACATCACCTCCTAACTGCTGGGGCCTGTGAAAAGGCTAGTCCTGCTGATCCAAAGCGGCAGGATCTCCATGGCACCACGCAAAATCAGGATAACCAGGAAGAGTCCCAGTAAGGAGCCAACATTAATGGTGCCACAGAAGCCAGAGACCTCAAACCAGACCAATGACACATTTCAGTGAACACTTGGAAATGAAAATGTATATAGACACACTGACACACATCGCAGCTTCCATGACAAGCTGTTCTCTATGCTTTGCTTTGTTTATTTTGTGTGTGATTTTTAATTTGGGGGGGAAATGTTGCAAGGTCTGAGGATGGATGCGAGGAGGGTTGAGTGAGACCAGGGTGTATGTTGTGAAACTCAAAGAATCAGTAAAAAGTAAGGAAAAATGCTTTGGTGAAAGCTTATTCTTCACCTCTGTTATCCCATGAGCATCATCATAGTGAAGTGTAGGGAGCAGCAGTTGCTCAGGAATGGCAGTTGCTTAGGAACAGCAGTTGCTTGGGAAAACCCGGGCTCCCTCTTCAGGCCCTCCTCAAGCAATAGCCCCTCCCGAACGGGCAATATGCTAATGAGGTGTGGCTTGTGACACCAATGAATGGGCAATATGCTAATGGGTGTGGCTTGGTGCACCAATCCGCAACCACTACGACACCCTCCCCCCTTCCCTGGGAGAGTATAAAAGCAGCAGCTCTGCTGCTGTCCTGGGTCCTGGGAATCTACTATCATGGTGCTCCAGAATAAAGCTGACTGAGAAGATCCCAGTGGTGGCGTGACTTTCTTGCTGGTAGAGGGAGGCGTCGCAGTGAAGCATAGCTCTTGTCAATCATACTTCATAGCAATTTATTCTGTATCTTAACTAGTTGATTAATTGAATCTGTGCTTTGGAGATTACTCTTCCACATTGTCTAATGCTTCAAACTACCTCTTTTCCTTAGCCTCTTGAAATTTTATTTCCTTGCTGGAATCATTTCATTTTCAAATAATAAACAAGTCATATCACACAATTGCTATACATTTTAGTTGTATCCAAAGGGCATCCTATCTATTTTCCATTCTACGCAAGAACAAATGAAATGTCAAGGGATGGTTAAATATTATAGGAGAGAAAGAAGATTCTAAAGAAATTATAAAGATTTATCACACTCAGAGTTGTAGAAAATAAAGAAGGAAAGAAAGAACAGAAGAAGTGGAAGGAGTAGGGTATCCATTAGAAATATAATTATACACACATATAGCCAGGCATGGTGGCGCACACCTTTAATCCCAGCACTCGGCAGGCAGAGGCAGACAGATTTCTGAGTTCGAGGCCAGCCTGGTCTACAAAGTGAGTTCCAGGACAGCCAGGGCTACACAGAGAAACCCTGTCTCGAAAAACAAACAAACAAAAAAATTATACACACATACATGTGTGTGTGTGTGTATATATATATATATATATATATATATATATATATATATATACATTCTTTCTTTGAAAATGAGCTGTTGTAAAAGTAAATTACATATGTTATTACTGGGTAACCACTGAAAAAGTCAGCACCTCATATCTTAGTGTTACAACGCATACCTCATCCAAACAGGTCAAGCAGGCCGGGCATACTGCACATTCTACTTCTAATATCGGTGTAATTTGAAACATGTAGAAACACCCAGCGGATTCTCTGGAATGGAGAATTTCTCTCTGTTGAAGTCTAGACAGAGGCAACACCCATCTGCCTATAAAACTGTCAGAAGGGACGAAGAGTTGGTGAACTCCTCTGTTTCTTTTACATATTTGTGAAAAATTTAAATATTAGTGTTTTTGTGATGCTTATATATCTATAATAGTTTTGGCTAAGAGAAAACCATTCATACAGGCAGCAGTATGGTTCACTTTAATTAATATACAACGCCTGTTTTTAAGTAAAGAACTGATTGCTAACTGCCATCTGGCACAGTTGCTGGCCCAGTATTACCACAAACACTATTATCTGTGCTGAGGTTTAGAACATGCTATCCCAATTACGGTACCTTGGTATTTGAGTAAACACCAGAAGAGGAAAGGCCAGTTATACCTTAACCAGCTCCTCTGAAGCAGGACATGAAACCCAGGAAGAATTTTCTGGCACTCCGCTGAAGCAGGTGATAAAGTCCTCCATTCTTCAGTATAAAAACGTCCTCCCTACAGCCAGAGCCAAAGCTCTATGATGAAGAAGAAAAGGAACAAACAGACCTTACCCTTTTTATGTTTGTTTATTAATATCATATTATAACTTCATGCTCATTTCTCATTCACCATGACCACCTACAGCTTTATCACAGCTAGTATTAATAATTGCACAGACTGATGGATTTATGCATGTATTTAATTCCTTATCAATGTACCATGTCAAGAGAAACTCACATAAAACATATTTGTATGACTTTTGTCTCGGTAATTAATGTAACTCATGGAGACATAGGATGAGGGAGCAGGGAATCTCCATTCTCCCCTGCACTGCAAAATCTGTGGTGTTATGCCAGGTGAAGCTGTGAATTGTCTTGCCTTTGCTTCCAGATTGAAAACTTGTTTTGTTTTATGGTTTCAATCTTGTTTGTCTTAGGACCTGGAAATCTATTTTCTTTCATATGTATTTATTTTCCAATGAAAGGAATAAAAATAGAGGATCCCTGAAGGCAGTAGGGTCATAAATAATAGGGAAAGGCGTTTTATCATTTGTTCCTTCTCCAGAATGCCCTGTCATTCCTTGTCTAGTACTGGTACTACTTTGCCCCTGGCCACTGAATCATCAGCTTTTACATTGATTCATCTTAAAATACATGGATTTTGTTCTTTGCATGGAAAAGATTTAGAGTAAGTACTTTACAATGTTCATGTTTTTAGAAATTCAGTGTTCAGAGAAATTCTATGTTCAGAGAACAATAAGCTATGACACTCTCTTTTACTTTCCTGTGACAGATATTTTCATCCTCCAAGCTTCATCCCCACAGTGATACTTTAGTCCAAAGCTCCACACCACAGTATGAATACTGATTCTGTGCCTTTTTAGCTTATTGCTTTTCACATTTTTGGAAACAATTAACTCATTAAAAAAATACCCAGATCATGGCCACAAGACACATGTAGCTGTTACTCTTTCTTATCTTGTCAACTAAAGTGGTAGTGCATGTTTGGGGAATAGTAATTAGATTAATGGCTGTCTGTAATTTATTCACAAAGAACCTTTTCACCTTCTTGCACATCTTACCATCTGTAAAGCTGCAAACCATCTACAATGATAGCATGTCCAGATTTAATTGGAGAACTCTCCCCAACCATTCATCTTCTTTCCCTCCCTCCTGCTCTCTCCCCAGCCTTCATTCATTCCCTTCAACTCTTAACATCCTTTTCCATGACTTAGATCCATGCAAATGTGTGGTTCCTTAAAGCAGCAGGACTACAAAGTAGCAGAGCCTTAATTGGATAGGCATGTGTGTGAGATTTTATTTTTTTCTATTTTACACATGAGGAGACTGAGACTCAAAAGCTTTCCAATCTAAGCAACACACCAGGTAAATGTTGGCATTTGGATGGCTATTGTTATATTCAAAGACTGTGATTATAAGGCTGTAGGGATAGAGAATAGAGGAAACTTTGATTTTATGGATTAGAAAAGAACTGTTGAATTGGAGAGATGGCTCAGACATTAAAGGCTTCTCTTCTCTTCCAACAAAAAATAGTGAAAAGTGATTTGCTCTAGGTGATAAATATAAAGGGCTGTGTGATGGTTTACTCAGACTGGTTAAGAGCATGCACTGTTCTTCAAGAGGACTGGAAATTTTTTTTCCAAAATCCATATGGAACAGTTCACAACTTCCAGTCACTTGAGTTTCAGGAGAATTGAAGCCTCTTCACAAGCACAGCAAATATACAATATTCACATAATTAAATATAAAATATATTTTAAAATAATCTAGCCCAGAAACCTAGACTACCCAAGATACAATTTACTAAACACACGAAACTCAAGAAGAATGAAGATCAAAAGGTGGACACTTTGCCCCTTCTTAGAATTAAGAACAAAGCTCACATTGAAGGAGTTACAAAGATCAAGTGTGGAGCTGAATCAAAAGGAGGGACCAAGCAGTGACTGCCGCAGCCAGGGATCCATCCCATAATCAGCCACCAAACATAGACACTATTGCATGCGCCAGCAAGATAGTGCTGAAAGGGCCCTGATATAGCTGTCTCGTGGGAGGCTATACCAGTGCCTGGCAAACACAGAAGTGGAAGCTCACAGTCAGCTATTAGATGGAACACAGGGTTCCCAAGGAAGGAGCTAGAGAAAGTACCCAAGGAGCTGAAGGTGTCTTCAACCCTATAGGTAGAAGTATAACATGAACTAACTAGTACCCCCAGAGCTCATGTCTCTAGCTGCATATATAGAAGAAGATGGCCTAGTTGGCCATCATTGAGAAGAGAGGCCCCTTGGTCACGTAAACTTTATATGCCCCAGTACAGGGGAACGCCAGGGCCAATATGTGGGAGTGGGAGGGTTTAGGGGACTTTCGGGTAACATGTGAAAGTTAAATGAAGAAAATATCTAAAAAAAAAAAGAAGTAGTTTTAAGTCTCATAAATATTCAGAAATTTAGTACTGCCTTAACTAAACAGATTAAAATATAATTTTGTACAGTATTTGTACTACAGCATATATAGAATGTTTTCCTGTAAAATGTTTGATTCTAATGTATCATTAAAAAGTCTTGATAAAAATAATAAAAATAATCTAGAAATTTTCAGGCACAGTGAAAGCAAAGCAGTCCATGCATTTTTATAATAGCAGTCCCTGCAGAAATACATAGTGATAAAATAGTAGTTACTACCTTCCAGATGTACAACAATTGTTTTGTAATCCCTTGAGTGAGGCTCAAATAAAGGGTCATGCTATTAACCTCACCATAAAATCTTGTCCTTAAGTGATGTGGATAATCAGAGGAAAAGGGCATCTGCCTTAGGAGACTTTCCAACCCTCCACTGCCATCTTTATCACAAAATGAACAGTCAACATTAACAACATACAGAAAGGATTTTCAAACTATCTGCTTTCATCATCCTTATAAAGTCTCAAGGACAGAGTTTGTTACAATTTTATGGAAGAGGTTACAAGGATTTAGAAAGGTCAATAAACTTACCAATGATGGGACAGTTGGGAGATTATGAGCACTGAAGAGTTAGGTCACTCAAAGCTTGCATCACTAAGGTTCTGTCTGATGGCTGAGGTAACACTCAGTGAGTTCCAAAACCCACAGAAAATGCTAAGCTCTTACTGCCAGTTATAAGAATATGCTCTCTAGATGCCTAGTATTGTCATTTTGCTGCAAATCCATGTATAATTATACATTAATTTTAGCATATTTATTATATTCAGCTGCAAAATATCAAAGAAATTTTACTTAAAGCAAAGCCATAGTATGTATGGGTCAAAGTATACTCTAAGATGGTAGAAGATGCCCAAAGGCATCTTTTATAATGGCAACAAAATATAAAAGCAATACTGCCCTTTTATATCATACATTCATGTGTTAGTGTTTAAATTTATAACTTGTCACTCATACTTGAAGCTCAATTTCTAAAGCACACACAGTGGTTGATTATTTCATTTATCATTTATGAGGATGTTTATGTAACACAAATACTTTTTTGATGTTGTATCTGCAGGAAGTTTCTTATCATGTTTTTAGAATGAAGAGTGGAAGGAACTAATACTATAATCTTAAATACTTAGTGTTAAAGATTTAATAAAATTGGCTAATTGTTTTATGAGTTCTAAAATCTTTAAACATTTAATAGATATCTATCTTTAGAATACTCTATGAATATATTTTAATGGTATAGATTGTGATGATCTAAATAGTTCCAAGATAGAGTGATATCTTGAATTCTTGATTTCCAATTTGTATCTCTTTCATGTCCTTTTGTTGTCAATTGCTCTAGCTAGAACTTTGAGATTATATTGATCTTGGGGTTTCCAAGACAACTTCAATGTTACAGCTTCTTGTTTCAATGTCTGGGATCCACATGTGATTTCTGGTCTCTTCCAAAGGGCTGGTATCACTTCTCCAGTTCTGCCCTTTGTAGCACTCTAAGTTCAGGTTGATCCACTCCTCTGTTGCTGCTGTTCTTGGTGACCATCCCATGGTACTGGCATCTCCAGTACACTGAAGTCTTTAACTGCAACTAGGCTTCATCAGTAGCCTCTCATAGCCTCTCTATATGGTATCAAGCCTCAACTCCTTTGCATGACCCCTTCAGTCCTGGGCCATCAACTGCAACCGAGGCTCTACTTCCATCAATGGCCTTCCATAGTCTCTCACAGTATCAAGTCACAACTATTCTTCATGACTGCTTCATGCCTTTACCATCTGGGTACTAACTCAGTACCATTTGGATGACTCTTACACTTTACCAAGTACAGATGCTGTAGGAGGAGCAACCTTGACTGTCTCTGGAGCACAGCTTCTTTGTTCTCTTAGAAAACACTCCTCAGAAGTTTTCACCTCAGTGATGTTTGTCTCTTCTTAATTACTACTAATTTATTAGCTCCAGCAAACCAGCATCGATTTTCCCAGTAATCCCTACTATTTTGCATTCTAAAGACATAGCCATGTGGCCAAAACTGCCAAGTTCTGCTGCTTGCTGGAGCTGGAACATTGGCCCCATTGTACATTATCACCAGCTTTCTGTTTTCCAGCTCCTTTATTGCCTAAGCTTGGCTGTCCTGGACTTGCTCTGTAGATTGACTTTGATGTGAGATTTTTTTCCCCCCAACATCACTACTCCCTTAATTCCTTGAACACAGAATTCAGCTCCACTTCATTTCCTGGTAACCCTTTAGTTTGGGAACAATATGTTTTATATCTTCCCTTTCTCAGCTTGCTATTGTTGTTTAAAATGTTCTTAATGAGACTTAACCAGAGAACAAAGTCTATGATGGGTATTTCTGAGACTTCCTTTGCTAATGCAATTAATCTGAGTCTTTTCCCCTTAGTCTCCGATAGGCCCTTCAGACAAAGGCAAAAATTAGCCATATTCTTCAGCAAAATATCACAAAAAAAGTCTCTAGACTACATACTGAAATTCTTCTCCACTGAAACCTGTTAGGGTAGGTCATCACAGTTCAAATCACTCACAGCAATAAAGTCTTTCATATTCCTCCAAGGATATCTCATTAAGCCCCACATAAAGCATTCTAATGCTTTCCAAATACAAAGTTCTCAAACCCACATTTTTCCAAAGAAAAGCATGGTCAGGCCTGTCACAGTAATACTCCAGCCCCTGGTACCAACTTCTGCTTTAATTAGATTTTACTGCTATGAACAGACACCATGACCAAGGCAACTTCTATAAGGACAACATTGAAATGGAGCTGGCCTACAGATTCAGAGGTTCAGTCCATTATCATCAAGGCAAGAACATGGCAACATCTAGACATGCATGGTGCAGAAGGAGCTGAGAGTTCTACATCTTCATCTGAAGGCTACTAGCAGAAGACTTGCTCCCAGGCAGCTAGGATGAGGTCTTAAAGCCCAGGCCCACAGTGACACACATATTTGAACAAGGCCACAACTCCAAATATTGCCAGTCTCTGGGCCAAGCATATTCAAACCACGACAGATGTGTTCTTGGATTAGGTTTTCGAAAATTTAAATGAGCAGTTTTTCATCTATATTCATAAGTGAAATTGGTCTGAACTTCTCTTTCTTTCTTTGGTTGTTGTGAGGTTTAAGTATCAGCTTAACTGTGGCATCATAGAATAAATTAGATAGTATTCCTTCTGTTTCTACTTTGTGGGATAGTTTGAGACTTATTGGTATTAGATGGTCTTTGAAAGTCTGATAGAATAACAAATTGAATGTGAATCACACAATTTTTCTTTTATTTTACGGGTGTAGAAGTAATCAAAACATTTTTCCATTTATACAACTGGCTGTATTATTCTATATTTCTTATATATACATATAAATAAATATGCGCATATTTATACATTTATATTACATATACATATATTATATAATATAATAAATAAAACATATATTATAAATAATATATTATGTAAAATACATTATATAACATATATGTATTATATGTGTACATATATACATTTATACATATTTACATACATATATGTACATATGTGTGTGTATCCTTGTGTGTTTGAGTCTGTATATATATAAAGTATGTATATATATAAAGCAATTGAGGTCCAAACACAAGCAAGACCATTAATGGACAGCATCTTTATACTCCCCTGTTTCATGCAGTAGTTCATCAGAAAATTTTGACTGCTATTTATTTTGTGTATTGGTTTGTCCTTACCTTTTACACACTGATACAGATCTGTTGACAAATAACTATCTTGGGCCTGCTGAGTAATTTTGTAATGACTGTCCATCCTCCTTCCTCTTCTTTTGTCCTGTACCGGAGTCCATTGCTTCCTAACCCTCAATTCTATAATGCATTTGCCTGTACATTCTCTTGTCTCAAGCTTTCTGAGCTTCTGCTGGCTTTGCACAGCTTTATTAGCTCAAACTCTCCATGAGCACAGGAGAGGGAAGGCTTGATCCTTGTTCCATTCTGCCCGAGGAGACTGACCTTTCATGATGACAATTTAAAATGCTGACTGTCTGCTTTAGAAGAAACTTCAAGAGTCCCAGAAGGAAAGTAAAACAACAACAAAAATATTCTGTAGTAAATAAAGTAAGCACACTGTATGTTTTATATATTTCTATTTTTTATGAATTTGTTGGTTTATGCTTTATAAATTTGGTTTGTACTTTATGAAAATCAGTATTACAGAGTGTTCTAAAAATGTATTTATTATTGTTTTATTCTGGGATGATTAAATGTGTATCATCTTGTGGAAGCATGTCAGAGGACAGTTTTGTGGATTCAGTTCTCTCCTTCTACCTGATTAATATGGGTTTCAGGATTTGAATTTAAAATATCAGACATTTATTTTTGATTAGAAAACATCTTTGCATATAGAGTAATCCTTCCAGCCCCTGGTATTATATACTATGCTTTATATGTGGAAATCTTCAAAACACTTTTTTTTTTGGTGTCAGGTTTCTTCATATAAATAACATTTTTCAGTCCCTTGTGCAAAAGAGTTTCCAAGACAGTGCACACTTTATAAAAGAAAGATGTAATACTGGAAGCATGGGGTCCTTTCACAGCACAGCACAAGCTCTCAGGAGAAACAAAGTTTTGTTTGGAGTGATTGAGTGATGGATTTTCTATTAGTGTGTGTGTCTCTCTCTCCTTCTCTGATTTGATTTTACTTTATCGGTCCTTTTTGTTCACACAATATGTTTTGGCATTCTTCCTTCCTCAACTCTACCCAGATCCTCCACATCTGCATACCCATCAAAATTCATGCTCATTCTTTCACTCCAAATCGAAAGAAAAAAACTATTTTCCCAAACCCAAAACCATTATAATCAAACAAACAGCTCTGCCAGCCAGTTTTCAATGGCTGTGATGAGATGCCATGAACAAGGTAAATGGGAGAAGAAAGGATGATTATCCACATGCTAGTCCATCATCCATAGAGTCAGAAGAGGAACTCCAACAGGACAGAATCTTGAGGCAGGAGCTGATGCAAAGGCCGTGAGAGTGTTGCTTACTGGGATGGTCCTCATAACTTGCTCCATCTGCTTTCTTATAGAACCCAGAACCACAAGCCCAAGGACGGCATCACTGCAGTGGGGTGGGCTGTCCCCCATCAGTCATTAAAAGAAATGCCTTGCAGCTGAATCTTATGCAGGCATTTTATTAAATAGTATTCCTTCCTTTCACATAACTATAGCTTGTGTTAATTGGACATAAACTCATCCAGTACAATTAACACCTTGTCAACTTTACACACAAAATACATCATTGTTAAGCCATAATACATCCTTTCCTGTTCTTCACCAAGATCATTCATTAATGTGAACATCATAATACTAACCTTTGAAATCATAAAAGTCACACCATTCTTAAAATTTTAAATAGTTAAAAATTAAATTAGTATCTTAAAATCGAAGTATTAGTATCTTTGAATTAGTATCTTAAAATCGAAAATCCTCTAAAACTCAAAGTCTCTCAACTATGTGTTCTCATAAAGCAAAAATAAATCCTTTCTTACTTAAATCGGGAAGAACCAGAGCACAGTCACGCCGAGTAAAACTAAAACCGAACTCCAACAATATACATAACTCAGTGTCCAATTACTGGGGATTCACTTACAATGTTCTGGGATCCTTCAAGGGGCTTGTGGTTCTCTATTTCTGCTACGTGCAGAAGACATACCCTGCTGTCCAGAATCTGACTGGCTCTTCTCTATGCTGCCTATGTTCTTGGTGGTCATTACATGTCATGGGCATCTCCAAAATTGCTTTGGGTCCCTTACTCCAACTGGGCTATACTTTGATCAATGGCCTTTTCAGGGACTCCATCTGTGTTACGCAATGACATACTTTAGCCAGTCTCTATGATGTTTATACCTTCAAAATCAGCACCATCTGAGTAACACTTGCACTACCAAGTTTGACTTCTAACAAGAGATACATCCTTGGCCATGTATGAATCACAGATACTGTATGCTGACTATCTGGAAACACTTTATAGAAGATCTTATCTCATTAATGCTGGTCCCTTCTGAACCTCTGCTCATCTCTCCGCTTCAGCCGATCAGGATCAAGTGTTCCAACAGAATAAGGATTCACTTTAGTAGTTTTGGAATCTTATGAATCACTGATGATTTTTCAGCCCAGCTAAACCAGATTCATGGAATCTTAAAAAAAAAAAAATAACAAATTGCCCTGATAGTCTTGAAAGTTCCATCTGAAACATCACAAGCCAGGCCTCTACCAACTGCATTCCTCTTATAATTCTTGTATTCCAAGTTTCTACAGGATAGTCCACTGAGATATCCAATGGCTTTTCTAGTCCAAAGTTCCAAAATCTGTTTATAATCCTCCTCCAAAACACACAGTCAGGCGTCTCACAGCAATACCTCACTATCCTGATACTAACTTCTGTCTTGGTTGCCATTGTATTGCTGTGATGAAACACCATGACCCAAAATCAGTTGGGAAGAAAAGGACTTCTTTGGCTTACAATTCCACATTGTAGTCCATCGTTGATGATTGTCGGGATAGACACTTCAACAAGGCAGGCACCTCAAGGCAGGAGCCGATGTAGAGGCTATGGAGGGGTTCTGCTTACTTTCTCACTTCTTGTGGCCTGCTCAAACTGCTTTTTATAGAATCCAGGTCAAATAGCCCAAGATGGTACCACCCATCAGTTGGTTTCTTCCCCATCAATTACTAGCTAAGAAAATGCTAGATAGCTTCATTGAATGGAAGCATTTTCTAACTGAGGTTTCTACCTTTCAGTTAACTCTAGCATATGTTAAGTTGACACAAAACCAACAAGTATACACACACAAACACACACACACACACAAACACACACACACAAACACACAGCACACACACAAACACAACACACACACAAACACACAGCACACACACAAACACAACACACACACAAACACGCAAACACACACTCCAGGCCCAATCAGACAAAGCAAAAACTCTTCAGACACACAAAGAAATTGTGGAGCCCATTTTGTACTGGTCAACAACTTGAGACCATGATGCTCTCCCTAGAACAAACACAGTTTTTTAAAGTAACTGGCTGGGAAGGAACAGAGGTAAAGGCACAGACCTGTTTCACAATACTTTCGTGTGGTAATTTGAGATGGTGAAGAATTTTAAGGCTGTCTCTTGCCACTACACTAAATATGTAATCTAGAAAATGAACACTGAACATTAACCTATGTAAAAATTAATATAACATTGATAATTTACCTGTAAAATTAAGCTTATATTATATTTGGATCTCAGTGCACTAAGAAGGATGCATTCTCCTTTCAAATTCATGTCTTCAATTAACCTTCTCCTGGTTTAAGTTTTTTAAATGTTGACAGTCACCAACATGACTTTCAAGTTGTCAATCTGTCTGGCCTGTTGTAAAACCCCGTCAAGAGAACATATCCCTTATGAATGCTAAGTTTCCACAAAAATAGCAGCTCTTTCTTAGATTAAAATGCTTAGGATAGCAAGTTTATCGTTGGGCAGAGAAAGATGTTTCTAGGTTTTATTTTGCAGTTCTGGTAAACAGGACAGGCTAATTTCTCAAACCTGGGTTTATTACTTTGGATAGAATAAAGCTTTTGGCCAACACACATATATCAGTGGTGCAAGTCACTGGACAGTGGTGAGTGTCTGGAAGACATTTACTTTGCATATTTTCATGCCTCATGCTAATAAGATGTGAAACTAGTGCTTACATATGAGCAAGCTTTTGAAACCATTATTTCTTGTCCTAAAGTTCACAAATAGATAACATTCTATGGAAGTAAAAGTTAAATTGAGAATTAAAGTTATCTATTCAAATGATAGAACGATTTAATGGACTTTTACAAAACACATGAAATATACTTTTCAGAGCAATGCTCCATACTTATGTAAATATATTCCATCTACTTGACTTCAGATGAGCTACTTATTTTTTCCCCCAATGCTGGAGGTTGGACATAAGACCCTTGCTAGGCAGGCCCTCCCCAATCCCAACTCCTCAACTTTATTGGTGAGCCACGTTTATTGGTTTATATAGAAGTGTTCATTTTGTAACCCGATTGTTTACCCTGAGGATACAATCAGACTTTGCCTATGTTTCCCTTTTAAATCTTTGCTTTAAAGATTGATTTCTTCTTATTTGTATCCATTCTGACTGCCTCTATGTATCTGCATAGCATGCATGTCCAGTGGCACTGGAGTAGGAGTTAGATGGTAGTAAGCTGCCACATGGGAGCTGGCAATTGACTCGGGGTCTGTTTTGGAAGCTCTTACCCACTGAACCATTTAGTCAAACCTGGTTTTGAAATATTTTTTAATAGTTATTTTAAAATAGACATAGTGGAGGAAGAAAAAAATGCTTGTGTAAGGGAGATCGAGGAAGTAATCCAGAAATGACAAGCAAAGCAACATGTTAGAGTTTTAACAGTTTAAAAAAAAATAGACCTTACATGTTAACAGTCAATAATGTTGAGGACTAATGTAGGATTTAAATTTTTTTGCATTTATTCTCTATTATCCTTTCAATGTCCAATAACTCCAAGATGATGAATTTGTTTCTTCTCATGTTCTTTTTTAATTGTATGTTATATATTGGGATTAACTATTTCATAACAGATGTGAGTCTGTCCGAATAACGTGTTATACACCTGTGCCTAATCTGAAATTTACCACATCTTAGATGAGTGAGAAAAATACAAACAAATAAATAAATAAAATTAAATGTCACAAAGTTTTGCAAGGTTTCTATATGATCTCTATTTAGGCAGTTAAATTCTTAGCCCAATATTATTTCTTTTAAAGAAAAAGATTTGTGTGACCCTGGTTTTGTCTGGATTTGGTCTTATTTTCCTAGATGCAGAGATGAAAATGAGGTCTTTGAACCCTGGGCTGTTCTTGACTAGCTCTCTTGTGAAGATGCACTTACCCCCTTTATCTATTATAAGTTTCTCTTTAATTATATATCTGGTCTGAGTAAAAGCCTTACCACAACAATATCCTAGCATCCACTTCTAATGATTTGATGGCTGGATAATAATCACAATCTTTTAGCTATGTTAAGTGAAAATTTTAATTCCAATTTAAAGAGAATATTTTCATAACAATGTCTTTGGAGTATCAAATTACAGAAATATTTGCATATTATTTCTATTTAGAAAAATATATAATACAAAATTGCATCCAATTGCAAACACATTATCCTTTGAACAATTACAACAAATAAGGAAGCTGGGATTCTGGTCATGTCTTCTGCTAAACAGCACTTGAAAACTTGTAAATGACTTTGGGTACGTCCCTTAAGCTATTAGCAGTTATATTTCTTTATTGAGGGAAGGTGATAATAGCTGTCTTCTGGCAGTTAACCTTTGACCAATATGCAGTGCACACATTGATTCCTCTTTTATTGAAATATTAAGCTTCTTGATGTGTCCGTTTTCATAATGGGGATGAATATTTTTTAATATTCTCCCAGCTGGACTATAGAAAGAAGTATGAGAATAGATGAAAATTAATCCTCGGGCTGGACTTTTTATTATTGTGAGCCTTTCTGAAGTGTCATTTACCCCAGTGCAGCTACCAGAGGTGATGAAAAAGGGAATTAAGGGGACAATAAATAGGCGGTGTTTATGGTGTGCTCTTCCAACCTACACTATAGGTGCTGCTTAGAAATCTCTGGAAAGGTGATCCTTAGATGAATCCCAGATATTATTCTTCTGATTCTCAGGTATGTGTTTCCTGTAGTTTAAGTGGATCTTTTGATTTTTGATGAATGCTGAAAGCTAAGAACCACTGGCATAAAGTCCAGTGATGAAAACAATATCAACAGAAGTCTACTAAGACTTGGAAGTAGAATTTGTGCTGTGCTAGGAATTTGCACACACACACACACACACACACACACACACACACACACACACACACACATATATATACTAAGCCTCCAGAGGTGCATATTATAATGTTCATGAACCTGTTAAAATATATAAAAATCAGTAAAATTTAACAACGAAGCATTAAAATGGCAAAGCAATAGCAACACCAAAGGCAATGATGGATGCTGCTGAAATGTTGACTTAAGATAGATTTCAATTGTCTCTTTTATCCTAAAATGAAGGTGTATATACTTGTAAGACTTAGCACATATCAAAGGATTACAATCATTAGAGGGCATTATTCTTATCCAGCACTTGTTTTTATAAATAAATGTATAATTTGTATTAAAAACCTGATAAGTCTTGAAGTTTTGTTTAGTTCTTTGAGATTAAAGACTTCAAAGACTTCATAGTGATTTATTTCATTACAAAGGGTTTAGTGCATTGATCAGTTAATGCGGGTGGTAAATATCTTTGTAGTGGAAATGACTCTGTACAGGAGAGAAGAGACTTTTTAAAGACGTTATTTTTGCACAAAAAAGTATCTTTATAACTGTGGCATCTTGAAATATGCTGCTGATACCAAAACTGTGGGAGGATAATATTAGCAAAACATATCTCTTTCCTCATTGACTGTTGCTCATCATATACCAGTGATTGTTAAAACAGTGGTTCTGGAGAGATGATGATCGAAGAGGTGATTTTTCAATAGAAGACTCAGAGTCAAATTAAACTACTTACATAGCTCAAACTTCAAACTGACACTATCTTCCATTGCCTTTGGTCTCGAAAAACCAAAAAAAAAAAAAAAAAAAAAAAAAAAAAAAAAAAAAAAAAAAAAAAAAAAAAAAAAAAGAAAGAAAAAGAATTTATATAAATGGTGGACCTAGATTGCCTTTAATCTCAAAACACTGGTCTATAATAAAGCCTTATTTATTTTATTTTTGTGTCATTAGTTATATTCTTATATTTATCCAAGGTTTGGTTTCAAAATTTGCATTTTGTACTTTTGCAAAAAAAGAATTGAGGAAAAAATGCATTCTTACTTTATATGATTTTGTAAGCCAATTTATAATAATTTTCCTGGGATGAAATATTTTCTTGATATACACCAGGCCTTCTGTTCTTCCTCTTCAAGCCAGTAAAGACATGAAAGAAGAAAGCATGAGAGCCACTGAGGTGGTAGGCCTGCTTCACCAGTCACTGCACATGCAAGGATATGGCATTTGTTGGTTGCTATCCCTACTGTGGCTCTTCATAAAATTTTGACTCATTAACATTACTTTAGTGAAATAAATTCATTAATATGTGCTCTTTGAAGGATATTGCTTTGTGGAAGAAAATAAAAGTATGTTAGACCTCTGAACTTAAATAACTTGCTATGTGATAATAGAAAACCTCCTTAATTTGATGTTCTATCAGCTTGTGACTGTCCTTAAGTCCTAATGATTTTTTTTTGAGTGAGGAATAGCAGGATGACCTTGAACTTGATATTTCCTAGAGGTAGAGCTTGTAGTTCTGTTCTTTTTGCCTCTACCTCCCAAGAGTACGGTGAATATAGCTTGTCACTATGCCTACTTTATGTAGCGATGGGATCCAACTCAGGGCTTTGTGCATGATAGACACACGTGTCAACTGAGCTATATGGTTTATACTGTCTTTCAGTCTTTAACCTTTGTGAATATATGCTTCATGGAAAGATGTGTTTGATCGTTATTAAGCCCCACTGAGTGTTCCAGTGAGACTACTGTCCAGTATCACACTTACTTTGACGCTCAGTCTCTGTTGCAATCCTATCAGTGTTAATAGGTGAGCTGACAGGTCAAACATTATGAAAATATTGCACAAACATTATCCTTGAAAACATCCCAATGCAGAGGCAAAATCGTGTCAAAGTACACTCATCGTTGACTGCATATGTGTACACCAAATTAAAAAAAAATAACATAAAGGTTCAGAAATGAGATGTACATTACAAAATGTTAAGCACATTTTCTTGGAATGGATCTACTCATTATCATGCTGCTAAAAATTTATTTGTAAATTTCTCATTTACAATTCCTGTAGCTTTGAGAAAAAGGTTTGAAAAGTGTGTTCATAAGAGCATAGTCTACAGCAGTTTACATTGTTCAATGAACTCTGGTCTCAAGGCCTAACACAAATTCAGAAGTATAGATTGAGAGGTTTCTGAAGAAACAAGAGCAAGGAAAATGTCCTAATGCCATGTTAATTGGTTTGAATAGACCTTAAGATTTTAGGTTATGATGGTCCCAGTGGTAGAAGTGCCAGGAATACCATGTAAAAAGATTTCTGACATCACTTGTAGAGTGATTTGATCATACAGCAAGTTGATCATATATCTCCTCCTGTGACTAAATATTTAAAGAAGAAAAACAAGGAACACAAGATGTCTTCCTGGCCTGCAATGTATCATGGTGGGGAAGGTATAGCTTAGGAAATCAAGGAAGATCCCTTCACAAAACAGAAAATCAGGAAGCATTAGATATACACTGGAGCCAAAACCAGGATGACTTTCAAGGCACAGTGCTAATGATTTAGTATCACTGAACATCTAAGACATACATCCACTCACCACACCCTCCTTCAACTGCATCATTGGCTGGAAATTGGGTGTTCTAATAATGACCTTTAGAGACCATTCCACGCTCTAACCATAACTGACAGTGTCTATGAGGGGTAATAGAGAATGTGTAAAGTAGATAGAAGATGGAGGATCTGCAATGTGTTGCTTTGATTGCCTGTGAGTTGGTGCACAGTCCTGATAATGCAGTCTCTGCACTCTTCTATAGAATAGGGCATAAGGAAGAGCATGCAGGCTGTAGAAACTGGCAGTCAGTATAATTATCACCTTCACATGCCCAGGAGCCACTGATCAGTCATTGCTAAAGAAGTGGCCTACATTACACATCAAAGGTGACATTTGCGTTACTGCTAAAGAAAGGTAGAAGAGGATGGGACAAAAATATCAGTAAGATTAAAAGCCTACCACATAGTGGAACTTATGCCTTAGAAACTAAAAGTACTGAAGCCAGAAGATGCAGCACACATACATTTTACATAATTTATTCCCGTGTTGCTATGTAGTAATTCATCTATTGTTTTTTAGTTTAAAATGACAAATAAACATAAACTATGAGAGAAAGTATGGCTGAAATTATATCAGTATTTTGCAAGGTTAACTTTTTCCTAAAACAAGTTGCAGAACAAATTTAAGAGGAAAATCAAGGCAGTCTATTGCTTTCAATGTGAGCAGACAGAGACATCTTCTCAAAGTGTCAATTTCATCACTCTATCTTCTCACTTCATTCACTAGTGGCTTCAGTAATTTTTACTTCTAGCTCCAGTATGTGGTAGGCTTTTATTTTTCAATATATATTGTCAGATTAGATCTGAAAAATACCCTAAAATTTGTATTTTTTTAACAATTGAACATTTTATTGTTACTTGATAATATAGTTATATAAAGAGTACATATAATAAACATTACTTTCTTTAAAATTAGACTTTAAGTTTAATTTTAAACTTCAAGTTTAAATGTCATGAATTTATTATTTTAGTTACTAGGTAGGAAGATGAGAAGTTTAAGACCAGCTTAAAAGGAGAGAGAGAGAGAGAGAGAGAGAGAAAGAGAAGAAGAAGAAGAAGAAGAAGAAGAAGAAGAAGAAGAAGAAGGAGGAGGAGGAGGAGGAGGAGGAGGAGGAGGAGGAGGAGGAGGAGGGAGGGAGGGTAGAAGGAAGGAATAAAAAATTAGGGACAACTGGAGGGAGATGAAGGATATTAGGAAAATAATTTTTCAAAAATGTTCTTGATTACTAGTAGAACCAGTTTTCTTCTTTTCTTGTGAAATTCATGTTTCTTTTGTTTCCCTTTTTAAAAATTATTGACCTTTTTCAAATATTTGAAATGCAATTTATAATTTTTATTAATTTTAAGAGTACATATTTTTGTTAGTATTTTTTTATAATTTCTATTGTATTGAAGATTTCAATATTTTTAACAGTATAAAAATATTTAAAGTGAGTTTTTGAAAATCTGTGTTGCATACTCACTTATTCTGATCCATTCAAAGTTTTGTGTGTTTATTGTAATACATATTTAATCTTTTACAATCATATATTAAGTTTTTGTATAAAGACTAGAACTTTACCTATTGCTTTCTCCTTAATTTGATTTTACTTTTTACCTTAATTTTCTAATTTACTTTAAATGAATTAAGGAATATTACAAGAATGACTTCAGTATCTCTTATAAATTTGTTCTTGTTTTTTCTTTCTCAGATAATGACTATGGCAAGGAAAATGACTTCTCCTTAATTTCATTCTGTCCTTTGCCCTTTGTCTTATTTATGATAATCTAATCTATTCTTCAGTGAGTCACTTTCCCATCCAACAAATCTTACTGGTTATTACCACATACCTGACTGTATGCTGGTCAGAATCCTAATCAGGTCTGGGCTGTACCTACTGTTTTCAAGGAGGAGCAAAGGTACTGCGGCATGTTAAGAAGACTGATGCTAGAGATATTCACAAGCATTTCACTCAGTTGAAGGCACTTGAGACTCTGAGCCAGGGAACGACTGGCTTAGGCTTGTCCTTTCTCAAGCTCATCCTAACTTCTGTGTTTGAGATTGATGGCAGTGGCACAGATGATAAACCCAGTCATTCAAGTGAGGTACAACACTTGACAGAACAAAGGAAATGGAGAAAAGTAACAAAGATCTGGGTTGCTATATTCTAAACACAGATAATTTGTTAGAAGATTACATTTGAAGTATATGTAATATACAGAACTCAGGGAAACTCTAATAGTTTCTCCTTAGCCATGGTAAAATGTTGCTATTTCTATTACCTCGCTTTCTCTCTGTCTCTGTCTCTCTCTGTCTCTGTGTCTCTCTGTCTCTGTCTCTCTGTGTGTGTTTGTTTGTGTTTGTGTGTACTTCAGGGATTTTATTTCGCACAAGTAAATGCTCAAAGGCTTGCTACACATTTGTACAGAACTATTGAAGTGGCAAGGAGCACTTTGTACTCAGGCATGCTAAGCTTCTTGGCTGAGGATACTTATTTTTACTGTTGTGAAAACAGAAGCCTGAACATTACACTATGTCACAGGACACAGGTATCGGGAAAGAGAGGAGAAAGGGAGAGGCAGGGAGGGAAAAGAGAGGGAGAAGTGCAAGGTGGGGAAGCTGAGTCCCTGGGCTTTCCCACTGAAGGAATCTAATGTAAAGGAAATCAGCAAATGTTAGGAGAAGCATGTTTCTCTCCCTGTTGTTCTAGGTCTCCTTACCTCTACACAGAATGTGGTTTTTTTCTTTCCAACTTTTATTAGATATTTTCTTCATTTACATTTCAAGTGTTATCCAGAAAGTTTCCTATACCCTCCTCCCTCCCGGCCCTGCTTAAAAATTATGTTTGGAATAAACTTCATCTTCTTTTTCAAATGAAAAAGAAAAACTAAGAAAGAAGAAGCTAATAAAGCAAGGGAGGGAGGGAGGGAGAGAGAGAGGGAGGAAGGGAGGGAGGGAAGATCTAAATGGGCCACACTGCAGAGGGTACCCTGGATATGTCATATGTGAGTGTACAGAGATGTCAGTAGAGACTTGGAATTGTCCATTATCTGAACTCCTATGGAAGCTGTTGGTGAGGTTGACAAGAAGAACTTAGTTGGATTACTGGGACTAAAATCTGTTTGATATAAAAACAGACACAGCAACATTGAAAAGAGTCCTAATTGCTTTGAAAAAAATCAATGTGAAAAATAGAGATGTAAGAGGTAGACTTAGAATTTCCTTTAACCAAGATTAGGGGAATGATGGAATGTTTACTTCTTGGAAATAATTAGAAAAAGGCACCACTGTTCTCTGAAGTATGGGGAAGATTGAAATTTTTGCAACAAAGAGAAAGCTTTGACAAAATATCTACTGTGGAGACTGGCAAGTAAACATTGTGGTGGAAGATTTAAATGACTTCCCACTATTTCAGACTCTCCAGTGAATTAAGAGAGAAAGGCAGTGCTGAAAGATTCCATTTGGCTGCATGGAGGTCTACGTTAAGGTCATATGAGAAAGTACTTTCAGAGCAGGGATATGAATGGAGCATCAAGGAAGATTTGGCATCTGAGTGGTTCCCAGTGTATTCCTCTTGCCTGGGAATTACATTGATTGAAGACAAGGTGTTTATGATGCCACAAATACAAGCAGGTAGAAAAGCTTTTATTTCTTCTAGAACTTTCAAGCCAAAGTAGCTTTCCATCACTTCACACTGGACCTTAAGGGTTCAATTATGATTTGAAGATAAAATGCCCTTTGCAGGTTCCTGATTTAAATTCTGTTGGTAAAAATTTTGAAAATTTTTCCTAGGGGTAAGGACCCCTAGGAATGTGGCCTTAGCTGGTGGAAGCAGGTCACTAGACATGGGACTTTGGAGGTTAGACCTGTCCATTCCTGATCTCATCCAAGCTCTCTGTGGTTCCTTATCCACAGCCATGCAGACAGCTGCTTTGTTATCAGGAGCAAATGCTAAAATCCTCCCACTGAGGGCACTTTTCTTTGTCTTCCCACTTATAAAGAATCTAGAGTATCTGAAACCATGACTCAAGATGAACTTCACCTGCACTGTGTTGTTTCTTTCAGGTAGCTTGGACAGGATGTTTCAAGTGTAACATATGCCCTATTTTTATTAATCAACTTAAATTACTCTAATGAAATGCATGAGACAACCAACATACAAGAAGAATACATTATCTAGCTCATGGTTCTGGAGTTCCAGTTTAGACCAAGCAGGCTAATCCTGTGGTTTTCTGGCAAGAGTGTTGGATAGGAGCAACTTGTTGACATCATGAGTCAGGAAGTAGGAAAAGCCTTGACCTCCAGTCCCCTAAGGCCCCCATACCTACTGTATGATCTAAGACTCTTTGTATGCCTGACTCTGTTGCCAACACATTCCGAAAACACCATGCTGGTGGGGACAAAGTATTTTTTTAGTCGGTGCAGGTTGGCAGTGCTCAGATTCAAACTATAGCAGTACGTGCAATGAATGCAATTTCTATTTGGCTAACCCTTGGGAACTGCATCTCCACTGTAAGCACTGTAAAGCTCTGCCCTCACCTTTTATTCTTGCAATGAAGTTATTTTTAAAGGTGTGTCACAAAAAGTTTTGAAAAAGAACATGATGCGCTGGTACTAAACTTCAAAGCTCCCTATATCACAGAAGCTAGGTTCCCCAGGGTCTCCATCTCCTTCATCCCTCCACAATACTGGTTTACTCAGCATCTGAAGTGATTAACAGTGTGCAGGAGAAGCTGCATTTGCTGTGGCAGGAGGAGGAACTGTTCAAATGCCACGAGGCTGCCTGTTGTTCTTTGCAAAATTATTCATTGAGTACAATGGTGTCAATGATTGCTTAAGGATGGGTTGCTGCTGGTGTTCAAATTTATGAGAGTGGAAGTTAGCTTTCCTCTGTGGGTTTGGAGCAGTTTTAGCAACATTTTCAAGAGACAATTGTCAGAGTAAGAACTGATGATTGAAATATGAAGAAAGATCTGTTTGATCATTGAAGGCACAGATTGTATTTTGGTTTGATCAGGAGGTGAGTCATATAATCATTTCTTGCTAAAACATGCAAGCTATATTTTAAAAATTAGAATTGTCATAGAGATATATAACTGCTACAAACTAAGAATTTTTTTTTTGCTAATTCTAGTAAAATTTTATCATGTACATTCCCCCTATGTGAGACAACTGTTAAGAGAGTTTACTGTGTTCTCGGGGACCTTCTGGTCTTAGTCAAAAACATACTCCACCTTCCTGTTGCATCAATTTGTTTGATGGCATTAAATTAAAGATAAATTTATGAGTAAACAAATTTTCCATCTATCACAATATCTAAATAGCTACAAATTTCAAAATATATGGAAGAGACTTTTACAAAGAGAGGTCTCTATTTTTTTTTTTTATTTCACTGAGTGATTTAATCGTGCATTTTTCTCTTATTTTGTGATTTTGTGCTAGGAAGAGAGAATGTGTGAGAATTCAGAAGGACAGGGTGATATAACAGACACAAGTATGTTTTATAGAGATGACGAGAAATAAATTTAGTGAGCAGATAATAAGCACCAGCCACTGTGGGCCAGACAGCTGTGCAGATGCAATAGGACCGCCCTTCTGATGTCCCATTGGCTTGTGAGAACCACACAGCTGGCGAGCTAATATAGCTGAATGCCTCTTTAGTTAAAAATAATGGAAAGGATGTAAAATGAATGTAGACTAGATGGCCTCCAGCTGAACAGTCAACAGCAAACTACACTTTGGAATGTGAGCATGCACCTTGCACTTCATAGCACCTGGAAAGTTCTGTGTGATGAAATGCCATTTTAGATTTTATCTTGGGCATTTATGCAACAAGCATTTAAAAATTATTAAGAGGAAACTGGATGTCAGATGTAAATGCTAAGGAGTTCTTAAATTTAAATCAGAATAATTACTGCAGGATAAATAATGTATATATTTTTTTCTGTTTTTATCTAGCCCTGATTACTTAGTTTGCAGGTCCTCCTGGATTCACGAATGCTAGTTTTTTCAACTCCCTTTTCTTGACGTACAAGTATATGTATTTTTTCTGCCACTGCTTATTTTTAAAAGCTGTTCAAATTTTAATGAAGAAATAAGTTTAAATGCTAAAATAATGTACTTTGTTATTTTTAGGTTTTATATCTATCATAAATATAGTATACATATATGTGTGAGTATGTGTGTATATACATACATAAATACATAAGTATACACAGGCAAATGGAAAGACATAAGTTACATAGACTCTGATATTTTTAATCTCAATTTTCCACTTTTTATGTTACATTTCTATTTTAAAAGTTATACAGTATGAAATATATATCAAGAGTGAAATCCTCTTAAATGTTAATATGAACTTCTTTAGCTACTTTTTATTATATTACCTTTGCTCTTCGTCACTTTCAATTTTTTAAACCAATGAACAGAGTATTAATTTTCTTAACAAAATATGCTCATATTTTAAAAATAAGTTTTAGAAAAAAAACAATGTCTACCCCTTTAATCTCTGAGTAAACCACCAGGGTAATAGATTTGAAACAACACTAGACTTTTTGAAATAGCTTGGAACCACCCTTGAGTCTCTGTCTGGATACCCAGAAGTTTCCATAAATTTGTACTGATATATATGTGACACTAGGAGGGGGTTCTCTTTTATGAGAAGCAGTAAGATCATGAACTCAATGACAGAGGAAATGAAATTTCCTAAAGTTGACAGATATTCTCTAAGGAAATATTTCATAACCAATTGTCAAGAAGAGAGTGGAAGCAAAATTGCAAACACAAAGTTTATGTCAGCAGTTTTCAATCTTTGGGTTCAGACCCCTGTGGGGATCGCATATAAGATATCCTAGGTATTGGATATTTACATTAGGATTTAGAACAGTAGCAAAGTTACAATTATGAAGTAGCAGCAAAATAATTTTATGTTTGGGGGTCACCACTACATGAGAATCTGCATTAAAGAATTACGGTTGAGAATCACTGTTCTAGGGCATTTGCACGTGTGAAAATGAGATGCTTATGAAGTCCAGAGACTTCAGGGAATACCAAATTTGTATCGCCTTAATTCATATAACAGATCAGTATATATGATCCTGAAAATCTATCCTCCGACTGCCTCATATGTGTGTACACATGAGCATCAGAGACACTATGAAATAAAATAATTTTAAAATAAATTTTAAATATGAAAGAAGCCCCAATTACTACATTGAACTTAGTCAAATCAGTGTTTGGGGATTGTGTGGGTGTTTTGTTTTGTTTTGTTTTGTTTTGTTTTTAATTTTGACACAGTGTTTCTGAAGCAATCCAGATACATAATTTAGACATTACAGTGCAAGGGGTCCCCTTGAGATAAAACTGCACATGGCCCTGTGCTTGTGTAAAGGGAGGTGGGAAGAATAGAAATAAAAGAGAATCGTAGAAAAAGAGAATGCTATACAAGATGGGTGGAATGACAAATTCAAACCAAACCAACAACAGCATCAACAACAAAACATATACATGGGCCTGACATATTGTGAAAGAATGCTACAGAGATGCAGCTCATCAATAGATGATGTGTTCAGACTTGTCAGAATAATGAATGTCAAGACAGAAACATACGAACTACAAACAGAATTGTATATACATGGACTCAGCCACCAGGGAGCTAAGGACCAGCAACATGGGGAAAAGGGTGCTGCAGACCATCACTAATAGTTGCCTATGGGAGGAGACTAAGGAGATGTTCAGAGGGTCAGGAAATTGAACAGAGGTGTGTAGCAATAGGGGATAGGGAACTGGGGGTAGCAACCAGAATATCCCATATGCCAGGAAAGCAAGAGCCTCCAAGGACCCCACTGGGATGACATTAACTGAGATAACCCACAAAGGGGAGGAAGAACATGTCAAGACCATATCCATAGGTTAAGCATGCCCCTCCCCTGGTTGAGGGGTGGGACCATCCACCCATATCCAAAATTTTAACCCAGAATTGCTCCTGTGTAGAGGAAATACAGGGACAAAGAGTGAAGCAGAGACTGAAGGAAAGGCCACCTAGAGACTACCCCACCTGGGGATCCATCCCACATGCAGACACCAAACCCAGACATTATTGCTGATGCCAAGAAGTGTTTGCTGACAGGAGCCTGATACAGCTGTCTCCTGAGAAGCTCTGCCAGATCCTGACCAATCCAGTTGCTGGGGCTCACAGTCAACCATCAGACTGAGTACAGGCACCATAATGGAGGAGTTAGGGGAAAGACTGAAGTTGCTGAAAGGGCCTTATCTGGCATCAATGGGAGGAGAGGCCCTTGGTTCTGTGAAAACTTGATGCATCAATGTAGAGGAATGCTAGAGTGAAGAGGTGGGAGAGGGTATGGTGGGTGGGGGAACACCCTCATAGAAGCAGGGTAAGCAGGTATAGGATAGGACAGGGTTTGCAGATGAAAAAACCAAATAAAGGGATAACATTTGAAATGTAAATGAATAAAATATCCAATAAAAATGGAACAATTTTTGCAAAATTTGGTACAGCTTTTAATTACCTGTGCTCTGGAAATAACCTGCTCACATTTAAATGCAAGCTTCTTCAATTACAAGCCCTGAATCATTGTACAGCATTTTGTACTTCATTTCTTCAGTAGAAGAAATGAGGTTAATCATTTCTTATCATTAGAAATTAATCATTAGAGTCCTAAATTATAGAGGTTTAATAGGATTCAATGAGAATTATATATAATTGCAAAGTTTACTCTGATACTGTTTTATATATCTATATCTATATCTATATCTATATCTATATCTATATCTATATCTATATGTTTAAAGTAATTGCATATAAGTATATAGGTAAAATTGGCTGAATAGGTATATATGACTAAACATATATCTTATCCATGTGTGATCATTTCCAAGTATATACATATTCATTTAGGTCTGAATGTATTCATGCATATTCTTATATTGGAAAAAAATTTAAAAATCTATGATTGGGTATATGACTATGAATGTGTAGAGCTAAAGAGTATGTGGCTTTTAGCTATACATAAATATGTATAAATATGACACTGTGTGTAAAATTGCTTAAGAAATTTAAAAGCTGCTGCAAAGAAGGCAAGGTGGCACAGAGCAATCATGGTGGCAGGTGTGTGTGTGTGTGTGTGTGTGTGTGTGTGTGTGTGTGTGTGTATGTGTTGTTGTTCTGTTGTTGTTCTTGTTGTTGTTGTTGTTGTTGGGAACAAAAAAGGGGGGCCCAAGCTGGGCACGGTGGTGCATGCCTTTAATCGCAGCACTCGGGAAGCAGAGGCAGGCGGATTTCTGAGTTTGAGGCCAGCCTGGTCTACAGAGTGAGTTCCAGGACAGCCAGGGCTACACAGAGAAACCCTGTCTCAGAAAAAAAAAAAAAAAAAAAAAAAAGAGGGCGGGGGATGGGGGGCTGGGGAAAAGTGGGGAGGAAAAATATGCCAAGTTCACCCATAGTTCCTGTGCTCTGGGCAGCCAGATGTGGGGAGACTGCCAGACTGTTTCCTCTTGGGCCCAGGTGAGCATGCCTGATCAACATGGCAGGGTGGTGGAGAAAGGGGGAGCCTGAGACCAAGGACCCCTGGAGCCACCTTGCTAAAGCCCCAGAGTTGTAGGAGAGAGGGAATAGGGGAAGAAGTTCTCAACACTGGCCAGAGTGCTCAGCAGGTCTTGAAGGAGCAGAGACTCTCTATAGTTTAAGAGCTTTATTATAGAAATGCAGGAGAAAGAGAGAAGGGAGAGAGAGAGGGAGAGGGAGGTCAGAGAGGAGAGGAGAGGAGAGGAGAGGAGAGGAGAGGAGAGGAGAGGACAAAGAGAAGGAGAGAGGAGAGAAGACAAAGAGAAAGGGAAGAGGAAAGAGAAGTGAGAGGTGAGAGGACAAAGGAGTGAGAGTAAGATAGTGACATAGGGGCTGAGCACCCCTTTTTATGGTCTTCACTGTTGCTAGGTAACTGGGGAGGAGTTTAGCCTGAAGGTCATAAGCTTGGGACATTGCTTATGTGACTACTGACCATGCTTCTCTTGTGGGGGCTGTGGGAGGTGGTACCTTAGGCAGGGGCCAGAGTTCCAGGAGCATGAGGGAATGCCTACTGTGTCATGAAGGTGAATTATGACCATCAGGGTTAAGATATCAGCTCGACTGGATACCAGCCTGCAATTCCACACAGTGTGTATGTATTCAGTAGTCTCAAATAGAAATAGTAATTAAATTCTTGCCAGAGGAAATGATTTAAATACATCAACCTAGTTGGTACTGGGTTCTTCACCAAATCTTTTCAACGTAGTATTCAAGTTTTGATATTTTCCCGTCTTTTCCAATCACTTTACTATGCTCCATCTTTCCAAGTCATAAACGTCACATGGGTAGAGCTGAGAGCTTCTGTGAGTTTTCAACAGAGATTGAGAACTTTGCTTTTTTTCCTCCTCTGATATTGTGTTAAAAGTTAGAATGTCTTAGGAACAATGTATTGTGAGGTTCCCCCTCCCCCAACCCCTGGCTTGAGAACCTTAGAGTTAATCTTGTATAGTATTTCTTAAAAACTTTCACTAGTCGAAATTATGTTACTAGGAAGGTAAACACAGAAGTTAAGTATACCAAGGCTCATGTATGCGTAGAAATTAATTTTAGCTCCTCTATTTGCAATGAACTGTACATAATATATTAGATTCTGGATGCCAAGAAACAGTCCTTCAATATAAAAGAATCCTATTATACTTCTATGGCATGTAGTCTTCATATTCTGTTCTAATAGATAATGAGATAAATTCAAAGATATAAAGAATTCCTGTGAGGGTGGTCAAACTAAATAGGCTGATTGATAAAGATAATTACCGGGAAAGACATTAAGCCAATGATAATACTGTCTGTTATAATTTTATATTATAAAGCATGTTAAATCAGTTAATTGATTAGCTCACATATTAGCACTCCCATAGAATTATCCTTTTAGTTCTTTCATTGAATAAAAAGATTATGGTTATTTATTTTCTCTTCTATAGAAAATCAGAAAATATTCCTGAAACGCACCTAACTTCCATATTGTCTAAGTACAGCTAGGATAGGAATCACTGTAGTAGTAATTTACACATTATGATTAAGAATCAATAGGACAGACTTTAATTCAGTTGGTAAGTTCAATCATTGCCTCACTGAAGATGCCTTCTTGCTGGAGACATGCAAAGCAGGGGGGCGGGATTACTTCTTGTTATAGTAGCAAAAGGGGATTTCATCAGGTTGCCCAAGGTACTTTGACTTCCTGAACCTACTTTCTCAGTCTACTGAAAGCACACACCACTAAACTGAGGTATTTAATATCATTTCCAGACCCCTTCCTGACATATTCAATATCTACACAGAAAGTAAATCATATCCCTTGGTAATGGTCTGAGTTGTCAGATCAAATCAAATGTTGCTTTCTTCACCACAATGGCACCAAAAAAAAAAAAAAAATCATCTGAAACAGTTGGGAAGATATTTACCTTTTTGCCAACATCTAGTGTTATCATGCTATAGCTACTACACTGGTGGTAGAGTTAACAGAAACCATTAGACTTTGCTAGTGACAATTTGCACTAAAATATTTAGTAAAATGTTTTAACTAAGTGCGACAAAGCAGATTCTTAGGGTTGAATTGACAATAGATTTTACACTTGATCTTAGCCAAAGGGCCGAGAAGCAACGGCAATAGATTTTAATTTTAATGAGAATTCTATTACAAAATGATGACTTCCTAGATTGTGAAACTAAATCAATGTATTAAAATATTACCTTATTGACAAAAAACCCCTGTGTATTTATGAATGCAATTTGCATTTGAGTTCAACATAACTTTCCCTAGTGGTTCTTTAAAATGAAAGCCTAAGGCTGGCAAGATGGCCTTTGGGTGGTTAGAGAACATGAGCTGTCTCTTCAGCAGCTTCATGATGGAAATAGATAGCAACAGCTCCAGAAAATCACCCTCTGACTTCAACACACACAGTGGCACATGTATGTAGACACACATACACACGCTCACACACAACTGAGAAAAAGTAGTACAATGAAATTAATGCACAAGGCTTTGAGAGAACACACCTGTATCTAGCCAATAGAGTAGAGAACCATTGGCTCCACATTCAGTTGTCGTCAGGTGAAGAAATCTAGAGACAACGAGAGCCCATTAATAGTATGATACATAGATATGTGTATAGTCATGTACATATGCATGCGCAATAATTATTGTCATTCTGTTATAGTTCTGCAAGGCTCTGTGTGATGTCATTTCAACTCTCAATGGGAACTCTGAAGTGGAATGATAGACAAGGTAGTCAATTTCTCAGGCTTTCTCCCCACTTATGTGTGCATTAGGTAGCACTGTTGCCCTTGCCAACATCCAGAGTTCTCAGAAAAACAAACAATACAGTAGAAAGTTATAAAAATCATGTACCAATTTAGGTCATCTTGTATAACATCTCTGCGTCAACTAAAATAACCTGCAAGGTCATTCATCATCAAATACATGTAATTATGAAGTATCCTGTGTAAGCCCCAGCTTACACTTAGCTTAAACTCCAGCTCTTTGCAACGTTACTAGATAAGGAAGTATCCAAGTTACACCATCAACCAGTGTAGCCAGTTGTACCTCTTTGGGCTCTCTGGCAACACTGGGAGACTGTAATTTATATCCACCATTGTCTGTGATCAGAAAAGTATAGAGTAATACATGTAGGAGCCAGTTAGCATCAACTATTAAGAGAGTATACAGAACTACGACAAATGGAGCTTAGTGGGTTTGGCCACATTTACTGTATTTCTTTTAAACTAAGAAAAATGAGTTTTATGAGGGCTAATATTAGTTAGATGTCTTTATTGGTTATACACCATTGGAAAAATAGAACTTAATAAGAAGTTAGATTTTAGTGTCAAAATGGATTATATAGCTCACTTGTGTGTCTCCTAACAGCTCACTGGTTTTCAGCCCTATTGGTGATATTAAAGTGTGACATAATCAACTCCAGGCAGCTTTCAACAAGAAGCTGTATATTCTTTCAACAACTCACCTTTAGTCACACCTCTATTTTTAGTGCATACTATTTAATCTCCAAGTGAAATGCAATGTAACCCAGCCCGCATTGTTCAGGGCGGCCTGGAACCACAATCTTATGCAAATACTCCTTCCACCCCAGTGTGTACTAAGATACAGAGCTATTGATTTGGAAACAGATTGATAATTGGCATAGTGTCGACTTCACAGTTATAATTTAGAACTAAATAGAGTTACATTGGTTGTGTTTTCTAAACATAGTAGACTCCTAAAATCCAGTTTTTTTTTCTCATTTTAATAAAATATGTCATTAACATATTAAGAATATTTAAAGTTGTAGTATTTGATGGGCAGAACAGTGGCTGAAACTTTTCCATTTCAAACACATACTTGGCAGCTATAGGAGTAAAATGTCATGATACATTTTTTTCTAAAAAAATAAGATAGCTTTGATCACCAAATTTTTCTGGGATTTGTCTCCATATAGAATGTATTTTAAGAATTTGGAAAAAAATGATTGATTTTTAGGTCTTCTCCTTTATCAGAAAGTATTAGAGACAGAGAGGTATCTGTCTGCCTCTAAAGGCTCCTAATCTTACTACTTCTAATGTCTTGTTCCACAGATCTTTCTATGTGTGACCCAATAAATATTGTAAATGATAGCATGTTATCTTTAGCTTTTCTTACTCAATGAAGATCAGGACAGCCAGGAGTTTATCACCTTTCCTTGCTACCTAGAGACTATCAGGGAAAATGTGCTACATCAATGGGTATCACCCGGGCTCTAGTTTGTACAAATCTGTTGTTTTCAAAAGCCATAGAAGTAACAAAAGTTCCCAGCTTCTCCATTATAGAAAGTCACCTCTTTGCTGCACCTTGCAGGTAGACAGGCAAAATATAAATGTCATGGCAGCAGCAGGATGAGTGATGGGTTGCATAGGATCCATTCTCAGATATTATACCCAGCCTGTATCCATCACTGCATTATTTCTTATTTGTCATTTGTTTGCACAAGAGAATTGAAGGTTTTGATGTTGAGTTAATTTGATATTGAGATTGGTACTATTATTGTGGGAAAATCCATAATAACAAAAGTAAACTCATGATTTTTGAGAGAGAGAGAGAGAGAGAGAGAGAGAGAGAGAAGAGAAGAGAGATGGATGAGAGAGATACATAGAGGTTTAAATGTTGTAGTTGAGTAGTACATAGGAGACTCATCAGGCCCAGTTGGTCTCAAGTGATTAAGAATATTTTTTTAGTTATGGTGTTATGTATATAATACTGCAGAAATTATAAAAGCCTTTAGTCATTTTTTTCAGATAGGATTTTAAGCAATCTTATGAATGTTTTTGCAGAGCTCAGAGTACCAAAAAATAGTGGTTATCAAATAATCAAAAGATTAGCAGTATTATGACAAGATACAGTCCAGAGAATTCAAAAGGCTCAAAAAGCTGAAGTACCCAAGTGAGGACGCCTCAGTTCCACTTGGGAGAGAAAAGAAAGCAATCACAAGTGGGGAGGGAGGGAGGGACTTGGAAGTAGGGGTAGTTGGGGGGGGGCTGATCTGGTATTGGATGAGGGAAAAGGACTGAATCCCTGAGGGCCAGTAGAAAGCACGTAAACAGGCAATCTCAGGAAATAGGAGGTTGGGGGAACACCCTAGAATGCACCAGAGACCTGGGAGGTGAGAGACTCTCAGGACTCATAAGGAGGGACCTTAGATGAAATGCCAGAAAATAGGGAGAGGGAACTTATAGAGCCCACCTCCAGCAGGAAGACAGGACATCAAGTGATGGATGAGGTTGCCATCCCACAATCACACCTCTGACCCATAATTGTTACTGTCTGAAAGAATTACAGGAATGGAAATGGAGAGGAGCCTGAGGAAAGAAGATCCAGTGACAGGCCCAAAGTGGGATCTAGCTCAAGAGGAGGTCCCAAGGCCTGACAATATTACTGAGGATATGGAGTGCTCACAAACAGGGATCTAGCATGACTGCCCTCCAGAAGACCCAACAACTAGCTAAAAGAGTCAGATTCAGTTATTTGCATCCAACCAATTGACAGAAGCAGCTGACCCATGTTGTTGAATTAGGGAAGATTGAAAGAAGCTGAGGAAAAGGGCAGTCTTGTAGGAGAACCAGGAGTCTCAATTAATCTGGACTCCTGAGATCTATCAAACACTGGACCACCAAATAGGCAGCATACACCAGCTAATCTGAGGTCCCCAACACACCTACACTAGAGGACATCCAGATCTGTGTTCATTCAGAGGTGATGCACCTAAGCCTCAAGAGACTGGAGGCCTCAGGGAATTTAAGGTCAGGTGGGGTGGAGGGTGGGGTCATCCATGTGGAGACAGGGTGGGGTGGGGAGGAGGTGTGGGATGTGGAGCTGTCAGAGGGTGGATGGGGAGGAGCAGGGAATGGAATATGGAGTGTAAAAAATGAATTACAAATAAAATTAAATAAAAAAAAAAGATTAGCAGTATTATAGAGATTTGCTTGACTTTCTCTCTTTGTGTTGTGTAAGCACCATTGCATCTTGGTCCCTATTTCATAAGGGCATGTTAGTATTAGAAAACTGTGAAGTCTTATCCTTGCTATATGCCATTCAAGATCCATTGCTACATCCCAACAATTTGTCTTTCATTTGACTGATGGTTGGAATCTGAAAAACCCATAACAGGGATGAAATAAAAACATTTAATTGATATTATTTCACAAAATATAGCATGACAGCTAAATAAGACCTTCATGCTTACTCTCACATTCTACATAACAATATGCTTTTGATAATTGTATATGTTAGTTTTCCTCTATCCAATTTCTCTGAATATACTCTTGTCTATTTTTACTGTGAGTGTATAAGCCTGGAGAAAACATCAGCTACTGCAGGCTAAGGTCTGTCCCACAATGCAGATGCCCATAACACACTCCAGCTTATGGTGTGGACGTGTGACTGACTAGCTTGAAATGAGAATTCCCACAACCATTAACTCATTTGACAAATTTAGCAGAACAATTTACAAGAGTCTGGGGACAACTTTGCCTACATCTACCCATTGCTTACAAAGAGTATGGCTGAAGATGATAGGTGAACAGATAAATGGAGAAATAGGTAGGATGAGTCCACATGCCCTCCCCAGCATGACACTCCTTAGGACCTTTATGTGTCCTAAGAATGCATATATTCTCTGAACCCTGTCCACCTGAGATTTGAGGGAGGGGTTACTATGTCTGCAAGATTGATTACATTATTGGTCATGGGTCATCAATTCCACTTTCAGCCAGAGGTTTGAAATAAGGTTGAAAAAAAAATCCTAAATGTCTAATATCCGTTCCTTTGGCAAACAACAAAATGCAGAGGCTCTACAGGAGCTCACCATGGTATAGGGTGTGCTTCATAAAAAAAAAATAATAAAACAAAATTTCTCATATATCCAGGGAAATGCTGAGGGGCTCTGAAGCTTGGTGTCAGCTGTTCCTATTACTCAGGGAGCCGCAAAATGTTTTAGGAATGCTGTTTCAGGGACTGCCTTTATCCAAAGCTGAATGTAGAGCAAAAGCACCCCTTACATAATCATCTGCAAAGGTTTTATCAGCTTGTTGTCATTGTTATGACATTGGTACCATCACAGAGCATATATTTACCATATTAAAGCCTTTTATACAAATATACTGATATAATATTAGTGACATTCAATAGAGTTAGTGATTAAATTCAAAAACATGTCATGTTATAATTCTGGGTAACACATTTCTAAGATTTCTGAGGACAGACTATTTCAACATCCATATAATTAAGTTCATCTAAATAGACCCACATGAGTCCTGCTGCAGACAAAATGTCAATGTCTCCTGACTAACAGTAAAAGAGGTACAGCCTCAGCATCACTACTGAGGAATGTCTGAGCCCTGTTAGCCACAAGCAGACAGAGAATGGTGCTCATGGGGAGCAATGTTAAGTGATGATGATGTCATTACAGACTATACAAGGAAGGGGGAAATAGACTCACATGTGCATGTGCACACATGCAAGCAATCACACACACACACACACACACACACACACACACACACACAGAAATAGAGACAGAGGCAGAAACAGAGAGGAGAAACAGGCACAGTCAGATAGGTGGATACATATAGAGACAGACTGAAATAGAGATAGAGAGACGGACACACATGAGAGAGATAAACAGTGAGACACCGAGGTATATGATAGACTGAGAAAGAAACAGATGGACAAACAGAGACAGACAGGCAGACATATACATAGAGACAGAAATAGACACACATACACACACACACACACGTGTGTGTGTGTGTGTGTGTGTGTGTGTGTGTGTGTGTGTGAGAGAGAGAGAGAGAGAGAGAGAGAGAGAGAGAACAATTTCTTACTAAAATAAAAACCTCAAATATTAAGTTGATGGCTCCAAAGCCATGACCAGGAAATTACTTTTTGGGTAAGATGCTCCAGGGTAAAAGTATCTTTAAAAAAAACAAATATTGTTTAAGGCAATGAAATCTGTTTGCCATCATTTCTGTCCTCCCAGGTGATTAAACACAGAAGAAAACAGTCATTTGATAGCCAGCTAGGCTATTTACTGAAAGTATATTCAATCACCATAAACATTATTTTTACAGCAAGACTAGCAAAAGAGACTATGGAGGTATCCCATAAAACATTTTTAAAAAGAAAAAAGTGATAGTTCCATATATTTTTATGAGGGTTTCAGAGCAATCTGTATGCAGCTGGTTTTTCCAAGTACTGGCTGACATTGCAAACTCTGGTTTTGGAGCCAGATGGCATACAATTCAGTCCCCAAGTGAGAAAAAATTTCATAGGCTAAAGAATAGATTCAGGGCTCGTTGTAATGTGTGCCTCAGAAATGATTCCAGTGATCTGTTTGGATAAAAGCATCAAGTAGGAGCAAACAGGTTGAGGCTACAAATTTTAAGCAAGCCACTAAGAAAAAGAATTACATTTCTCCAAAATGTAGTATGTGCATATTTCTGTATTCTCCTTTTAAAGACTTCACCTAAACATTCTGTAAGAAAACATGTTTACATTCAACTCTTTGATATTTACAAGCATTTTTTTGAAAGGACTACATTGGGAGGAAAAAATCCAAGACAGGCCCAATTTCTCATCTCTGCTAGTCATGTTGTAGAACTGTGGGTAGCATAGGGAAGGTTTTCAGTGGATGTACCAAGACAAATTAGCTAGCACAGCCCCAGTGGGGATGATGCTGGCATTCACTTATGTGGCTCTGAAGCAATCCTCTATTGAGGCTGGCTTACAGGAAAGTGCAGCTCCCTAATGCTAATTACTCCTTTGGTTTTCACATAACAAGTGAGTGTGAGTGTTCTTTTGTCTTAGCTTCCTCTTCTTGAAGCTCCTCTACCTCTATCCATTAATTCTAGTCTTCATTGAAATGTGTATCATTTTCCTTAAAAAATATCTCCTGGCAGGCTCTGACAGTCCTGACAAATACAGAAGTGGATGCTCACAACCATCTATAGGGCAGAACACAGGGTCCCCAATGTAGGAGTTAGAGAGTGCCCAAGAGCTGTAGGGGTCTGCGACCCTATAGATGGAACAACAATATGAACTAATCAGAACCCCCAGAGCTCATGTCTCTAGCTGCTTATGTATTAGAAGATGGCCTAGTTGGCCATTATTCGGGAGGAAAGGCCCCTGGTCTAGCAATGTTTATATGCCCCAGTACAGGGGAATGCCAAGCCAAATAGTGGGAGGGGGAGGGTAGGGGAGCAGGGTGGGGGGGTGGGTATCGGGGACTTTTGGGATAACACTTGAAATGTAAATGAAGAATTTCTCTAATAAAAATTTTAAAAAGGAAATATATATATATATATATATATATATATATATATATATATATATATATATATACTTATAAATATTATTTGGGATGGATTCAAGATAATTGGTTTTCTTTATCCCTGCCCTGTCATACAATTCCCTTACTGTACTAAGCAGAAATTTATCTCACTCACTTTTCCCTCAATGGTGGCTTCATAAAGAATCTTTTGAATATTAGAATCTCTCGTGCCCTAGCAGGCACATTGCAGTCAGCAGCAGTTCATAAAGTCATGTTAGTACAGTTGGGTTTGAAAGTTATTTGCCTAGATATTCCATTCGAGAAGAAGATGATGAGAAAGAACATGAGGAAAATAAGAGTTTACACAGAATAGTCATTTGAAATAACAAGGTTTACTTGATTGCTTTGAAAAAAAATTTCAGGATACTTTCAACAGGAAATTGTGCATGACACTTGAAATAGGCACTCCATGTAGAGATGGAAGGGAGTGTTGTGCTCTTGATGGCATGGCTCGAAGGTATGCTATATGATTTCTACCAATGTAACAATATTGAAAAGCCAATATAAAGTGGAATCCAAAGTCTTGGTAGATTCAAAACCAATAATATCCCAATGTTATTTATTTAATATATTGTAGAGATGTCATCCTTCTCAAAATACAGCATTTATAGGTGAGATATTAAAAAATGATGACTTCTTTTGAAAGGTAAAGTTTATTCCATTCGATTCATTATACTAAGTATTTATGGAACTTTAGTCCCTAGCAGTTTATGTGAGTCACTCATAGCTTAATCCATGAGTTTGTCAGGATTAGTCTGTAGTATATCTCAAGCAGTACACACTGATTCACCCCTTTTCCTCTTTGGCATCTGTTACTAGGGATTTTCTTCCTTTTCTAAAGTTTAAATTTCACTAATATTTCAATGACATTCACATATTTCTATTATATTCTTTTCTTTAAATTATAGTTTTTTATTGAAATTGAATAATCCCAAGAAAATTATTCCATTGCATAATCATTTCTGTTTTTTGTTTTTATTTTGTTTTTCTTTATACTGAAAAAAATTTTAAAGTGTAATTTTGACTTTAATGCTCTCCTCTTTTTTGATATATTTATCAATAAAATAATACAAGAGGCATATCAGGATCCAGGAGAAAGTTAGACAGGTAAGTATACTATTTTAAATTATATTAACAGAATATTGAGGAAGTTCATGGAATTTATGGTAGAACTGTATGAAAAAAATATTCTTTCAATGTACTTGAAACAGCATAGTAGATTTATAGCATTGAAGAAATGAAATGAACTCATTTGTGAAGGTATTTCATTATAAATTCATGCATTTAAAAGACCAATTAATCATTTAGTTTAATAAACACAGCTATTCCCTATGTAAGGCTAATAGTATATTTTTCTCTTAAGAATGTGCTGAGATTCTAGGAGACAACTGATGATGGACTTTAATGGATTTTAATCTATAAATTTACCACATAGAGAGTTAAATTCAAAAAAGAACACTGAAAATGATTTCTCAGTACTGGTCTGAAAGAAGCATTTTCCAAGTCTAATTTTTATAAAGATTTCACTCTGTTCTATACCTATTTCCAAATCTTAAACCTAGGTACTATTATTGGCCAAACTATGTAAATCAATTTATAGGTTTTTATTTATGCCTAAATGCTTATAATTAGGATGGCTAATAGAAACTATAAAGTTATACTTTGTGTGTAAGGGTTAAATTTCACATCAAGTTGTCAATATACCTTATAGTTTTTAAATAGTAATAATAATAATTAATAATAATTATAAAACCACCTTCAGGAACTAAAAACATTGATATTCAAGAATTCTTAATAGTGGAACATCTAATTTTTGAAGGACAGGCCAGCACAAAAGCCTTACTGTAAATGTTGAAAGTTCTGATAGATTTATTTTTATAAATAGATTGACTTTTTTGAAATGTTCCTGTGCCTTGCAAGACTCCACAACACACTTTTAGAAGTATTTCTGACCACAATATGTGACTAAAGGTTTGGTGTGCTCATATCTAGAGAAAAATTTAGGCTGGTGTGTTTTATATTTTGTGCTGTTTGTGTAGAGTTTGCTTTCACACTATTGAAGCAACATTCTGTTTGATAGCACTGGCATGCAAAGTGAGGGTACTGGAACTAAGTGGTTACTAGAACAGGATGTCCAGTTAGAAAACCTCCTCCGAGTGCTTGGTTTGCTTTCAACACATGTGTTCTTATGAGTTGAGTATTTCCTAAGTACTTTTGAAAATAACCTCAAATGACTTCAATAAGTTAACTGTACTTCTCAAATTAGGCAAGTTGGTTTGTGTTGTTCTTGCTTGTTTGTGGTAGTCCTATTCACCTCTGATTTTTCGGAAAATATTCTGTTCACATGATCAGAATGTTTACCTGACATCTAAATTCACCTATAAGAAGAAACTCATGACATGGTACAGCTATTTAAAAATCTAAAGGGTGATATTTCGACGGCTTCCTTTTCAATTTGTATCCCTTTGATCTCCTTTTGTTGTCTAATTGCTCTGGCTAGGACTTCAAGTACTATATTGAATAGGTAGGGAGAGAGTGGGCAGCCTTGGCTAGTCTCTGATTTTAGTGGGATTGCTTCAAGTTTCTCTCCATTTAGTTTGATGTTGGCTACTGTCTTGCTGTATGTTGCTTTTATTATGGTTAGGTATGGGCCTTGAATTCCTGACCTTTCTAAGACTTTTATCATGAATGGGTGTTGGATTTTGTCAAATGCTTTCTCATCATCTAATAAGATGATCATGTAGTTTTTGTCTTTGCGTTTGTTTATATAGTGGATTATGTTGATGGATGTCCATATATTGAACCATCCCTGCATCCTTGGGATGAAGCCTACTTGATCATGATGGATGATCATTTGGGAGGAGAGGCCCTTGGTCTTCTGAAGGTTCTATGTCCCAGAATCAGGGAATTCCAGGGCCAAGAAGCAGGAGTGGGTGGTTGGGGAGCAGGGAAAGGGTGGAGGGGATAGGGAATTGTTGGAGAGGTACCTGGGAAAGGGGATAACATTTGAAATGTAAATAAAGAAAATATCTAATAAAAAAATAAAGTTTAAAAAAAGTCTTTAAAGAATCTAAATGCAATGTTCCTTAAACAATTTAGCTAGCGGATACATAGAATGTATTTCATTACCTCAAACAAACAAACAAACAAACAAACAATACACTAAGAAAGAGATAAAAATCTTAAAACCAGGGTTCTAGAATCTAAGATGAGTTTGATTTACAGGACACTGCTTGCTGGAGAATCCAGGGCTGGAGGCCACTATATGTGTGGGCTCAGTATGACTAGCTGTGAGTGTAGAAATGGACAAAGGAATTCTATTTGAAAGCATTAAAAATGGAGTCCAAGATGAATCCTAGAAACAGACATTGAAAAAGCCATGTGGAAGCATACTGTCAGCGATTCCAATTCAGAAACATTAAGAAAAACTAAAAGGCATTTAAAGGGATTTTTAGTAATGCTAGACTCACTGCTTCTGATGCTCTTTCTACAAGAAAACCATAGTTGTTAGGGAAATTCTAAACATCCTTAATAGTTTTTTCTTAGGCTTTGTGTTTCTATAAGTTATTTCAGGTGATTTCAGAAAGTCACTTTCTACTTTCTCAATTATTTTCTAATATACAAAAGAAATTGTATTTGCCCACAGTAAACTCCATTGTATTTCTGTGGAATTTTTTTGTTTTGGTTTGGTTATTATTATTGTTGTTATTGTTATTGGTCTTTGCCAGTTTGTTTTGTTTTTAATTTTTGTGTCCATTAGTTAGGCACCCATATCTTGACTTCCTATTTTGACAGGAAAACATTTTTACATGTGTTTTTTTTTCCCCATTTCCTGAACTCTTGCTCTTGCGGGTTTTTCAAAGAATAATAGACTCATGAGAAGACATATGCTATGACAGTTGTCCTGCTTAAATACTGTAAAATAAAGGCTTCTCAAAGGTTGAAATCCCTGCTGTGTTTCATTTTATTAGGATTGGATCCTGCTCAAGGTGATGTCTGTATCAGATTCCACAGGCTGCTTTATAGGAGTATCAAAAACTGATAAAATTCATCTTCAGAGATTCACTTTCTCACACTTTTGGAATCGAGAACTCTGAGCCCAAGATATCAAGGAATTAACCTCCCACCTTTGATCTATGAGGGATTGTGTCTCATGTCTTTCCTTGTGACTAGTACCTTGACATTGTCTTGGCTTTCTGTGTCTAAACACTGTCCACACTCAGTGACTCTATCACTATGTCCATGTTACCTTTTTATAATCATAGAGTACTTTTACATAAATGTCACCTCTATTATTCCCAGCTTAGTTGCAGAGAATCAGTTTCTAGTATGTTCATTTTTGTACCTACCTCATGTTAGGATTTTAACTTTTATCTTTTTCATAAAACATAATTTAGACCCTAACAATGTCTTGAACATACTTATGCTCTGGTGCTAGTAGAATATGTCATTCTGTTGTTTCCAACAGTATTTAAATGTGTTCTACTTACAACAAACTTTCTTCATTGCAATCTTCATTATGATAACCCCACCTCAACCTATCATTTTTACTTTTATCCCTCTTCGATGAAACTTTAAAAAGCAACTTTCCTAAGATTATAGTCTTTATTCCCATATCAAGTCTTCACTTTCAACTCGGTATACTTCACAGCTGTGAAATAAGTCTTAATTTGATTAACTTTGCTATTTTGTTAAATCCATGTCAGTTTTTGTTTTGTTTCTTTTTGTGTATTTTCTGGCTTCACTTTTAAAAAACTTCAGGATGGATGCGTGGGAGACATCATCTTTAGTAGGTCCTGAGCATTCTTATATTCTTGTAGGGTATGTGAAGAATGCAGTCATGACCATTCTGTAGCTGGGCTGTTCCTTATCATTGTAGGCAGCTAAGCATCATATCTGCTTCCTCCTTACCATAAAATTGGTGCATGCTCTGAAGTCAGTGTTCTGTAATTTCACTCTCCCCAGAGGCAGGTATTCCTCATAAACACTTTGTATTACCCCAGGGGAGTTTGAAGAACAGAGGATCAATCATCATGTTGACCCCTGGTTACCAATTTTTGATGTGAATAAAAAAGCCTTCTGTCTCTTAAGCATGAGTCATACATCTTCTGCCAACTTTTATAAAACTGTAACAGACTAGCTCACTAGTTTACACAACAGAAATTTCTCAGGTTATTTACAGTGCTTGATAATAATTTGGGAATAATTTAATATGATCTCTTAGGAACAACTCTAGTCTATGCCTTTGCTGACTTACTTTGCAAGTAGTTCCTTGTCTACTATGTTACTAATTTCTGGAATTTCTTAAATATAGAAAGGAATTATTCTGTATTCTCCAATTCTGAGATTTCAACACATATAAAATTTCTAATTACCATGGTGATACCGAAATATATTTCTATATCCCAGAGGCTTCCTATAATATATTGTTATTTCCAGGTATTCACTTGGCATATCAATTAGATATTTGATGATGTTTGGAATCTATGTCATTCATTATCAGATCCACAAGCCTTTTTCAGTCCAGCTCTCTTTCACTACTTCTTCTAATGGTAAACATAACAATAATTTGCTTGTTTTCTCATGTTATATCCTTCTCTAATCTCATAATTTCTTTTTAATCTAAGAACAATGACTTCCATCATTTCAACATCATTGAAATTTATTTCTGTCTATTGATGCTTCTCCCTTTCCTTAGTTATCCATTTTCATTTATTGCATCTCCTACCGTGTCTGTCTGCTTTCATTCTGCTTTTCCTCCAATCTACTCATCAACTGAGGCCAGAATGAAAAGTCTTATTAAAATGCACATCATTTAGTGAATTGCCCATAAGGAATAAACTCAAGCAATCTAATAATGTCCAACCTGTCAACTATAGTTGATAGAAATGTACCATGAATTCATCATTAAGATAGATTTTAAATGTTCTCAACTGCAGTAACAAGACATACAAAAAGTATTGTATATATTAATCAGTGCAATTTATTCCAAAGCATAATGCAGTATATCTTAAATATGTCATTTTTACTTGCTAATTAAAGAAAAACAGAAAAAAAAAATTTCTAGTTTTGAGTCATATCAATCTCCATGCCACACATCTAAACTTGCTTCAAAGCTTATTATATTACATTTAGGTTGAATATCACAAGATGACTTCTACCATTCTTTGGATCACAGCACATACAGAGCTTCAGAGCTTCCTTGCTTCTATAGTGACCTGTCCTTACAGGCTTAGGTAAAAGTTCCTTTTCTTTTTTTTTTTTTTTCAGGGTGGTTTGAGAACGGTCATTACAGATGCTTTTAATAATTAACTCATGTCTGTGTGCCTTTCCAGATATGACTCACATTTGAATTAGGTCAAATTGTATCAATTAGAAGAGTGTGTATTCCAAGCTGACACTCAATTATATTATCATAAATGGGGGCATCAACAACTCGGAGATATCACAGCTCATTTCCCCTTAACATTTTTGCTTATACCTTAGCTAACAATTCATTCACACCAATGGGGTATTTTGGAATTATAAATGATTCATGTCACTCATTCCTTACTCTACCTTAAGATCCCTATTCCTTATCATGACAAGTCTCATCCAAGATGATTTTCCTGTAGTTGTTATGTGACTTTCTTTGTATCTCTCTTTCTTTCATTCATTATAGTAGAACCAATTTATCCATTCCTGCCACGTTCCCAGTCATGTGTCAACTCTTCTCATTGTTGTTTTATTGTTGGTTTATTTTGATCCTTACTTCTAAGTTGAAATGGCTTCAAAGATGTGCTTCCATCCAGCCTTAAATAATTATTCTCTTAAATAAATCATTTCTCTCAATTTCTTTCCTACTTTGGTCATGTCCTGCTCCAACAACACATGGATTTATTTACAGCTTATGCTTTTCCATACCTATGCACACAAAGTAATCTAATTCTTGTTTTTTCTCATCTGTTAGGAGTAAAGTATTTCAATAAATGCTTATTAATTCATATTACATTTAAGGGTCATATGATTTCAAGCAATTTATCTGGATTAAAAAGTTAAAATTATTTCTTATATGAGAGCAGTTAAAAATCTATCTCTGTTATAGCTTTAAAAAGTTCTATCATTTAGAGTTCCTCCAAATGAGTAGGGGAAAAGTGAGCCTATGACTTTTTGATTCTTCATTAATTTTTCTCTATGAAAATGTGCCTGTTCTATCTTCAGCAAAGTAACATTCAGTCAGAATTTCACTAATATGGTAGAATCATTTTATATCAAATTTAGGATTATTTCAAACAAAGAGTCAAAAAATCATCTGATTTGATGAGCATCTTCTTCCTAGCATTTGGAATTAAAGTTCAGAGACTATACAACCACACTTCAAGCTGATGGGGGCAAAGGAGGACTCAAATATATCAGCCTCTTTATATGTAAAGCATAGAATAATGATTTCTATTTTTTTTTAAATTCCTGATTACTCCAAAAGGTAGCTCTGGGTTGAGATACTACTTGGGGTCGCATAACTAAATGTGAAGGTCACAAAAATTTTCCGCAACAGCAAAATGATTTTGATCACAGAATGTAAATGTAGTTAATTCAATATTAATGCATGATGAATATAAGGTGCTGTATTGTAAAGCTTCACTGTGTCTATTTTTAAAAATACAGCATGCACTCTTTGCCCTGTATATATGGCCATTTCATACAATACTCAAGATTGTTTCCTAAAACACCTTATAGTTGAAATTATATTATATTTCCAATTACAGTGTTATTCTTGTTCAAAGTTTTCTGATCTTGAAACAAGGAACAGAAAAAAATTATTATCCTCCAAACAATTTTTCAACATTTGTGAAATTAGTATATCTTTGTTTGTATTATAGTAGATTACTTAATTTTAAAAATTTCTGTTTGTGACATAAAACACTTTCCTTTAATTTACTATCCTCCAAACATAATTTTTTAACATTTGTGAAATTAGTATATCTTTGTTTGTATTATAGTAGATTACTTAATTTTAAAAATTTCTGTTTGTGACATAAAACACTTTCCTTTAATTTACTATCACCTATGAATCTTATAAACTTTCTGTTCCTTCTTCTCAGAACCTACCTTGACATTGGGGTGGAAGAGTGTGACATGTAGTTTCCATTTGGGGTTCTACACTCTATACATTCTTATTCTCTACACACTGCTCAGGTGAGAGCCTCTGTGTTAATTCCTACCTTCTGCAAGAAGATTCTAATATAAAGGTTAAGAAATTCACTAATTTATGTGTGTATCAATAATTAACTAGGAATAAATTGCTTAAATACTATTAAAATTTAGCAGAATAGTACCATGTTCTCCTCTAGGGCTCCATTAACAGTGTCAGGTATAGATTGTATCTCTCGGAGCAGGACTTACATCTAATGACAAGTTCCTCATTATTCTATAACATTCATGGCACTATATACCTAGTTGACATATTTTATCAGACCAAATATTGCTGTAGCTCACAGAGTTTGCAGCTAGGTGATACTGATAATTACTTTTCTCCCTCAATAGTGTAAATAACACCTACGGATACTGTGAAGGCTAGCCAGTAAGGGTGAAATGACAGTGAGAGAGGCCGTTGTACTTAATGATTTGGTCTTTGTAAGCTTACTACACTTTAGAACAATCTTCATACTCAAGATCAGTTGTATGACAAATATGATGTAATAGGCTAAGAGAGAGAGAGAGAGAGAGAGAGAGAGAGAGAGAGAGAGAGAGAGAAGAAGTTGGGTAGGTATTTGGGAAGGGTTCAGTGGTAGAGGGTTATTGTGATTCATATACATTTTCTGAAATTGTCAGACAATTAATAAAAATATTTAAAAATTGCTGTTTAAATTTCTGACGTGAGTTTCATAAAAAAANTGTAAATAAATACTCAGTGGCATGTAAGTTACATAAAGCAGAATTAATGTAGATAATCTAGAAATTTTCTTAACATATTAGTGGATTTAAGTTATTAATAATTTTAATTGGACAATATGTGTTATCTTTGCAAACTTTAGGAAGCAATTACATTATGAACATACCAATGTAGACCAGAGTCATGACTCGCCTCTCTAACTGGCATTCTCCTGACGCCATAAACCCTTGCTTATCTTCTTTTTTTTTTTCTTTTTCTTTTTTTTCTTATATATTTTCTTCATTTACATTTCAAATGCTATCCCCAAAGCCTTCTATACCCTCCTCCTGCTCTGTGCCCAAACCTACCCACTCCAGCTTCCTGGCCCTGGCATTCTCCTGTACTGGGGCATATAATCTTCACAAGACCAAGGGCCTCTCCTCCCATTGATGACCAACTAGGCCATCCTCTGCTACATATGCAACTAGAGACACAAGCTCTGGGGGATACTGGTTAGTTCCTTTGTTGTTCCTCCTATAAGGGGTTGTAGACCCCTTTAGCTCCTTGGGTACTTTCTCTAGCTCCTTCATTAGGCAACCTGTGTTCCATCTAATAGATAACTGTGAACATCCACTTCTGTATTTGCCAGGCACTGGCATAGCCTCACAAGAGAAAGCTATGTCAGGGTCCTCTCATCAAACTCCTTCTGGCTCATCTTCTTGAAGGAGGGGTCATTCTCAATTCAGTTCTTAGATTTCTTGTAATTTGGAATACTCGTAACCATTTGCAAAACTTCCTTTTCAGAAAAGCATGCATTACACTGTAAAGGTTTGTTTCTTCCACTGAAAGCTAAACATTAGGGTTTATACATCTGGAAAGAAGACAGGACATTTTCCACAGTAAATGGCATGCACATATACTGTGCACCAGAAAGAGACCTGGAGTCCATCAATGTCCTTGCAGGGGTGCCATTCATTGTGTATTAATGTATCAGCTGGTCCTCTTTGATGCAGGTCTCTCACTAGAAAGCAGGGATTGGGAACCCGTGTCAGAAGTAGCGGATGCTTTAGTTACTATATTGTTGCAACACTGAAGTCCTTTGTTATTGACATTTTCTGAATGTGACAGCATTTATGAAGTATGGCTGCAACCTGTGAGATGCCCAGGACTTAAACGTTTTTGCTGGACCACACAGGGCAAGAAGAGATAGAGGTCCTTTCATCTCCACAATCACACAATGCCACCATACACATGCTTACACACTGACAGATACATGTTTATCAATAAATAAAAAAACGTTCTAAAAGAAATTATAAATTTTAAGTATAACAGAATAATTTTTAGCCTGCATTTGGTGTAAAATCTCAGATACTTCATGGTTTTTTACAAAGAATACATTAAGAACAAGGTTGTCCCACCTGGCTAGGAATTCACTCTATAACCCAGATAATATCTTGACCATTCAATTCTTCTTTCTCCATCTCCACAGAACGTAGAATTATAAAGAACATGGCCAGGCCCAATAGTAGTAGCTATACTACACATTTTAAAGGGACTTCTGCTTTACAAAAACAAATGATAAATACCCATTTAAATATAAAATCTCCACCTAGTTTATTTTAAATGTACATATATTGGTTACAAACACTATTCCACTCAGAATGTCATTCATCAGTTTAAAAAATAAAAAGTAAGCATTTTTTTGTTTTGTTTCGATTATTCATTTATTTGTGAATGAACATGCAGGTTGGTTCCATTTTCTTCCTATTGTGAATAAAGTACTAATAAACATGGATGTGCAAGTATCTCTGTAATAGGATATAATGTCCATGGGAACATGTTCAGGAGGATATCTGCTGAGTCCTAAGGATCTTCTTCTCTTCTCTTCTCTTCTCTTCTCTTCTCTTCTCTTCTCTTCTCTTCTCTTCTCTTCTCTTCTCTTCTCTTCTCTTCTCTTCCCCTTCTCCTTCCCCTTCCCCTTCCCCTTCCCCTTCCTTCTTTCTTTCCTTCCTTCCTTCTTTCCTTCTTTCTTTCCTTCCTTTCTTTCTTTCTTTCTTTCTTTCTTTCTTTCTTTCTTTCTTTCTTTCTTTCTTTCTTTCTTTCTTCATATATTGCATGCTGATTACCATTTCCTTTTCCGCCCCTGATCTTCCCCACAAGTTCACCCCCTCCACCTTATGCCAGAAAAGAGTGGGCCTCCCAGGAATGTGAACCAAACACTGCATAACAATCTACAATAGGCCAAGCACATTAAGGCTGGGCAAATCAACCTAGTAGAAGGAAAAGGCTTTCTCACAAGTAGGCAAAAGTGTCAGAGACAGCCTCTCTTCCCACTGTTGTGATGAGTAGCTTTGTGTTATTGTGGGGAAAGGACACATTTTAAAATATCATAGAGATGATTGAAAACGTTTTGTAAGTCAGCATCTGACTCTTGTCATTTTCTTGAACAATTTTTTAAACATTCAGAAGGTCACCATGCAAGCCTATGTACTGTTACGCATATGGTTACATCCGTGTGGATGTATCTTATGCGTACTCTGCTTGGTTGTCAGTTAAACTATGACATTATCATGTTGTGTGCATGCACAGTAGCATGCATTTGCATGTTTTTCTAAAGACAGTGATAACATGGTATGCAGAGCTTTGAAATTTATATCTTTGTAACTCAAATTGTGATGCCTAGCAATGGCGTTCTTCTGGAAATGACTCAAAGTTCATGACAGTCCTCCAGAATCAGTGTCTGCATTTGAGCCGAATCCCTAGACAACTCCTATGCTCTGTGAAATTGGAAAGGCACTGATTTAATAGCATTTTGATGGTATGAATGAACCTCATTTTATTTTGTTTGTGGGTATGGCTTTTGTCTATTAAAGTCAATGCATAGCCTGTAGTGCTACAAAATAGGAGGAAATAAAGGGAAAATAAAGAATGAATGTGAGCCCTCTTTAATAGAAGTGTACTACATTCAGAGTCATTCATTATCCTTAATTTATCAGAGTTTAATATGAAAAACACATCTTTAATCATATACTTCAAGTTAGGTTAACAAGGGTAGAGTTAACTGTTGACTTGCGGTACCTGTTTTCCTTCTCAGTGGGATAATTTACCATTCTTCTTAATAAAATCTGTTGAGGCTAGATAGCCCACTCAGAGATTGGTCCTCTGAGAATGGTAGCAATGGTTAAAGAAGAATGCATTTCATTATGAAGGTTGTTGGTACTTGTGGCCTGTGCCACTAGCTCATAGGGAACCCACAGCTCACAAAATATAAAACAGACATCAGGAATTGATAACAAGGGAGGTTGTGGGGTAAGCAGTGTTCTAAGTATTAACAAGAGAAAGATCCAAGGAGTACTTAGGAATGTTTTGTGATTGATAATGTGAGCTTTGATATAAACAAGTGTTCAGAAAGATGATGGTCTCCTCATATTCCTCTCTTCACTCAGTTTCGTTTTCTCCTCTTTCTTTCTCTCTTTTATTTCTCCCTTTTTTTTGAACAAAGGTCTCAGAGGATCATAACTCAAAATACAGTGAAGAGTGACCTTAAATCTTGATCCTCCTTCATAAGCCTCCCAGGTGACCTGTTATAAGTTGTCCTTCACACTGCTTAGTCATGCTATTTTAGTATCCGTAGTTCGTATACAAACTGAGTCATATTAAACATCTTATTTATTCTTAATTCTGTAGTTAAGTATAATCCATTTGCATCCACAGGAATCATAGCAAAGTTTATCCTTGACTCTAATCCAGGAATAATACATATCATTATATCAATGAAAGGCTCTTTTATTATAACGTTGCATATTTTCAATCAGATTGATGTAGTTTTGGAAAATGGCTCTTAAAACTTGAATAGTGTTCTTTGCTATTTGGAATTATTATATTCATCTGTTACAATTTATTGGTAAAATATAAAATAGCTCAAATGCTTTTTATTGTTATTTTTCATGGTTTTTTTTTTTTTACTGATTTAATTGCTCTGTTTCCTCTGTTAATTTTTTGATGAATTCATTGTTTATTTATAAGCAATCATTTACATATCATGACTTATTTAATATTTTTTAATCACATGAGCTAGCATATACAATGTGATTTGTCAGTTTGGAAAATTGTGGACTCTCATCATTTTCTTAACCAAAGAAATTGCAGAAAAAAAATACATTTATGGTACATGAATTTCTCTTTATACATTTTAAAATTCAATTAAATCTTAATACATTTAATAATAATGTTTAATTTATTAGATAACTTTGAGAAATGAATTAAAGAAATGAATTATTTGTTCTTCAAGTTAAGTAATTAAATAACTAATAATTATAAAACAGTCAAGAAATTTTAAATATATCCTCTTTGGTTGTTTAACTTCAGAATACTTTGTGTTTCTGTGAGATCAATCTTTTCTTGCCCACAGAAAAAAGGTGTTTGTGTACAGTCCACTCAGTATGACTCCTCAGCCCTAAAGTTGGTATTTAATTAGAATTTGGAGTTTGGTTGCTACACTCACACTACTTGCTAACCAATCAGGTCATTCTTTTTTTTTTTTTTTGGCTTTTTCAGACAGGGTTTCTCTCTATAGCCTTGGCTGTACTGGAACTCCCTCTGTAGACCAGGCTGTCCTCAAACTCAGAAATCTGCCTGCCTCTGCCTCCTGAGTGCTGGGATTAAAGGTGTGCACTACCACGCCTAGCAAATCAGGTCATTCTGAGTACGGCAGTTCTATATATTCACTTGTCATTTTGGTCAGACTGGCTCTTTACATGACTGGTCTCCATGTGAACACAGTTGTGGATAGAGGACAAGTGAGGCTTCACCATGATTATTGGAATGGCAGAGGTTACTAATTTTGAACACACGGACCACACTGTTCTTGAGCTGCATAAAGAGTTTCCATATGGCCTGGAACAGGGGAAAAATAGATTGAGATCTAGGTGGGACAGGGTGGGAAGAGAGGCCCCTTGGTACTGCAATCTTTATATGCCCCAATACAGGGGAACACCAGGGACAAGAAGTGGGAGTGGGTGGACAGGGGAGCAGGGAGGGGAGAGGGGGAGGGGACTTTCGGAATAGCATTTGCAATGTAAATTAAGAAAATATCTAGTCCCCTTCCTGTCTGGTCCTGTGCGCCCGCCCTCACCAGCCAGGTCTTGGGCGTGGGCTCTGCGCACTCTCCGCAGGACCCCCCAGCCTGTCTTGGGACCACAGGTGAGCAGCTGAACACAGCATCTGTTCCTGCCCAGTCCCGTGCGACCTGAGTCACCAGCCAGGACAGAGTTAGAGGCCCAGCCCAGGACGGACTCTCCCTTCGCCTTCCCGTCTGGTCCTGTGTGCCTGCACCAGCCCAGGGCTCAGCGAGGGCTCTGCGCACTCTCCGCGGGGACCCCCCAGCCTATCTTTGGACCACAGGTCTCCTTGGTTAGAGATGGCAGGAGGTAAGCGTAAGAACAGTAGCAACAGAATCCAAGGGTACTTGGCATCACCAGATCCAAACTCATGCACCCCATCAAGTCCTAGATACAACAGCACACCAGAAAAACAGGACATGGATATAAAGTCACTCGTCATGATGATTATGGAGGATAAGAAGGAAATGCAGGAAAACACAGTTAAACAACTAGAAGCAGATATAGAGGAAAAATTTAGAGAGTTACAGGAAAACAATACCAAACAGGTGATGGAAACGAACAAAGATATCCAGGATCTAAAAATGGAAGTAGAATCAATTAAGAAAAACCAAAAGGAGATAACCCTGGAGATAGAATCCATAGGAAAAAAAATCAGGAACCATAGATATGAGCATCAGCAACAGAATGAAAGAGATGGAAGAGAGAATCTCAGGCACAGAAGATTCTATAGGGAGCATAGACAAGACAATCAAAGAAAATGCTAAATGCAAAAAGATTCTAACACAAAATATCCAGGAAATCCAGGACACAATGAGAAGACCAAACTTAAGGATAATAGGAGTA